>CM024267.1:30830624-31430624 GCA_013621005.1 Aeschynomene evenia
CTTCTAAAGGATGGTTTAGAAGTTGTTGCAAAATGAGTAATATAAAAGCTGCTTTAAAGAGAGTTTGAGTGCTACTGCTTGGTAAAGGTTTACTAAAAGCATTGTGAACCAGAATGTCCATGTGAGTAGTTGAATCTTTGACAACTGAATGTTAATGGATCCTGTATTCATCCATGTACTTTTCTTAAACCATGAATAAAAAACACGCTGAGCAATTTTGCGAGTGTCTCTTGACCTAGATTTAACACAAATCTCTAATCAATTTGCAAACATTCAGAGATATTTTTCCCCTTTGTAGTTAAAGTAAGTGAAAGCAACTCATTGTTGACAGTATTAAACTAACCTGCAGAGGTCTTAGTGGAATATGAGATTTTATTTTGCTTCAGCTTGCAAGGATTCTATTATTTGCATGTATCCCATTTACAAAATGTTTAGCTTTGATTTGACAGGAAGCGCACGGAGGATGATACTTCTGTTCCTGATGCTGCAACTAAAGCTGAAAATTTTGCTCAAAGGTGATCCCTCTTTATGCTCATTTCCCCCATTTTTGTCCACTGAGAGGGTTTTTTTGCAATAATCACATTGGTATACTTTAAACTATATAGGGATAATGTTTCTAATGTATCTTAAGGCTTGTTCCCCATCCTTCTGATGCTGTAACTTTGTAATAGTTTGTGGTATGGAATTTCCTAATAACATCTTTTATTTGTGCATTCCCTGCAAAAGGTATGGTGATATACTTGAAGATCTCAAGAAAGATCCTGAAAGTCATGGGGGACCACCTGATTGTATTGTATGTTCTATACTATCTATTGCTGAAATTATATGCTAATCCAAACATCTTATACACACACATGCATACGTGCTCATACACACACAAGAATAAAATTGCAACAGTTTATCAATTTGTTTAATTTGTTGTCTTTTTAATTTTTGTTTTTTATTTTTGTTTGGGGTGGGGGCTATGCTCTAGCTCCTCTGCAGACTTCGTGAACAAGTACTTAGAGAGTTGGGATTTATAGATATCTTCAAAAAAGTCAAGGTAAGATTAACTGCAATCTGGGTCCTGTTTTCTAATTCTATGTAGCTATGGATATTAAAAAGTGGAAGAAAAGCAAGTGCTTTTCTGATTGTAGTGGTTGAAGTAACATAGCATAGCATATTGGATGAAATATAGAGGGATGGAATTATATTCATATGTGATTGGTTGTAAAGATCTAAGGACTTGTTTGGGTATATAGCTTATTTAAGGTCATATATGAAAGAAACTTCTGAAAAATAACTTATAAATAAGTTATTCTCTGTTTGGCTATGTAATAACAAAAGTTCTTGCTTTGAGTGTTTATAAAGCGCCTCTTGAGAAGTTAGATATTTTAACTTCCCAATTTGTGTTTAAAATAACACTATGGAAAGTAATAAGTTATTAAGCTAAACAGGGCAAAATGTAAAAAAAATGTAATTTTTGACTTCTCAAAAGTTAAATAAAGTAACAGGTAATGTTATTTGAATGTACCCCAAATTTATTAGCCAAATTTGAATAGAATTGTAGCATTTGTTATCAATTTTAATGGGAGACGCTCTTGGGTGCTATAATGACATTATCACCAAATATGTAGTTTTTTCTACCCCAGAATTTTTACTCCTCAATGATTGAATGCAACAGGATGAAGAAAATGCAAAAGCCATCTCCCTATTTGAGGATGTTGTTCGTCTTAATGATGCCATTGAAGATGAAGGCAAGCGACTTGAGAATCTTGTCAGAGGAATTTTTGCAGGAAACATATTTGATCTTGGTTCTGCACAGGTAGGATGGTTTTCTGTTCATTCCTTTGATATCCTTTGGATGACTAAAATCAAGCATGTTGGACCAAACAGGAGCCATGCTTGTATATTCAAGCATCAAGCTTACTCAGCTAAGCTGTGATCTCTATATATGAATATAGTTTTATTTTTCCACTTTTCGGTTGCCTCTTATTCTCCCCACAATCTTGAAGCTTGCAGAGGTTTTCTCTAAGGATGGAATGTCCTTTTTGGCTAGTTGTCAAAATCTCGTTCCTCGACCTTGGGTTATTGATGATCTTGACACTTTCAAAGTGAAATGGAGCAAGAAGTCATGGAAGAAGGTGAGTTGCATCCGTATATTGAGATACTATTTATAATGAATTATATTTCATCTGGCATATTGTCTGCAGTTCTACGTTTTAATTTCTTCAACTCATCATGGCAGGTTATCATATTTGTAGATAACTCTGGTGCAGATATCATTTTGGGTATTTTGCCATTTGCAAGGGAGCTGCTTCGACATGGGAGTCAGGTTTGCTGACTTTTTCTTTCAGGATAGAATAATAAATTCATTAAAATGTAGAGGAAAAACTATAAAGATTTCAATCCACTGAACTCTAATTTTTGGAAAACAAATATCATTATTATGTTCTCCGTGTGGCAGTTATTCTTTTTCCTTTTCGAATATATGTTTGAAAATGAAACTACTTTTTCAAGTGGTGTTCTTACAGCTGCCACCACCTTCAACATATTTTTATGTGATTCTGTCTTGAATGTAGGTTGTATTGGCTGCTAATGAATTACCTTCCATCAATGATGTGACTTACCCTGAGCTAGTTGAAATCATATCAAAGGTACTAAAAAAGTAAGTTTTGTACACTTTTTATATTACCATATTCTCTGCTAACCCTATCATGTTGGTTTCCAGTTAAAAGATGAAGAAGGAGGTTTACTAGGTGTCAGTACTTCAAATCTCTTGATTGCTAACTCCGGGAATGATTTGCCTGTAAGAAAATGAGCAACACTTCATATTATATTCGGAAGTTTTTGGTGTTTAGATTGACCGTATGCTATCGTGCATCAAATTTTATGATGATTACGACTTTGTCTCTTTGTTCAACGGATTGCAGGTTATTGATCTTACAAGAGTGTCACAAGAGCTTGCTTACCTTGCCACTGATGCAGATCTTGTCATCTTAGAAGGGATGGTAAGTTCTTCCTTGGATTTTGTTAGAAACTTCTACCAATTTAATGGGTGATAGTTGAATTGCTTGGCTTCTACCATGTTTTTGTGAGAACTGAGAAGGTTTAGGGTAATATCAATCTTTTGTGGTTTGTGATAATTTTCAACTTACTATAGGATGTAATAGGTTAGTTCTTAATGAGAATCTGAAAATTGGCACTTTAAGGAGAGGGCACAACATTTCTTTGACTTTCTTATGCTTTCTTGGATAAGTATTTCCAATCCTTGAAGGATTTAGAACATTTTACTAAGGGTCAGTTTGGACAATAAGTTCTTATGCAGAAGTAATTTTTGAAAAGTAACTTATGAATAAGTCATTTTATATTTAAATAGAAAATAACCAAAATATTTTTTCAAAATATTGTGAAAAGTACTTCTTTAGAAGTCATAATATTTGATTTATGCAAAAGCACGGAAATAACTTCCTGATAAGGAAAAAGATATATTGCCAAACAAAAAAAGTACGACTTTTGACTTCCAGAAAGTTAAAAAAAGTCATAAGCACTGCAATCCAAAGTGACCCTAAGGATTACCGAAACAGGAAAAAGCCTAAACTAAAATATCCCTTCTTAATATTCATTATACAATACTCAAAAGACCTTTCATTATTGGTCCAAGCTGAATCATAGTCTTGTCATGTAATTCTCAAGATTGTTTGATTTTCAGTCATCCTTGTCCTTTCCCTTTTGTATGTTGCACATTTATAACAAAGATTGGAACTTAGTTTCCTTATTAGATTTTGCATCCAATGGATGGTGTTTTTCAAGTTCTAATATCAAAACACTGGCCTGTGTTCTTTTGACAGGGTCGTGGAATAGAAACAAACCTCTATGCTCAATTCAAATGTGATTCCCTCAAGATTGGAATGGTAATTCATATATTACCATAATTTTACTTACTTGTTTCCTATCATATGAAAACTTCTAAGTCATATATATATGATCATGCCCTTTAATCTGTTCTAAATTCTTTGTTGTAGGTGAAACATCCTGAGGTTGCACAATTTCTTGGGGGGCGTTTATATGACTGCGTATTCAAATACAATCAAGTTTCAAGTTTATGAAATTCATGATTCTTTTCTTTATCAATGCTGCATTCTGTGCATTTTATCTAGAGTTTATTATTTATATATATTCAACCTTAACACTATTTCATTATGATACTTTCTTTTCTAGAATGTCACTTTAGTATTAATATTAACTTAAAGAGAGCATTAAACTGAGAAACATTTTTACTTGTAATAAAAAAAATAGCTATATTCTACATACATGATGCTTCACTTGGTCTTGTGATGATGAAGTTATGTAGGTATATATATGTTTAACATATTTTTATATGTCAACTTCATTAAATCTAGGTCAACCGGTTGAACTATTGACTCGTTGGTGCAAGATAGTGTCTAACTTTTATCTTAACTTCTATGTCTTATTAAGTATAATAATTTCACTAATCTTGTAATTAAAATGCATAACAAGTTAGTTCCATTTTAGTCTTCTCTTGTAACAAGTTTTATTCCAATGAGTGAAGTTGGTTACATGGATCAAGTGATATTATTACGTCATCTTTTCATTTTGATCTGATCCGACAAAGTGGTTTAACAACTAATACAATCCTTCTATTTTATCCGAATTTAAAACCGATAATGTAAGAACATAAGTAAAGTTAGTTCTTTTTTTTGTATTTTGATGAATTTATTAGTATTTATTTGTATGTAAGTTGGGATTTTACTCTTACTTATTTATTTAAATAAGAACTAAAAGGACCAATTAACATACATACATTGTAATGAGGATTGATTCCAACCTAATGTATTTAAAATATTAGTTTATATATATATATATAGTGACCCCACACACACTAGCAAAATGTTTGTTTATAGTGCATATATGCCTTAATGAACAGAAGGAGACGTATTCCATAAGGACCAGATTTTGCATAATCGGTTATATGATTAAAGTTAGATTCTGTCTTCAACTACTTTTTTCTTGCAATAACCTTTTTTATTTTGTTCCAAATCTTAGCCTTAGTCTTATTATTAGTATTAATATTGAATTGTACAATTTGGTTACACTCAAACCTTGTCAACTGATTGAAGGAAACCACAATGTGAAATTGGAGGATTAACTTAATTAATTTTGTGAGAGAAGGTCCAATTTGTAATTCTAATAATTTTAGGAGGGTGGGGTGAAGTGCAATTTTTCTTGAAGCTCGGAGTTAAGTGAAATATCATCAAACCTCAAGGATTACTAAGTGCAATTCACCCAAAGTTAAAGACTTCAAAAATATATGTCTATTTTTTCTTGAAAATTAATGAAACTAAAAATACTATATTCTTATTAGTATATCTTGATGGTATTTATTATTTTTCACCTTTTTTTTTAATTTTTTCCTCTGTTTTGCAACATGAAAAAAATATTTATTCACAAGCATCTAAAAAAAGAGACTTTTTTAAAGTGAAAAAAAAATCCAGTTTCAATTTTTGAATAGACAATGATTCATTATTGGAGAAGATTAAAGTAGTAACTGGAGCCCTTGATAGAGTAACTAATGAATCCTTCTTTTATATTATTTTTTTTTCCTTACTTTTTTTCTTTGTTTTCCTTTTGCTTGATCCAAGCTTTTGTTTGCTTCATGATGATGCAATTATCATAATTTCCTTTTATTGCCTGTCTTTGGAATCCATAAATAGTAATGTACATGTTCCTCCATGTTCATGTATGCCAATTGGCTCTTTAATCCTAGTTCAATTTAATTGATTCATTTTTGTTGGAAATTATTGTTTCTGTCAACTCTAGTTATGAATATCATAAAACTAAATAGATTAAGACTCTAAATTAGTTCTTAAATGAGTTGCTTAAAAATTATTATTTGTTCATAAATCACTACTAAACGGATTGGGTTGGCACACTCAATTCAACCTTCCGTCCATTTTATCTGTGATTTGGGTACAAATCTTGGATTAAATTTCTTTTGGTGAGCGATCCATAAATTTCACCATAAACATTCGTTAAGGTTATAGTATTTCTTTATTCTGAACAGGGTGTATCTCCCTTAATCTAAATTTTAGTAAAATATATATATATATATATATCATTAAATGAGTTGTGAAATATAAATTTAACCCTAAGAAGATAAAAAGTTAATAATCTCTCAAGAGGATAAAATTGATGTCATGTAAATTTTTGGAGTGTCAATATAGAATATGTAGAAAAAAGCAAATTAACATTCAAATTGGCAAACACTCTATATTGGTACCTGAATTTTTAAAGTTAGATACATATATATTCATGGTGTTTGAGTAAGTTTTAAAGTTATTTTTCCGTTACCTAAACTCAAAAAGTAATTTGAACTTTAAATGAGTGATAATATATATGATTGTTCATTATTTACGACAAAATATGATGGAGGCCGCATACATGAAATAAAATGCTAATATTTGAGAGTTTTAATTCATACATTATAAATTTAATTAATACTGTGAAAAAGAAAAGAAAAAGTAACAATCATTTGCTATGCAAGCTATATATATTATATATAAATTTTTGGCCGTTGATAAGTAATGCTA
This sequence comes from Aeschynomene evenia, assembly GCA_013621005.1. Lineage (NCBI taxonomy): Eukaryota > Viridiplantae > Streptophyta > Magnoliopsida > Fabales > Fabaceae > Aeschynomene > Aeschynomene evenia. The sequence continues at coordinate 30,837,215 of CM024267.1, forward strand.
TCGTAGAATTAAAGACACTAATTATTACAATGCAAAGCCGAATATACTGACAAAAGAGGAAAAGTGAAGATTATTATTGATTGAGTCTTTGAACTTTTTTTTTTTTTTTCTATACCTTTCTTATTTGTTGATAACAAATGTAAGGCTAATATTTAAAAGACACATGTGGTAATATGTATTATGTAATCATTAATGATAATGATAATTAATCATAATTCCATATAATACATTATATTGTAGAGTGAGATTGATTTTATTTTTTACCTTTTTGTAGTCACATGGATGAATGAATGAATGTTGGTTCATTTACTTGCCAAAAAGATTATATATGTATATAATCTTTTAATTCGATATGCTATAAGATACTGAAATTTTATATAATCAATAATGATCATGATTTATTTATAATTTAATATTTTTAAAAAAAATTAAATTAGTTGAATACTTGACTCATTATAATAAATTATTACTAAACCGTACTAGTGTTATATTTAATTTTATGGAATATTGAATATATATATATATGATTTAATTTTCATCGACAAATGTATCATCTTTTACACAGTCATCCAATCATGTACTGCTACGTCGGTCATTATTGTGTTTTTTCTCTCTCTCACTACCTGAAAAATCATACAAACGGAACGTTTTACACTGTTAGTGTATCAAAATTAAACTCATATATATGTGTGTGTGAGGGAGAGTTTAAAAAAAATGTTTATGTTGGGTAAAACTTGAGTTTAACTGTAAAGTTAGCACAAAATTCGCAAAAGACAATAACTTTTCCTAACAAAGTAATGATGAACAAAAAAAATGTTTGCATTTGTAAGATGCTTTAGAAGTAAATGATATTGTAAAACAAAGTTTATTGATGATTAATTAATTAGGTAGCCGTTTGCAGTTGGCGTAATTATAAATAATAAACAAACAAATAAATGGCCTAATTATCCTTTTTATTAATAAACTAACAAAATTTATTCAATCAGTTGTCTTCAACATCCTATCAAAAGTTATAGTAGTTTTATATAAATGTTACAAAAAAACTCTATATATCAATGGTATTTACACATCTTAAAATGAATCCTTGCTTGATGAATTTGTTTTTCCTTCTACCTATATAAAAATTATTTTACATAATTATTTGATCATATGCCACTATATGTATGTGAGGCTTTTATTAAAACACTACTTGAAGTATAATTTGAAGGTAACGAGAGAAATAAAATATTATCATAATTGTTATGGCAACATATATGATTGAATGATTGTATAAAAAGTTTGTACATTATCGGTGAAAGAAAATTAAATCATATATATATATATATATATATATAATATTAAATAATTTAATATAAAAAATGTGTCAAAACAAAATTCTACAGTCAAACCCTACAAACACACTTCTATAGTCAAACCCTTATTATTTTCGATCTTGACCCTTTTAATGGTTGAGTAAAACATAAAAATCCTGTTAGAAAATGAGAAGTTGATAGAGTTTTATTTCCCACAAATTAGTATAAAAAAAATCTTTTAGTAAATATAATAAATTCTTTGGGAACATTGTGGTAAAAAAAATCCCCATTTTTACCAATATTTGGAGATTCCGAATAATTTTATAGCTTCGTTATGTTTTTCCTTAACTGTAATAGAATAATAAATGTTAAATATATAAGCACTTAATTAATTTTCTTAAGTTCTACTCAACTAATTAATAATAGGTGACAACACAAACAGCGAAAAAGGTCGATCTACTCAACTGATGAAGGGGGAAAAAATAAAATAAAATAAAATAAAAAATGAAATCTCATCCAATTATCTTGGTTGCTTCTCTGAGTACATATATAAATGGAATGCATTAATTTGAAAAACATATATATAATATCATATATATTATTATTATTATTATTTAATATATGAGAATAATAAAATATATATATACTACACTGTCAATGTTGTTTATAAAAAAGTAGTTTACAGAGAAAAGAATCATCATCAATTACAATGTGTGTTGTGTTTCCCTTTATTATTATTAGTATTAATAATAATTTTAGCTTTTAAAAGGTGAATGAGACATTACAACTGATAATACATGTAAAGTCTATGCTTAACAACCACATGCTTTCTTTAGGTGAAATTATGTCACCACCCTCTCTTCTCACCAAAACTACCACAGTAGTGTACATATATATATATATATATATATATATATATATATATATATATATATATATATATATATATATATAAATTTCTATACACGGCTTACATTGTTATCATCTAATTAAAATATTCTATTTGAATGACTTTTTAAGTAGTGAAAAAAAAACATAATTACAGTTGACATAACAATACATAATTGGATGACTGTGTAAAAAAGTTATACATACTTGTATGAATATATATATGAGTTTTGCTAGAGGTATAAAATTATATCAGTCAAAACAATAAAAAATAGGAATTTTGGCCTAAATTAATCATCCCATTAAAAAACACATATAATAAAAAATATTAAAATAAATTTTCTTTTTCCTGTTTTGATTAGAAAAGTATTGATCTCAATATATATATATATACCTTTGACTTTTCATCCCAATCAAATACTACTCTTGCTAATGGAGTAGTAGTATAGTCTTCTTCCCCCATTTCATTAATTGTATTTAATTAACTCTAGTAATGTTAGTGTGTTAATTAATTATCATCACCAAATCATGACTTAAGAATTGATTGTACACTTCAATTTTTAGGTATTTTTGCTAACTTTATATATTGGGAGACTAAGACAGCATATACACCAGATTAAAATCACGTTGATTGGAGATTATATTATTAGCAGTAAATTAAAGTAAAAAATGTATCCAATTAGTTACTTTCATCAAACAAAAAATTACTTGTTTTTATCACGGAGTAACTAAAATGTTCTAGTTGATAGCTTAGATAGTGATGATGGTATGATGTTACAATTAGAAGGCTATGTCTTTATTATTATTATTATTATTATTATTCCCATATATATTACCATCATGATGATATGGAAATTAAATTATATAAAAAGGAATTATCCATTTACATATTTGTTGGATTTGTATTTTTATCGCCAAATATATATGTTCTTTATTGAAGAGTAAAAAATGAGGTAAAATTTATTTGGATAATTTAACATGTAAACTATAGAAAACATAATTATTTATATGACCTCCTCTTTGAAGAATATTCTGATTTTGATTTTGATGTGTATATGATATAAGTAAAAAAAGAAAATTACACGGTTATTCATTAAGTAATTTCTATGCACAAACTATTTTACATTGTTAAGTAATAAAGATAAAAAAATATACCGAGTTGTGATAACAATAGTGTTAAAAAATGAATATTAATTAATACCTATCCTATCAATATATATATATATATATATATATATATATGACAAAATGCTTCGATATGTAAGAGTTTAATTTCAATTCATTGTCAATGTAAAATAATTTTACACATACATCTAATCATGGATTGATATATTAGCAAAAGTCTTTAATTTAACCACTCATTCACTAAAAAGTCACACAAATCAATGATTATGATTGACCGACACTGTCAATACATCATAATTAAACTCATGTTTACAACAAATTTTTTTATCCCACATACATATATATCGTTAATCATATTCATCAATTTTATTTTATCATTATTATTGCTTAGCTTTGGTGAGAAGATCTCATGCATGATAAGTTCAATGAAGTAGCATTATTCATTGGTATAATAATAGAATAGTAATTAATAATTATACCAATATTAGGGATCATTCATTCACTTTATAAAATATGAAAATCATTAATTGTATAATACTACTATGATTCATACTTTAACTGCAGTTATATATAGCTTTATTTTCTAGAAAAATATAAAAAAATTGAACATAATTCGCCCTTGATTATGTTCACAATTCTTAAATCTTAGACATGCATATAACTTTTACACGATTAAAATTGCAAACTATATCTTTACAAATTATTGATGATAATATTGAAGTTTTCATCATCATTAGTTCGTTCCAAATACTAATTTAATTGGTTTAATTAGTATTTAACAGCCTAGGCTACTACCATTTTTTTTACGTGATAATAAACTCAGATTGAGAATTGATATATCACAGAATATAATAAATTTTAATTATTGTGGGAATGCTTTTCTGAGAAAGGATATTAATTCCCTATCATACAAAGAAAGAATGAAACAATGTTTTATATTTTGGAATCAACAATAAATACATCAATAAACTAAGCATCATCGTTTTAGAATCTGCAATTCTCTAAATTATTTGATTGCAATTTTGACAACTATATGAATCAAATCTATACCTTTGTATCAAATGACATTGATTTATATATGTTTTCACAAAAATAATTTTTATCTCGTATTAATAATTGATTTATATATTAATAGGTTATTATTATTTAACCAGTTAATTGAACATTTTTCATTGAATGAATCAATGATAGTTGAATCAATGATAGCTTATATATCGTCTTTTTCGACCAAACCTATTTGGTAAAGTAACTAGATTTAAAATTTTTTAAAAATATTTTTAGCTGAATAAACCCTACTTCAAAAAGTAAAAATATTTACCTAACAAGCATACCTATTTATTTTATTATTGTTATTATTTAAAAAATATAATAATAACACAAACATTTTAATTTACCATGTTTTTTTTTAATTTATCTTATAATCTCTTTAATATGTCAAAAGTCAATTTCTTATTTAAGTATATGTTTTTAATTATATCTATTAGGCTTTTAAGTATATCTATCTTTTAGGAAAGTATAGTAAACATATTTAAGTTAAAACCTAATACGGTCTACTCCTATCAAGAGCCAACTATAAATTATTGAAATTGTCATTTAAAATTTCCCTGAAATATGAACAAATTCATTATCTTGTAGCATCATACGATTCAAAACAAAACAATTGAAGTTGAATAAATATTATATATTAAGAATCCAATTTAACTTTAATTTCAACCTATCAAACTTTTTATTTTACAAGACTTTTTAAATAGTAAAACCATAATTACTAATGTGAGTACAATCATTATATTAAATATTCAACTCTCAAATATCAATGCCTATGCAAAAGAAGTTACTTACTGTCCATTAAACATGATGAATTATAGGATTTGATCTATGATTCAGGAGATACCCTAAAAATTAAGAAAAGAGATCCTAATGCCGGATTTAAAAACATAAATTCCCAACAATTTTTTTTTAAAATAAAAACAAAGTACTCAAAATGGTTCATTTGTTTTACCTAATTCCCCAAAAGAAAGAAAATAAAATACAATAAGTTAAAATGCTGTCCCCTTTTTGGTTGAGAAATACAAATTTGGTTGACTCATTTTTCTTTCTCTCTCTCTTTTCTCTTTCTTCCTTCTTTTCTTTCCTTTCTTCCTTCCTAGTTCCTGTTCAGTGGCTCCTCCCTCCCTCCCTCTCTATATGCACACACACACCTCTCTACTCTTTTCTGTACTTGTCACTCTCTCACTCACTCACTCACTCACTCTCACACACTCTGAAACTCTTCAATCTTCTTCTTCTTCTTCTTCACTTAGTCAATTCATCAAACACTTGCTCTTCTTCTTCTTTCTCCTCTTGCTTTTTTCAGAACATTCTCCCAGTTTTCTCAGTGCTTCCTCTTCTTCAGCTTCAGTGGCAGTGGGTGATGACCCTTTATGGCTAAATGCCCCAAAACGACACCCACTGCCACCACCCCAATGGTGACACCACCCTCACCACCACCCCCAACCACCACCACCACCCAGTTTTGACCCTTCACCTCAAAGACCCTCAAGACCCAATCTTGGTCGCCAATTCAGACACCCCTTTGGCCAAAACAACGACAACAGCAGCAGTAATGGCCTCCACCAACTCCACAAACTCCACCGAGCCACTCCCTTCGCATGACGACATCGCAGCAAAAGCCCTCAACAAGCGCTTCGAGGCACTCATCACCGTTCGGACCAAAGCCGTCAAGGGCAAAGGTGCTTGGTACTGGACACACCTCGAACCCATTCTGGTTCGGAACCCCGACACTGGCATGCCCAAATCGGTTAAGCTCAAGTGCTCTCTCTGTGACTCTGTTTTCTCTGCTTCGAACCCTTCCAGAACCGCTTCTGAGCACCTGAAAAGGGGCACGTGCCCCAATTTCAGCACCGGTTTGAGACCCGGTTCTGTCCCTTCACCACTCCCAATTTCGGTGGTGAACACTGGTTCCAACCATAACAATAGTAGAAAGAGGGGTTCACCTCATTCCCCTGTTGACTATCAAAACCATGCCTTGGCAATGGTGGAGTCTTCAAGGTTTGGCAATTGTGGTGAAATTGGGTACCCTCAGGTGCACGGTAACTCGGTGAACCAGCACCATCAGCAGCAGCATTTGATGCTGTCTGGTGGGAAGGAAGATTTGTGTGCTTTGGCTATGTTTGAGGACAGTGTGAAGAAGCTTAAGAGCCCCAAGACTTCACCTGGTCCTGCTTTGAGCAAGGATCAGGTTAATTCTGCTCTTGAATTGTTGTCTGATTGGTTCTATGAGTCATGTGGGTCTGTGTCTTTGGCCAATCTTGATCACAGAAAGTTTCAGGCTTTTCTCAGCCAGGTTGGTTTGCCTGCAGCGTCATTGAGGCGTGAAATCTCTGGTCCTAGGCTTGATGGTAGGTTCAGTGAAGCTAAAGCTGAGTCTGAGGCGAAGATAAGGGATGCCATGTTTTTTCAGGTGGCTAGTGATGGGTGGAAGAACAGGAATTGGTATAGCTTGTGCTGTGGTGGTGAGAATTTGGTGAAGTTTGTGGTGAATCTTCCAAATGGGACTAGTGTGTTCCAGAAGGCTGTGTTCACTGGTGGTGTGGTGTCTTCAAAGTATGCTGAGGAGGTTTTGTGGGATACTGTGACTGGTGCCAGTGGGAGTGTTGTGCAGAGGTGTGTTGGGATTGTTGCAGACAAGTTTAAGGGCAAGGCTTTGAGGAACTTGGAGGTTCAGAACCATTGGATGGTAAATACTTCTTGTCAGCTTCAGGGGTTCATTAGTTTAATCAAGGATTTTAACAACGAGCTACCACTTTTCAGGGTTGTCACTGAGAATTGTCTTAAGGTTGCGAATTTTATGAACAATGAGTCTCATGTGAGGAGTAGCTTCCTCAAGTACCGGATGCAGGAGATGGAGTATTCCGGGTTGCTTCGAGTTCCTTTGCCGAAATGTGATCCTTTGAAGAACTTCGCATCTGTGTTTCCAATGTTGGAGGATATTTGGAGTTGTGCTAGAGTGATCCAGATGGTTGTGTTGGAGGACTCGTTCAAGGTGTCGTGCATGGAGGATCCACTGGCTAGGGAAGTGGCTGGAATGGTTCAAAATGAGGGATTTTGGAATGAGCTAGAAGCAGTTTATTCGCTCGTGAAGCTCATCAAAGGAATGGTTCAGGACATTGAGGCTGAGAGGCCATTGATTGGTCGATGCTTGCCTCTTTGGGAGGATCTTAGAACCAAAGTGAAGGAGTGGTGCTCCAAGTACAGTGTCGTGGAAGCACCTGTGGAGAAACTTGTTGAGAAACGGTTCAGAAAGAATTACCATCCTGCATGGTCAGCAGCATTCATTCTTGATCCACTCTACTTGATCAAAGACACAAGTGGAAAGTACCTTCCTCCATTCAAGTGCTTGACTCGCGAACAGGAGAAAGATGTAGATAAGTTATTGACAAGGCTAGCTTCCAGAGAAGAAGCTCATGTTGTGTTGATGGAGCTGATGAAGTGGAGGTCAGAAGGGCTTGACCCTCTTTACGCGCAGGCGGTTCAGATGAAGCAACGGGATCCGGTGACCGGGAAGATGAAAGTGGCGAATCCATCTAGTAGCCGGCTTGTTTGGGAAACATGCTTGAGTGAGTTCAAATCCCTTGGGAAGATTGCTGTGAGGCTTATTTTTCTGCATGCTACTTCATTTAGTATCAAGAGTAATTGGTCTTTCATGAGGAAAATCTCTGGTAATAAAAACTCAAGAGTTGCTTTGGAAAGAGCTCAGAAGATGATATACATTGCAGCTCATTCCAAGCTTGAAAGGAGAGACTTCACTAGTGATGAAGAAAAGGATGCAGAATTGTTTTCCATGAGTGGTAGTGAAGATGGCATGCTGGCTGAGGTCTATGCTGATGCACCCTTGGTGTAATGTGCTTCTATCTTTTCACCTTCATATTAGGATTTTGTGTAATTGTAGGATTTTATCAGATTCTTTCAACAACTCTTCTATTATTCTCTTACATGTAGTGGGAAATTTTTCTTCTTAACTTGGGATTGAAGCAGGAGGGTATTAGAAGGGAAGTAAAAAGTATGTTAGTGACTGTGTTGTTGTCAGCTTTTGATTCTAATGGAATCATCAATCTCTTTTTCTCAAGCAATTATTTTTGTATTCTTAGGGTTTGTGTAAAGGAGGGGCCATTGTTTATTTATTAGCATGACAACAATCCATGAATTGAGCAAGAAGAATATTGTCATAACAATTTTGCTAGAGTAATATTATTGAGAATGAATGGTTTTTTGAGGCCCTTCAACATAAAAAGCAGTGCTTCATTGGCTCTTGTGTGGAAAAAATGATATGATTTAGTCATATCAAATGGGCAATAGTGAGCAACACCATCTTACTAGCTTCCTAAATTCAACTCCTAAATTGTGATGGTCATGCTGAGACATGATATATATATAGTCTTCTCTGCTTGTTCTTCTGTTTAGCTTTATGTAGATCTAGTGCTAAGCTAGAAAGATTGTAAATCCCCATGGAATCACCTTTCTGGATTGATCAATTATCTGCATTTGGTTTGCTGAACTGTAGTGTATATGACTTGACATAAGTACAGGCAAAAATATAGTCTTTAGTAATTTTTGTTTTATCATATCCTATCTCTACATGAATACAGAAAATATTAAAATTTTCTATCCTGAAACAATTTTTTGTTAACATGTTTCCTTATCAAATACCTTCTTTTCATATTTCTATACCTACATGTTTGTTGCTCTCACTTTTAGCTGTTGTCATTATGTGATGTTGATGTATGCACTAATGCAAAATAGTTGTAATTTGAAAATTCCAATGCAAAAAGAATTTTATGGTCAATTTGAACAAATTATTAAATTTAAAATTCCAACTATAACTATTATTATAACTACTTTAAAAACACATAATGGGGTATTAACATGATTTCTTCACATGAACTAGGAGAAACTGCTGCAATAGTCCACAGAATTGTGATTATATATCTCAGTTGAAAGTTCATGTCTTGATATGCCATAACAACAATACATTGTCTGGATTCTGTTTGTCACACTATTTTTTGTGTGTGTCTGTGAATATAAATAATAAAAAAGATGACATATATATATTACTATTTGACCACCTGATATATATATCTCCATCACATCCTAAAGACTTTAGTGCTGAAATTTAGTACTAAACTGAGTTGACCAAAGAACAAACAAAAGGGTCTTGCTGCCATGTGAAAAACTGCTTCTTCTTGATGTACAAGTTTCAATTTCTTGTACGGTTCTGATATCACAATAAAGAGTTTTCTTACACTAACTGTTTTTCATTTCTTGCCTAAGATTGCCACATTTCTGCAATTATTCATATTTTGTTCTGATACAGAATTAAGAGAATTTTTATTTCCTTAGCATATATTTGCACCTATATAGTCACTGCTATTTCAACTTCCAAGTTGGAAAAGTACAGAATTTCTGAACTGAATTTGTTATTCCTCAGTCTTCTGAGAAGGACAAGATTTTATTTTATTCCTCAGAAGAAAAACATGACTCTGTTGGATATAGCTGAATCATAGTCATGTTTGACCATAACTACAGAAATCATATATATATATATATATATATATATATATATATATGGGATGTATCCAGTGAGAATGCTAAAGTTATATAAGAGTGAGAGGAGTAAATCTTGACCATAAAATCATCCATGAATGGTCAAGATTAAAAGATTTTAAAATGTCACATGACCACTAAAAAAGTCACATGACTTTATGTTCTAATCTTGACCATTCAAATAAGATCCAATGGTTCATATTTATTCCTCTCACTCTCATCTCTCTCACTTGATATGTCCCATATATATATATATATATATAATTATTAATTATTCATCACAAAATTGAGAAAATGTGGTATGATGAAATCTATAAGATCACAAAAGGGTATGAATTAATGCAGCAACTAGATGACCTATGTTGGAATATATTAGGCTTCAACAAACATGACACAAGAAAATAAGATGAGGCTACCAAAACTTGAAAGTTTTGAGCTTTTTTGATGCAGAGTAGGAGTTGCTTGAAGCAGAAGTACCAAGGGTGGGTGGCAAAACAGAACTTGGTTTTGACACGTGTTAACCTCAGAATCATATACGTATAGCACACATCCTGTAACATGAATAACACACGTTAGATACAAGTTGGACGTATTTCTATTGTACGTGAAGCATTATATATATATATATACACACACTAAACATATTAAGTAAGAGGGATGATCTTACGCTTATGCTGAAAAAAATAAATTTGAAATATTGAATCTTAGAAAAATAATCAAAATTAAAACTTAAAGTCACGTAACATTTTAAAACTTTTTAATTTTAATCGTCCATATATAATTATACTGCTTAAATTTATTCCTCTCAATCTTCTATTAATTTGATATATATATATGATGGTGAGTTTGTTTGTTCATAGAAAATGGTTGGGCCCACAATGGGGGAGTGGGTATCCATGTCACTGCTTTGGTTGTCATGGTCAAATAAAGAGTGTGCCATTACTGGCCTTGTTTCACATCAATCCACACAATCTCTCTCATTAGTGTCTGTTAGTGTTAATTATTGTTTTTGCTTAGCTAATTCCCACAAACTTTGGTTTCAAACATTAATTTTTGTGATAATATATAATCTGATAATGGTAAAGACTAAAGAGGGTAATAAATAATAATACCATTGCGGTGAAATGGTAAAAAAATTGTCTTTTATAAATATAATAATTTGTAAAATGAGCGTGATTACGTGTATAATGAAAAAATAGTCAATAATTATATGCACAACATATATTATATATTGTGAATATCATATATTACATGTTATACGTAACATATACCATATATTGTACACATCATATAAAATATATGTTGTAAAAAAAATGATGTTACATAATATGATATATATTGTGCACAATATAATATATGATGTGTATAATATGTAATATACAACATGCATATCACATATTATATGTTGTTATTTACTGATTTGATTGATTTTCTATTATCATAAAAAGTTTCTGTTGTAAAATTATTGTTTTGTGGCATAATGAAGATTGAGTCCAAAAATATCATAGAAAATATTTTCTATGATTGTAAGAGTAAAACTACACATTTACCTTATATCCTATAAGGAAAGAGTATATGGTACATTGGAATAATGCCTTTACTTTTATATATATATATATATATATATATATATATATATATAACTAAAGGAGAGCTAATTTTGAATATTTATGTGAGTGTTGATAAGTGTAAGTTTGAATAATTAACCGTTTAGCATACCATGATTGCTAAAAAAGGCTTGAGGCCATGGAAAGTTGAAGCAAGGAGGCCCTGTCGGCATGATGAGGTACATGATAGGGCTAATAAGAAGAAGGTACCATACCAATAAGAAAAGACACAAGTAGTAAGTAGTTTGTTCTCGAGTTCGAGCCTTGTGAAAGGAAAAAATTCTCGCGGGGAGCTTCATCTGTCATTTCCAAATACGCGATCCAGGACGATCGATTAGTCGGGACGAAGCTTCGAACACCGTGACCAATTAAAAAAAAAAAAAGTTACTGTATATCTCCCAATTTGTAACATCATTGACCTCTTTTATTTTTTCTTTTCATCTGCATTTTTTCAGGGGTTTGATTATTAAAGCTATGTATATGAACAGCACAGTTGGTATATATAGTTCTATAGAGTTCTCTGGAGTCATGAAATCTCATATCAATCTTTCAATCTTGTTTGTCAATCATTTGCACATATGACACCCCTTTTTCTAATTCTCGTAGAAAAATGTACATGTATATCATAAAATCAGTTACTATTAATCATCATATATAATAATTTAACTTTTTAAAATTATTAATTCAACTTTCACTATAACAAAAATGATTATTTCCAACATATAATTATCGAAAAGTGTTGATAAAAGTATTATAAAAAAAAGATATATTAACATTTATTTACCGTTAAAAATAGTCATAAATTTTTCTTTGACAATTAATGACTATTGAAAATACTCAAAAACTAGTTTTAAGTATTTTCAACGGTCACTAATTGTCAATATTACTTTTATTGACAATACATTTAATGTTGAAAATGCTCATTTTTCTAGTAGTATTTTAAAATATTAGATTAATATAAAATATTAGAAGTTAGATTAATAATTTTAAAAAGTTGAATTATTATATATAATATATAATTGATTTTATAATGCATACAAAATATTTCTCTTCTCATAAATATTAAACTACATTTGTATTTCTGAAATTAGCTATATAAATCAGGCAATCTCATCAAATTTTATCATATGAGAGTCATTTTATATAGTTGATCTCATGTATAGACCCAAATACTTAAAAGATAAGCATTATATTAGATTGTCCATACCAAATTATTTTTTTAATGAATCTTTATGATTTGATGTTATACATATATACATAGCAAAAAATTGAGAAATTTATGGATGGAACATATAGGTATGAGTTAGAACACATAGTATTGATAAACCTAATGCAAGGACAGCATAGTACTATACCCTATCTACTTCACAATAATTCAAACTACCTCTGTCTACTCTCACCCATGCGTGCATATATATAGAAAAATATGAGTTTTGAAAAGAAAGTTTGTGCAATGCAATAATATCATCCACGAATTAATTAAAGAAATTAAGTGGTTGTTAAACAACAATCTCATATAATGGGAGTTTTAATAATAAGCAAATCTCTTATCTATAGAATATTATCTTGTTTTTTTCTTAGTGGCCTCTATACTAAATATTTTCTTGGGTAGGTATAATAATGGTTTAGTATTAACTATTTAATTCATATTATATTTAAATTTAACATGTATAAAGAAAAAAAAAACTAAATGCACTTATAAATTGCACAATCGTTGTTAATACACTAATTAATAAATTATAATTTGAGTATTTAATTATATGAAAAATCTTACTCACCTATAAAGTAGAAATAACCACCCCATAATCTCTTACCTTTAATTTCTTCATATTCTCTCATTATGAAGCAATTCTTACGTATTATGGAAATATTGCACTCAACAATTTCAATATATGTAATCAACCATATATATCTCAAATAATATCTAGTCAATAACACACAATTGAGTTTATACTAATTAACACATTTCCTCAATTAAGATGTTTGTTTTCTTAAAGCATGCACAATAATATACATCATTTTTCTATTTTGTGATTTTTTCAAAAGATTTAACCATTTAGTAAAAGAAAATTCTTTGTAGAATCCTAAATCACATTTAATACGTACTTTAGAAACTTTTATGATCATGTATTTAATTTTTAGTAAAATTAAACTCCTTAAGTAACTCCACAAACCTCAAGGGCAGCGAAATGAAATAATAAAAGTGGCTGAACCTCTTTATTAATTAGTGGCAAAAAGTCAAATAAGAAAGTGCAAGAAAAAAAAAATTAGTAGAGAAAACTTTGACTGATGAAGAACTCATTAGTATAGTATAGTAAATGATTCAATTCTGTATTGGTGATTTGATTTCATCTCAATTTGGTGTATAGTGACAGTGGATCATGTCGGCAATGCCAAGCAATTCTGACTTCTGACCAACTAAAAAAGAAAAGACTAATTTTATTTTTTATGTATATATATAATGTATTGATTTATATATATATATTCCCTTAATTAATTAATTATTGTTTGTGTATGGTATAATTTCAATTTTCATTAGAGTTTCTTAGCTTGTATAGGAGAAGAGGATGTGAGATGATGATTGGCACAGGACAAGACCATCTTTTTACAAAGAATCTTCACATTTTCAATGTTCCCTCCATCCATCATTATTAATCTTCCTTTTTAATGTCTCTACTTTATTTTCTTCCCCAATCAACTCTACTCCTCTTGTTTTAGAATTCAAGAACTTGCACTTACATACCATATATATATATATATATAATTCAAGTGTTATGGTAAAGTTATTTTTTATATTCTTAATCCTTAGGTTCATTATTGATCCTCAAGAGTTTATTGATTTTTCTCATCATGCATGGTGGCTTCCTGCTATTTGTTGAAATTGATAAATAAAAAGAAAGAATTCCAACAAAAAGATCGAATTGTGTAATCGACTTTTTTGTTGAATTATTTGATTTTTATTGAATTATTAAAGGTTATTTGTTAATTATTATAAGAGCTTGATAAATTTGTGGACATATATATTTGAATTTGGAAGATAAAATTTGTGGACATATATTTTTGAATTAATCAGTACTTTTTAAAAAAAAAAATTAAGAGAAAATGGTTTATTAGAGTTTGAAGGAATGTGCTAGAGAATCCTCAAAGAAATATTAGTTACTAGTGTTTTACTATTATATATATATAGGGTTAGAAGAGTTAATGTCTTTATTTTCAATCATACTTATATAATCTTAAAGGGAATAATGTGGTACTGATTTTTGGACCCCTTGTTTTGTCTTTTTGATGCGAATGAATATAATCAACCATCATATAAATTCTAAACCTTACTTTAACCTAAGCTTCGTTTAGTATTTTTGGTAGAGATTTGAAATTTGAGTTAGTGTGTGATGATGACAATGATTACACATTAATCAATTCTTACTACTCCCCGATCAAAATGTGTACTGTGATGGGAGACAATGATTACACATTAATTAATCAATTAAAATTAATTAATTAATTGATCAATTAATTAATCTCTCATATCAAAATCTTGACCGTGGGTTCTAAGATCTATATACCTTTGCTTGCCACATACATATAAAAATCAACAACCATATATATATATATCTCCCCTACCCACCCCTCATAAGGGGTCCTCTCTAATGTGTTAGACTTGTCGTAGAGGCATTTTATTTTAATTTATATATGCAAATTAAACCCTACATTAGTATTATTCCTTTGTTTTTTTAGGGTAGTATGTCATTCATTACTAGGTTATACACATGTTGATATAATTAGTAGACGACAAAAAAGAGGGTGTGAGGGTTTTCCATTTTTCATATTAGTTAGTTGCTTTATATATTTAATATAGTTTTTTCTTATTATTTCATTTTAGTTATGTTTTTTATTTTTGTTTTAGTACTCATAAATAAAGTATCAATGTCATTGTGTATGCAATATTGTCATACTTTGATTATTGATTTAAAAAAATTCAAAAAAGAAAAGTTAATGAAACATATGATTCATTCATAGTCACAACCAATTAAAAGTTATGATGATGAGTATCTTTAAATTTTATAGGAGTATTGAAAAAAGAAACTCTATTTGCATATAAATTTAATTTAATTAAAATAGTATTCTGCTACTTAAATATAGATTCAAACATTAGAATTTCTCTTTCAAAAACTCATGTATGATTATTTGTGTTTTCATTACGAACCATTTTGGTGATTTATAGGTCAAACTTACCCATGCTTTTAGGATGATTTATTTCTTAATCAAGACCAATCACACTTATTCTTGATGGATTAATCCTACCATAAAACTTTGTACTATATAAATCCAATAGGAATTTGTTGCATGAAACTATCATTTCCCCCCGGTCCATACCAAACTATATAGTTTTATTAGAAATAGGTAATGAATTAATTACAATATTTGACTATATGGACTTGTGTCATATCTGAGTTTTAGTTTGTAGGTACAATTTTAAGTTATAATTTTAATGGGAAAAATTGAATCAAATCATTTTAATATTAAACAAAATTGTGCTGATTATACTTAATATATATTTCATTATAAAATAAATATAGGGCAAAACTTTAGAAAAAATATATATATGATTTTGAGGTGGAAATGCAATAATAATAACTAGTGCTTGCCATATAAAACAATATATATAGTTTCTGTAACAAATGAAGTAATGGAAAATATAGTTAGGGGAATATTTGTTGGAAAGGAAATTTTAGGGTCTAAGTACTATAGGACTTATTTTCATGGGACATAATTGCTAAGTGGAAACCAGCATTGCCTCAATTTATTTACATAAGAGTCCAATCCCCATATTGGCCTTTCTAATTTTTATATATATATAAAGAGATAATTATCTTGTACTTGAGTTTGTCATATACTTTCAATATTGCTTTTAATTTGGATGCATTATCCATCTTTTATGTACAATTCAAAGAATGGATGTGAAAAATAAAAATCACAAATATGATATGAGGCCTAGATCAAAAGAGTATTGGAGATAGATATTTTGAATCTCTATATATATATATGAGGCAATTTGTTTTTAGGTTAATTATATATATATGGCTTCAGAAAAAGTTCAAGTATATCAATTTCAAACAATACTTTTTTTTTTTATAAATATTTCAAATAATACTTTGTAATATAGCCCCGTGACATCATACAAATGTATATATAATGGCTAGGTAACCTACATTGGAGATACAGAAATTAAACTCAGTAATCCTATAAAGTAGTGAGTGATATTATTATTATTATTATTCTGTAATTTTTTTTACATATAAACACATGAATGTCTAAAGACGCACTCCTGATTGAAAAAAGAAAAAGCATCAAATACAAAGCGTAAAATTATTAACTCAAAATCGACTCGTTAAAAAACTTTCTAATCTATCGTAATATAACATATCAAGAAAAAAGAGTGCCTAAACTAAACAATGGGACAAACATGTTACCAACAATACAAATCCAATCAACATATATCTCTAACAATATTGTAATGTTTTTTATTATTTGCCAACTCAAGGAAAGGAAATAGTACATTAATATAAAAATTAATACAATTATTATTTTAAATATATTTATTTTTTAATGTACCAATTTTTCTTATTTTTTTACGTGATAGATAATAGGGGATGCTCGGAGGAGTGAATGAATTTCAAATAATTGTAATTATTTTAGTTATTAATTTCTCTTAGATCAATAATAATTCTTGCTTGTATGGCTTAGGTTAATTAAGGTCTACATGAATTGACATATGCTAATATAAAATAATAAGATATATGAAGTAGTAATTAATACATACCTTGTCAAATTAGACATTTTCTACTCTATACATAAATACACTTATTGTTAGGCATAGCTATATATATAACTTTTAAGTACAACCCATAATGTGCCATTTTTCTATCACATGGTGTGTTACTTTTGCAGCTCCCACTTAATGCCCTGACCCTACACAAAAAAATTAACAAAATTATTTTAAAAAAATTAAAATTAGAAAGAAGAAAAAAAAAACTTTGGCAAAACAAATCCCTCTCTGCATGAGATTTCTCTCTCATCTTTTTTTTTTCTCACTGTCTTTCACTGTTTTTCTCCCACCAATCTAAGGCATAATTGGCTCAAAGTATAAGTGGCCCCAAATTTCAATGGAATCAAGAAAACACACAATAGCATATATAAATAATAATTATATGGTACTATTAGAACCCTATTACCCCTCAAAATTTTACATTGATTAAAAAGGGGATTGATGATGGGGTCCTTCTAGCATTATTAGACAACAGACATTAGACAGAGACTAATACATTAATATGACTTATAATAATTGGTATATAATAATAAAGTAGAGAAAAACATATAAATAAATAAATATATAAAAAGGAGATAGAGGTAATAACAATTGAAAGAAAGAGTGAGATATATATAGTATATAATAGCACCAATCAGCAAGATTTTTAGTACTCAATTGGATTACACTACTTTGGGAAAGTGACCAACCAATAATCATTCCCACTTGAAAACCTAACTATACCTTCATTCTGAAAGCAATGGATGAATGAGGGAGGGAGCCTCTTAGTTCATTTCAACATTATACATTTATGCTATGCATCATTTTGTTTTTTCCTTCTAGATTAAAAAATTTATCAAGAAATTAAATTACAATCTAAAAAAACATAATAATAAGAAAAATACTCGATAAATAGTAAAAAATAGTCAAAACAGTTGGTGGGCCTATTTGACAACATTTTGTTTAAAAAGTACTTCCTTTAATAAGTTAATTTTTAGTATGAGTGATTATGACCTACCATCTCTATATTAACCGATTTTGACTAATTTTTATTGTATGAATAACAATAGTCTAATAATAATACACTACAAACAAAAATATTCTATTAATTTATTTCTGAATCTAAATACATTAATTTTTCTGATATATCAAAAAAGTTAAACGACAAATAATTTGTCAACTAAAAATATAGTATACATAAACTTAAATACGTGTAGAAATGATGAGAATTGAAAATATATGTTGATATTGATGTTGTTATATATAATAATGAAGTTTTGTCGTTTTAGTTAGAACTTAACTCTCATAGAACAAAATTAGTGCAGCTATCAAATCTAGATTTTACCTTACCTTACCTAATAATGAATGCTTATCCTTGATGCATGATCATTACAAATTGAGCTTTATTGTACTATTCTTCATTGTATTCCTTCACCCCCATAATTACTACTGTTGTACACACCCCTAAACATTTTCTACAACTTGCAACCAAAATCCATTATTGTACTCGATTTCGTAGCAAAATATACATGTAAATGTGATTTCATTGGACCACTTCAATCAACCCTAATAACATGCTAAAGATTCTTAGGGTTTAATTGCCTTCATAATACTTTTCTAGTTTTATATAATCTATAATATTTGTCATGTTCAACTATTATTTAACGTGTGTTATACATGATATATAATGTGTATTATATGTATAGTACACATACATATAACACATATTATATATTATGTATAACACATATTGAATACTAGTTGAATATATTTTTATTGTACGATAAATATTATTGAAACAATAATATTTCATGGTTGTCGTTTTTGTTAAGTGTACATTACTCTATATATTATTATTTTATATTCATGAAACACGTGTGTCTACAGTTTCTCTTAAATTTAATTATTATTTTGTTTATTCAAATTTAATCAGAAACTTGGTTTACAATTTATTGCAAAATCAATTCCAAGTTGCAGCAAAAAGTAGAGGACAGGTGCGATGAATTTCGATGAAAAGTAGTAAAGTATATTTGTATTTTAAGTATATCTATTTATTTATTTAAAAAAAGGTACGTATATGTAGCTGCGTGGCTAAATAGTGTTCTTGGCTTTTGAGGCAATACTTTGACAATTTTATTTTATTTTATTTTTCAGAAATAATTTAATAGTTGAGGATCCTAGATCTTGACTTTGTTATTTAAATTTGAGTGAAAATTGAGATGATCTATTTAATGTGTGGGCTCATGTAACTTGGCCATTTAATCTTAGATCAAATTAATTAATTAATTATAGTTTTCTCTAAATGTGTCTGATTTTGTGAGAAAAAGGAAGAGAAAGCAAATCTTGTTTCATTCTTGGTGAAGACCACAAATGACTTATTCATTATGAGAAGTCAACGAAATGGAATCTAACATCACTTAGTCAACACTATTTAATGTATCCTACTAACCTATTCATATTAGTTGAGCCAACCCTTCTTTACTCTTTTTTTTTAATGTTTAGAGAAATGCAAGTTGTTATGAATTTTTCAATGCTATATTATAAATAAAAGAGTTAGCTATCTCTATTGTGTTATTTAAACAAACTATCTTACAAATTTAGAGATATTATTTGTTCAAGAGGTAAAATTTGGATATAATTTTTTTTTCATGGAATATAAGTTTCATAGATGTATACTAGATATATATTCATCTTAAAAATAATATTGAATAAAAGAATCATGGTTCACAACATGTGAAAAACGTCTAGTTCATTTTGCTATTGACCTAACCTATTTTCTATAAGACAATAATTACTCTAGGAATACTAGTGCACCTAATTGGTCTTAAAATATATGTATAGTATTGTACCTAATTTTTTTTGTACATAATTTAATGTGTATATTCTCAAAACTTGATGAGTGCAAGTATACTTCAAATTTATTACATTGACTTAGACAAAACCTTTCTAATCAAGTCACACCATATACTTCACCTTCAATTCTAAAAGTCAAATCAACACATATTAAAAATCAAGCTACTTTTTTTTTTCTTGTCGGTGAATCAATTTATTTTTCTTAGAGGTTTAGTTTTTGGTCAACAAAAAATATAATTGGGCTAAGACAATAACGTCACTTAAAATAGAATCGGCCCATGATAGGATTGTACAGAATGGGCTGGGCTTGCAGTTTTAAACAGGCCCAATATCATTTATTTGGGCCCAAACCTCAAATACCTTGTCGGGAACTGTGAAAATATCGCGAGAATTACAGTGATTATGCCGTCGAAGCACGAAGCAGCTTGAGCTAGCGTCCTTTCATGGCGATGGTGGAGCAAATTGCCGAATTCGAATTTCCTTGGGATTTTCAGCCTACAACTACAAGGCGTAACACACGTTCTTCGTTGATGCAAAATTTAACTGTTGGAAAATGATTAGGTTCTGTTCAACATTCACAAAACCTTCACATTTTGATCACTTTTGTAAAGTTCGATCTTTGATTGAATCATGCAAATCAGTGCATCAACTTAAGCAGACCCATGCCCAGTTAACCACCACGGGTCTAATCTCACACCTTGTTTCAGCTAACAAGTTCCTAAAGCTTGTTGCTTTTGCTTCCTTTTCGTATGCCAACAAAGTGTTTGATCAAATTCCCCAACCGGACTTGTTCATTTACAATACTATGATCAAGACCCATTCTTTTTCGCCTGATTCCTGTCGCGATTCCCTTGTTGTTTTCCGGTCGTTGATCCGTGATTCGGGTCTTGTTCCCAATAGATATAGCTTTGTGTTTGCATTTGGTGCCTGTGGGAATGGTTTGAGTGTGCAGGAGGGGGAGCAGGTTCGAGTTCATGCCATGAAAGTTGGTTTGGAGAACAATGTGTTTGTTGCAAATGCCTTGATTGGTATGTATGGGAAGCGTGGGCTTGTGGAGGAGAGCCGAAAGGTCTTCGAAACGGCAGAAGAGTATAGAGATTTGTATTCTTGGAACACCATGATTTCCACTTATGTTGGATCTGGTAACATGAGTCAAGCTAAGGAATTGTTTGATAAAATGCAAGAGCGAGATGTTGTGTCATGGAGTACTATAATAGCTGGTTATGTTCAGGTATTGATGGTTTGGAATGTTGACAAAATCATGATTCTAACTTTGTTACATTACTGGCTTGTTTCTTGAATTGGAAAGTATATCATTTTTTTCAAGTTAATTACTGTAGGTTGGCTGTTTCATGGAGGCTTTGGATTTCTTCCACATGATGTTACAAGTAGGTCCGAAACCGAATGAATATACCCTTGTAAGTGCTCTTGCAGCATGTTCAAATCTGGTAGCATTGGACCAAGGAAAGTGGATCCATGCTTACACTGGCAGGGGTGAGATTAAGATGAATGAGAAACTTCTTGCTAGCATCATTGACATGTATGCGAAGTGCGGAGAGATAGAGTCTGCATCAAGAGTCTTCAACGAACACAACATCAAGCGAAAGGTTTGGCCTTGGAATGCCATGATTGGTGGGTTTGCAATGCATGGAAAACCTAATGAGGCTATAAATGTCTTTGAACAAATGAAGGTTGAAAAAGTTTCTCCCAACAAAGTCACTTTCATTGCATTACTAAATGCTTGCAGCCATGGCCATATGGTTGAGGAGGGAAAGTCCTATTTCAGACTGATGGCTAGTGATTATGGAATCAACCCAGAAATAGAGCATTACGGATGCATGGTAGATCTACTCGGCCGTGCCGGCCTCTTGCAGGAGGCTGAAGAAATGATCTCTGGCATGCCTATGGCTCCAGATGTAGCAATTTGGGGAGCACTGCTAAATGCTTGTAAAATCTATAAAGATATTGAGAGGGGATATAGAATTGGAAAAATTATTAAAGAGATGGATCCTTACCATATAGGGTGTAATGTTCTGTTGGGTAATATATATTCTACATCTGGGAGATGGAATGAAGCAAGGATGCTAAGAGAAAAGAATGAAGTGAGTAGTGGCAGAAAAAAGGTTCCGGGTTGCAGCTCAATTGAATTGAATGGAACATTCCATCAATTCCTCGTCGGAGATCGATCTCATCCTCAGAGTAGGGAGCTATATTCATTTTTAGATGAGATGACGACCAAGTTGAAAATTGCTGGATATGTTCCAGAATTTGGGGAAATTCTGCTTGATATCGATGATGAGGAAGATAAAGAGACGGCCCTGTCGATACACAGTGAGAAGTTGGCTATTGCGTTCGGGTTGATGAACACGGCACCTGGAACGCCAATTCGCATTGTGAAGAATTTGAGAGTCTGTGTGGATTGTCATCAAGCAACAAAATTCATCTCCAAGGTTTATGATAGAGTAATTATAGTAAGAGACAGGACAAGGTATCATCACTTCAAAGATGGAGTCTGTTCCTGCAAAGACTACTGGTAGATAAGAGGATCATTGGCTTTCTCGGAAAATTGTTTTAAGATTCTTTCAATGTACTATACTACTGATATGGCATCAGGGGGCACTTATTGTATCTATTCCATTTATTCTTACCTGTTAACATAGAATAACCAATTATCCCTTCATCACTTTATTTTGATCATCTATCAATGGGAGTTTAGGGTGGAAAAATGTATCTTAAACTGCTTCCAATGAAAAGAAATAACATACACATTATGTAAACTATTTTTTCTTGGTTTCTGTCAATAAACACCTCTTTTACTATAAGATGAGATATGAACTACTTTTAAATAGGACTCACATTCGATCAAACATGTCTGAGGTCAAAATGAAAATAATTCAATTCACATTTCTCCATTACAAAGGTACCGAAATGTCAGGAACATACATATATACACCGTGTAACAGTAAAACGAAAGATAGCTCCTTATAAGTGTATATTCGATTACAAACCATGCTAAAACAGGAACATCTTAGGTAATTGCTAAAACAGGAACATATTAGTATATTACCTAATGATATATGATAACATTACTATAGAAGTGTATGTGTGTGTGCTTGTGTATGTATGAGAGATATTGAGGGAATCTCAAGATGAAGGTAATGTACAAAAATCACTCAGACATTTACTTCAGCACTGGCTGCTTCCATGAGTCCATTACGTATCTGCTCACCAATATCCCTAACATGGCCAGGACCATGTGGTATGAAAACTGTGGTATTCTTCGATGAGTTCCCAAGGTCTTTGATTGTGTCGAAGTATTGAGTAATCATAATGAGATCCATGACTTCCTTAGCAGAAGTTCCTTCCACCTTGTGAGAGAAATTCAAGATGTTCTCTCTCAAGCCATCCGTGATAGCTTGCCGCTGCCGGGCTACACCAACTCCGCCCAAATACTTGGCTTCAGCTTCTGCTTCTGCCTTTTTAACCTGAAGAATCTTTTCAGCTTCTCCCTTGTATACACTAGCCAGTTGCATCCTCTGAGCTGTAAAGTAATATCAATACTGAGTGAGTAGGTTTCATTCGGAGAGATGGCAATGGGATAAAAATTATGGGGGAAATATGTCTGAATGGGAAAAAAGGGTCAAAAACACAAAAAGTATAATTACCTGCATTGATCTCATTCATAGCCCTGCGCACAGAAGGATCAGGGATAATATCAACCATAAGTATGTGCTCTATGCTATATCCATATTCTCCCATCACCTAATACACGAAATTCAGGAGAGAGATATTGGTATGAATAATCCAGCAAAAAGTTCAGCAGAAGAAATTAAATAAAGGGCAATGAAATCCTTTCATTACTTATAGAATAGTGGTATGAGCTGACACATGAATTTTTTAATCTTTTTCTTATTCATAGTTTAGAATAGAATACAAAGTATATATAGAGTCTGTATGTTTAAGCCAAAACCATGTCCTGATGGGAACACATAGGGTCTGTTTGTTTGAGGAGAATGAGGTTTCTTCTTCCTTTCACAAAAAGTGCATGGGAACGTGCGCTGCATTGGATAAAATCTTATCCAAACAAGCTGATATTGTGCTTCGAATGGCTCAATCATAAACAGATTTGTTTTCAACCTACAAGCTCTAGTTTCAAGTGTTAAACAAGAATAATTGGATACTACTTAGAAGATTTGATACATTTCATTGAAGATGAGGACTTATCTAATAAAAGCAGTACCTTACCTTTTCAAGTTCCTCCAGTACAGCTCTGGCAACATCACCCTTTTGCTCAAAAAGTTCATCCAAATTCATTCTTGGAACAATAGCACGCGTCACTGAAAAACAATGGAAAATCCATCAAAAAGAGAATCAAAATGATCCTAGGATAATTCTTGAGAACTATACAAAATAACCCTAATTCGCAAAGAAGCATTAAACATGCCATCAAAAACAAAAGCCTGGATCTGCTCCTTGGGGTTTTGCAGCTCATAGAAAGCATCATCAGCATTCTCCTTAACCACTCGGTATTGAATCGAGCATAGCAACTGCACAAAGACATTATCCTGCACCACAATCGAATAAACAGAACTCAATATTGATTATTGTCCCTTTCTCAATTCCTATCTCACAACAATTGATACTGAAACTTGAAAACTAAACACCAAAAAACACACACACTTATGGTAACAGATTACAGAATCACTAAATATTACCACAATTAAAAAGAAAAAAAAAATTCAATTTCAAAGTCACAGATCATAGAATAATTCTTCATTTCAGTAGAATCCTATTAACTAGAAAAACAAGGTCAAATCAAATAATAAAATCAGAAAGAACAAAGGGGGAAAAAGGGTATATTGAAAGAGTTGATTGTGGTGGAAAGTGAGGAACCTTGGTCTTGGTCTCGATGCGGACCTCGAGGGATGAGATGCGGGTGGAGAGGACGCCGGCGAGGCACTCTCCGGCGAAGGGGTTGAAGAAGTTGAATCCTGGCTGTGCTATCCTGTTGAATCGACCCCACTGTTCCACAACTCCTACCTTCGATTGTTCGATGCATCCACAGAACAAGCAGAACGTGTTCCCCATGATTGATACTCGATTACTCCTACTACTACTATTTCTTGTGAAATTCAGAAATGGAAATTTTGGTCGTTCTTTCTCTCTCTTTTCGCTTTGCTTTTGTTGTGTTTGTGAAAAGTACTGAGTGAGTTATGAGTAACTCTTTCGGTGCAATTACTTGAACATAGAAAATTAAAATTACACCTTGGAAATTCTACAAAAATAAATTAATGATAATAATTTTAGTCGCATTTTTTAGTTGATAATTTCATTTCAATTGCATTTATATTATAAGAATCTAATTTTGATGAGTAGACATTAATTCACTAAATTGATAGAGAAGAGTATTTAACATAAATTGAATGCTGAATTAAGTGACCTAAAAATAATGTAGTAATAGATTATACTCCCTCCGTTTTTCTTTTTTATTGTCAAGTTTTAAATGCGTGCGAGTATTTAGGAAATGATTGGTGTTGTATAAAAATTAACAAAATGTACACCTACTTTACTAAATTACCCTTTATTACTTTACTTGGTAAAAGAGTAAAAGAGATTAGTGAGTAGTATTAAATAGGGTAAAAGGGGGAGAAAATAATAAATTTTGTCTCAAATTTTGAAATGGACAATTAAAAAAAAAACGCACGCATCTCTAAATTGGACAATTAAAAAAAAAACCGGAGGGAGTAATAGATTATAGTAAGTAGTTTAAAAATATACTCCCTCCATTCCAAAATATTAGTCTTTTAAGGTTTTTACACGTAGATTAAGAAATTCAATAAATATTCTTAATTTTATAAAAAGATATATTGAAATGACTAAACTACCTAAAGTATTAATGAGAAAGAAAGATGGTTAGAAAGAAAGAGAAATGATATTAAGGGTATAATAGGTATAAAAAAATTAAATTGACATTGGAAGTTGAAAATGAATATTATTGTGAAATTTTTTTTCTACCTTAAATGACTAATATTTTGGAATGAAGGGAGTAGTAAAATTTTGTGGCGGTCTAATCGAAATAGTAGACTATTAAGTCGTTGACCAAATGATTCTTGTTGTTTGTTTAACAATTCAACACGTTTATTATTAACTTAATCTGCTACTAACCAAAAAATATTAACTTAATCTGCCAACTATGAGCCCCAAGTGTGTTTTTATTTTTTAATTTTGGTTTAATTTTTGTACTGAAGTTTCTTATGGATCGAGATCCTATTGGTTCAATATATGAAAGGCTTGTGAAGTTCATGGCCCATTACTTCTCAGTGAGTCCAAAAGAGTTATAAAAAGTGATCAATTTTAATCTTTTTTCTTTTGTCACTTTGCAATTAGCCACTCCCATATCTTTATATAATAAAAAAATAAATAATAATTTTTCTTACCTGAAATTAATAGCGAAATAAAACGAGCAAGTTGAGTTAGTTAAAGTGTGCATTGTGTCAGACATAGCATATAAATATAAATAAATAAGTGAAGAGATTATCAGATACATTAAGAGTAACACTAATAGATTTATTTACTTTGTACCATTTATATTTCGATGTATCAACTATTTTATCATCTTGTTTGAAATCTAACCCCCTCTCTCTATTATAGTTGACCTTTTAGATTATGTATCATCCAATGAATGATGTAAAATAAATAAATCTCTTCTTTTTAGTGCACCTAATAATTTTTCAAACAATAATATTATATATATAATAATAATTGTATATATTTATATAATAATCATATTTATTAATAAATTTAATATAAATTTATAAACTAATATAATTCCACATTTAATGGTTCCTCTATTTCAAATTAGGGATGTCACTGCAAATAGTTCATACAAATTCAATGTTCTGCTACTGAATTAATTAATGCTGCTTATGCATGCACCCATAGGATATATAAGTAGAAAGGTATTCCCAATTCCCAATATTAATTCTACTTGTTCTCTTTCTATTACCATTTAACTACCATAGATTTTTTTGGGTACATTCCCCATTTTGATTGTAATTCATGTACATTACTATTTTATTTTTATTTTTACTTTTGGCTACTACGGATCAATGTTTTTGCACCCATAGTCCCATATAGGATAAGCAAAAGCTATTCCCTATAATAATACCAACTTGTTCTCTCTCTAGTACTATTTATTTAACTATAAGAATATTTTATTTAAATGATAATACATTACACTCACAAGCTGAAACCCACTTATGATATATCTATTGATGATCCTCTATCTAGTTAGCATCGCATAAAATTTTTCATGTATAAAATTACGATAATTTTATACTAACATTAAATTTTATATATATATATATATATATATATATATATAATTTATTAATGTCTAAGAATATATATAATTGGTTGTCAATATAGATTTATAGCCTTCAATTTCTATTTTGTTTAAAATATTATATTATTCAATATTTTAAAAATAATAGTTTTTACTTTTATAGTGTTTCTAAAAAAATGGTGAAATCTCACTTTGTAAAGTCTATAGTCTTCAATTTTTAATTAGTTTTAAAAATTATGTAATTCATTATATTTCAAAAACTATAGTCTTTACCTTTATAGTGTTTCTAGAAAAATAGAGAAGTCTCATTTCTTAAAGTCTATAGCCTTCAAATTCTATTTTGTCTAAAAAATTAAGTAATTCAATATTTTAAAGACTATAGTTTTACTTTTATAGTATTTCAAGAAAAATAGTGAATTTTTTTAAAATTTATAGCCTTCAATTTCTAATTAATTTAAAAAAATTATGTAATTCAATATTTTAAAGACTATAGTCTTTACTTTTATAGTGTTTTTAGAAAAATAGTGAAATCTCACTTTTTAAAGTCTATACCTTAAATTTTTACTTTTTTTTAAAAAAAATGATGTGTTTCAATAATTTAAAGACTATAGTCTTTACTTGTACAATATTTCTAGAAAAATAGTGAAATCTCACTTTTTAAAGTCTATAGCCTTTAATTTCTACTTTTTTTTAAAAAAAAATTATGTATTTCAATATTTTAAAGATTATAGTCTTTACTTTGATAATATTTATAGAAAAATAGTGAAATCTCACTTTTTAAAGTCTATAGCCTTCAATTTTTACTTTTTTTTTTAAATATTATGTATTTCAATATTTTAAAGATTATAGTCTTTACTTTTACAATGTTTCTAGAAAAATAGCAAAATCACACCATTTAAAGTCTATAGCCTTCAATTTATACTTTTCAAAAAATTAAGTAATTTAATATAGTAAAGACTATAGTCTTTACTTTTAAAGTATTTTTAGAAAAATAGTGAAATCTCACTTTTAAAGTCTATAGCCTTCAATTTTTAATTTTTTTAAAAAAAAATTATGTATTTCAATATTTTAAAGACTATAGTCTTTACTTTTATAGTGTTTCTAGAAAAATAATGAAATCTCTCTGTTTAATTTTATAGCCTTCAATTACTACTTTGTTTAAAAAATTAAGTAATTTAATATTTTAAAAACTATAATCTTTACTTTTATAGTGTTTCTAGAAAAATATTGAAATGTCACTTTTAAAGTCTATAACCTTCAATTTTTACTTTTTAAAAAAAAATTATGTATTTCAATATTTTAAAGACTATAGTATTTACTTTTATAGTGTTTCTTGAAAAATTGTGAAATCTCACTTTTTAAAGTCTATAGCCTTCATCAGTATTTACTTTTTTTTTAAATTATGTGTTTCAAAATTTTAAAGAGTATAGTCTTTACTTTTACAGTGTTTCTAGAAAATTAGTGAAATCTCACTTTTAAAGTCTATAACCTTCAATTTTTACTTTTTGTTAAAAAATTATGTATTTTAATATTTTAAAGACTATTGTCTTTACTTTTATAGTGTTTCTAGAAAAATAGTGAAATATCACTTTTTAAAGTCTATAGCCTTCAATTTTTACTTTTTTTTTTTGAAAAATTATTGATTTCAAAATTTGAAAGACTATATAATCTTTACTTTTATAGTGTTTCTAGAAAAATAGTGAAATCTCACCCTTTAAAGTCTATAGCCTTCAATATTTTCATTTATTTTTTGAAAAATTATGTTTTTCAATATTTTAAAGACTATAGTCATTACTTTTACAGTGTTTCTAGTAAAATAGTAAAACTTCACTTTTTAAAGTCTATAGCTTTCAATTTCTACTTTGTTTAAAAAATTAAGTAATTTAATATTTTAAAGACTATATTCTTTAATTTTATAGTGTTTGTTGAAAAACAATGAAATCTCATCTATGGTCTTTAATTTTTACTTTTTTTTGAAAAAATATGTATTTCAATATTTTAAAGACTATAGTCTTTAATTTTATGATGTTTCTAGAAAAATAATGAAATCTCACTTTAAATAAATCTCACTTTTTAAATTCTATAATCTTCAATTTTTACTTTTTTTTGAACAATTATGTATTTCAATATTTTAAAGACTATAGTCTTTATTTTTATGGTGTTGCTAGAAAAATAGTGAAATCTCACTTTTTAAAGTCTATAGCCTTCAATTTTTACGTTTTTTAAAAAAATTATGTATTTTCAATATTTTTAAAACTATAGTCTTTACTTTTACGGTGTTTCTAGAAAATAGTGAAATCTCACTTTTTAAAATCTATAACTTTCAACTTCTACGTTATTTCAAAACTAAGTAATTTAATAATTTTAAGACTATTTTCTTTACTTTTATTGTGTTTGTAGAAAAATAATGAAATCTTACTTTTTAAAGTATATAGTCTTCAAATTTTACTTTTTAAAAAAATTTATGTATTTCAATATTTTAAAGACTATATAGTCTTTACTTTTATGGTGTTTCTAGAAAAATAGTGAAATCTCACTTTTTAAATTAAAGTTTATAGCCTTCAAAAAAAAAAATTCAAAAAATTATGTATTTCAATATTTTAAAGACTATAGTTATTTCTTTTAAAGTGTTTTAGAAAAATAGTGAAATCTCACTTTTTAAAGTCTATAGCCTTCAATTTTTACTTTATTTTTTTTTTTGGAAAATCATGTATTTTCAAAACTTTAAAGACTATAGTCTTTACTTTTATAGTGTTTATAGAAAAATAGTGAAATCTCACTTTTTAAAGTTTATAGCCTCTAATTTTTACATTTTTTTTTAAAAACTATGTATTTCAATATTTCAAGGACTATAATCTTTACTTTTAAAGTGTTTCTAGAAAAATAGTGAAATATCACTTTTTAAAGTCTATAGCCTTCAATTTCTACTTTGTTTAAAAAATTAAGTAATTTAATATTTTAAAGACTATTGTCTTTACTTTTGTAGTGTTTATAGAAAAATAATGAAATCTCACTTTTTAAAGTCTATAGCCTTCAATTTTTACATTTTTTTAAAAAAAACTATGTATTTCAATATTTCAAGGACTATAATCTTTACTTTTAAAGTGTTTCTAAAAAAATAGTGAAATCTCACCTTTTAAAATCCATAGTCTTCAATTTCTACTTTGTTTAAAAAATTAAATAATTTAATATTTTA
Source organism: Aeschynomene evenia (assembly GCA_013621005.1). Lineage (NCBI taxonomy): Eukaryota > Viridiplantae > Streptophyta > Magnoliopsida > Fabales > Fabaceae > Aeschynomene > Aeschynomene evenia. The sequence goes on from CM024267.1 coordinate 30,867,927, forward strand.
AAAACTATTGTCTTTACTTTTATAGTATTTATAGAAAAATATTGAAAGCTCAATTTTTAAAGTCTACAGCCTTCAATTTTTACTTTTTTTAAAAAAAATTATGTATTTCAATATTTTAACCATAATACTAAGTGAACCATGAAAAACCAGCCCATACAGTCAATGGGTCTATTTTGACTTTGGTTTTGGCCCAAATAATCATTGAGATTGTAATGGACTGAGTAATTATGACCCAAAATCTCATTTATTGGCTGGTTGGACTATTTTGTATTGTTTATTTAGCATTACCCATATTTTAAATACTATAGTCTTTACTTTTTACAGAGATCAACAATATTAGATTATTTGACTAATTTTAATTGTTCATGTACCGGTTTTACATATAATTGCATGCATGCATCTCGTCTCCCTTACTACATTAAGTGGTTAATTGATCCAAACTCAGCCCATACTCCTAATCGTTTTTGTTTCAAAATTGTATAAAATCCAAAAACACTATCCATCACCCATCAATTCATACATACCGAAAAAGTTTCATGATCCTATCCTTCAATTCACCGTCTCATCATTCTATCAATTATTCGTGCACTTTGAGTGATAGTTTGATGATGAATGAACTTATTAGAATGCTCAGGGCTCGATATTGAACACATGTATGTTGAATAAAATCTGTTATTTGGTCAAAGATTTAGGCTCATATATCCTAATTTGATCCAAATTAATGTCTAATTCGGTATAAAGGCTAAATATTTCCTTGAAAAAAAAAAAAAAAAAGCTAAATATTCTAATTATATGTGTGTAAGTAGCTAAGTGACTCGTAAGTCTAAAAATAAGTTCGGGTAAATAATTTATTTAAGTTCTTATATAAAGTTTTTGAGTAATAATTTATGAATAAGTTATTTTGCATGTATACACAAAATAATACAAAAATATATTTATTATGAAAAGTGCTTCTCTAGAGAAGTCAAATATTCTCACTTCTTAAAAAGTACTGAAATAACTTTTGGAGAACAAAGTCATAAGTTATATAGTCAATATATATATATATATAACTGCTGATAAGTCATAAGTTAAAAAAAAAGTTAGAAGCATGTTATCCAAACGGACCATAAATATTATAATTAATGACACTAACCATAGTCAGTAATAGTAAATATATATAGCAATAATATCATTCGACAAATATTCAATGTGTGTTATACATATATAATATGTGTCATACGTAATATGTGTCACACATATGTGAAACTGATTGAGTAAAAAAGGAATTAATACAAAAAATACATATCATACATGTATGACATTATTAAAATATGTAATATACGTCATTTTTTAATTTATAATGTGTATTATATGTTGGATATTAATTAGATATATTTCTACTACCTTCAATTTTCATAAGACATAATAATTTAACTCATTTTAACATAATCTCCGTCATATTCATAATTAATCACCTACATTGAACCTTACAGTTTATTTTCAAAACTCCCATTATTGATCTTGTGACTATCTTTTTACGATTCAACCCATCAGAGATACATGCATGCATGCATTTTCAATAGAATATTGTTAGGGGCACAACAAAAAACCAGCCAAAACAGTCAACAATTAGGAATTTGGGCCACAATTACCTAGCCCATTAAAAATATACTCATGATGAAAAGTGCTCTTTGGGCCATAAAGTGTTAAATGGGCTTTGTTGGCTGTTTTGACTGGTTTTTTTTGTGCCCCAAGCATTTATGTTCCCGATATATATATATATATATATATATACGAAAATGTTACAGACAATGCATCTAACAATCACACTGATCAATCACATCTAAATTACATTATAGAATAGAAAAATAAGTTGGTCAAAAACTCAAAATTTAAATCATCAGAATGATATATTGGATGATATGTATACTCATAACTCATCAATCATCATCGGCTCTACGGCAAATTAAATTCAATAAAAAGACTCAATTCATTTTCATTCTAGAACCATCATCACTTTTTAAATAAAATTTAATTTTGACGTACGTACTGAATGTGTAAAGATATTTTACATTGTCATTCAATCAAAACTTTTCAATCAAAACTTTTTATTCGTATGACTTTTAAGATAATGGTAGAAAGAAAATACTATCATAGCTGACATAACAACACATGATTGAAAGATCGTATAAAAAATTTATACAATGTCAATGGATGAAAATTAAATTCTTTTAAATATTTTTTGCACTATGTACGTAGTAATATAATGCTCTAATTATTACTTTTTTTATCTATACAATATTTATATAGACAAATAGGATTTTTATCATTTTTTAAGATCCATTAATAAATATTCCTTAGATAATAAGGATTAATATAATAGTTAAAAAATCTCAAATTCTTCATTCTCTCTTTTAATGTAACCGCCAGCAACTATTACGACCCACTAACTCAATTTTATTTTATTAACATTAACTAATGAGTTTAATTTTGATGCATAATGATATTTTACACTGTTATCGAATCAAAACACTTTATTTGTATGACTTTTTAAGTATTGGAGAGAAAAAACACAATTATAGCTGAAGTGACCGTACATGATTGGATGACTGTGTAAAAAGTTGTACAAAATTAAATCCTTAACTATTTTAGTTTTAAGCATTGCTAGAGGCATAACAAAAACCCAGCCAAAACAGCCAACAAATGGGAATTTGGGCCACAATCATCAAGCTCATTAAAAATATACTCATTATTAAAAGTACTATTTGGGCCATAAAATATTAAATGGACTTTGTTGGCTGTTTTGACTTATTTTTTGTTGTGCCCCAAACATTTGTGTTTAGTTTTTCCACTTATCTCATCTGGTAGACAGGAAGATAGTGGTACAGTAATACGTTACCCCTTATCTTATAAATGATGTATGTTCATCCATACAAATATGTCCCCTCCATGGATGCACCCAAAAACCATCAAAAACCACATTATTTATTTATTATTATTAATTAATATTAATAATAATTATGTTGAGACCCCTCAACTTGTTGATATTTTTTTTCTGAATTCATTGTACACACATGCTAAAATCGCCTCCCTCTATCATCATCCCTACATCCCTATCAGAATTGCATGTTCTCAAAACTCATCATCATCACATTCATTTTTTCTTATATTCTCTACTAGCTAGATTCTTGCAATCCAATTTGGAAGTAATTATTAATTATTAATCAATATAGAAAAGTCAAGAACTATACTTAGATTCAAATTAATCAATTTATTTAACCTTTGCCCCCACCACCACTCATCACTACTATAATAAGGTCCACCAATTGATTGAACCAGACAATATTGGGTAGTATCTTATATATATATATATATATAATTATATATATATAACAAAGAAATGAAAGCAAAGAGACCATAGACACAATTTACTTATGGGGTTGTCCCTCTTTGTTATCAATGTTCTTGGCAAGGGAAGCAAGACTTGATGTGATCTTAGATCTCTGTTTGGTTTTCAAAGAGCATATAGAATCAACAAACAGGACTTGTTAATTAATGTCACATACATTGCCAGCTAGTTTCTTCTTTTTCTAACAATTTTATATAATTTCTTTGCATGTGTATAGTAGTTAATTAAGTTTCTTTAACTTTGATATATTAATTAATGTGTAAAACTCATCAAAAGATTTAATTTTGGCTAAAAAGTTTGGTTTTGGAGTTTGAATGTAAAAAATGATGGCTGCTTTCTGATTTATATATATAATGGGATATATATAATATGTAGTACTTATATTTGAACTCATATTCATTAATCAGTATTTATTAGCTAAAAACTTAATATATCGAATTAACCTATTTATATATATAATGCTCACAATATATGCTGATAATAGGCTAGTTTAAGCGCAAAAAAAAATGATAATCTTCTTAATAAATTAAACATCTAATCACGAGTAGTAGTGCTAGGTGTATGATTCCACACCGAACAATCAGAATGAATTTGGTCATCCACTTATTAATTAACCACATTTTGTCCACTTTATTAGAATTTATAAGAATAATTCAAAAACTGCTAAAATAGAGACATATTGATAATATTGACTGAAAAATTATTGTATATAAAGATTTATTGAATCAAGAGGCCTAATAAATTGATAAATAGCCAGATATTCAAGATTTGAGTGTAAAATGTCACAATAATTCATTCATGCTTTTCATATATGCTTAATCAAGTGCAAATTGTGTATACGCGTTTATAAACAACAACCATTACTAATTAACTCAAAAATATAAAATCTTATCAATGTTTGAAGCTATCAATTAATTAATTAAATAATTAATAATGTACATAAATCCGTACAATAAAAAGTCTACATGTTTAGAGCATAGTATGGTCAATTTGTGTTTGCTTGTCATGGTTGTGTTACTGTCCCAGCCAACATACAAGGTCACACGATTCAGTGTTTCTTTACTTCTTCAAAGAAATTTTTGTAATTTAATTTAATTTGGACCAAATTACATTAAGTTAATTTAATTTTAACACCTCGGTATTAGAGATTGTTTCATATATGGTGCTTGTCCTAACATTGGTACGACATCACAGCTAATACGGACGAATATTTATTTAATTATGGATGGAAATTATTAAAACCCAACGTACGTGCATTGATCTAGATCCTGCATTAATTTGCCCTGCTAAATTAATTTTATTATTGAATATTATGCTTTTGATTAATTATTGTTTTGTTGTTTAAAGGAAGTCACTTATGATTATTATTTTGACCAAGACGGCAAATTAGGGAGGCCAATTTGATTAGTACGTTGTCTATTTTTTAAGTTAATTAAAACTCTATTTGATCTGAATTATCTAAGAATTGAAAATAATTGGTGTAACTTTTGCAGATTGTTATGGTACAGTGTTTTAGGGATTTTGATTCGCATATGCTTTTTATATTTTTTGGAATTATAAGTATTCGAAATAAATATTACTATATATATTTTTTGAAAGAGTATTTTAGCCTTGAGTATTGTTATATATATAACAAAAAATCAGCTTAAACTGTTAATAAGTAGTGCACAATATATATAATATAAAATGCATAATGAATATTATACATTATATGCACCATATATCACATAATATGCACAACATATATCACATGTTGTAAAGAAAGATGATACTGTAACATGTGATATATATTGTGCACAACAAGTGATATATATTATGTACGATATGTGATATATATGTTGTATAATTTATAATATATATATTATACATAATATATTAATTATTTTAATTGATTTTTTATTGTACACCTTTTATTTTCAAAAACAAAATCAATCACTTCACGAACCATCCAACACACACTATTAAAGTTAATCTTTCCACAATTTGATTAACTATTACAAGACTTGGTTGATAAGAATTGTCATATGAGGAAAACATACAACGATTAATCACCAAGATATCTACAATAAGAATGCATTTTAATTACCTAATTGACTACTTCCCCACGAAGATAATCCAAATTGGAAAATAATCATTCATTAGCCTTGCTTGTAATTGATTTCTTTTTCTTTTAATAAATGCTAATATCAATATCCAGGAAGCTTACCAAAGTTCCACCTGGTCAACAAAAAGATTGATGAAATCCATTAATATATAAACCTACTTTGTCTTTTTCTGACCTCTCTCCATGCCAAAAGAATCCATATATACGTGCTACCACTCCGAATCCTTTTAATTAATTATCAATTAAACAAAATAAATCAAAATTTTCTATGCTAATTAAATATACATTATATATATATATATACAATATTAGACTATGTAACATGTGCTATATATAATTTATATCATATATAATATGTTACATGTGTGAAACTTGTTGAACAAAAACAAGAAATAACACAAAAAAATATATCCTACATGTGTGTCATTACTAAAATACGTAATGTGTGCTATATGCTGGATACTAGTTGAATATATTACTATTATACAACAAACATTTCCGCATTTTCTATACACCTTCCCAAGTTGAACAATGTATAATGTATAAATGTATTTTCTATGGTATGAACATATTATTATTATAATATCATACAATGTATGATGTATAAGTGTATATTTCTATGTACTAGGCCAGTTGGTTGGAATAAGACATGACCCACTATGTCCAGCAAATGCCCCTATATATACAACCTCAAGAACTGAAACCAACACACTCAAACATTTGCATCATCAAAAAATTCAACATCATTTCTCCATCCAAAACGAAAAGAAAAGACATCAGAAAGAGTCACACAATAAACTGAAAACCATGGCTTGCTGGTCTGCAGAAAATGCCACAAAGGCCTATCTCAACACTCTTAAAATGGTTAGTATATATATATCCTCTGTTTTCTTAGACCCCAAAGAAAAAAAAATGTTATTTGTACATAAAAAATGAACATTAAACGGTTCAATTTTGATGTACAAATATCGTTATTCTTTTAATATTAGCTCATTTGACTCTTTTTTGATGAAAAAAATGTTCTAATGTGATTTTGGTTCCTTTTGTATTTTCAGGATCAGAACACAAAAGAACCAGCAGTTGCAGAATTCATATCAGCATTAGCAGCAGGAAACAATGCACAATTAATGGTTGTAGCATCTTCTGGTGTAGCAGACTCTACAACTTTACAAGCATTACTTGCTGCTGCTAATCAAACTTGTGGACATGTTGTGTGCATTGTTCCTACAAATGAAGATCTAAATGCCTCAAAAAATGTCCTAGGAATTGCTTCAAATCAAGTTCAATTCATGGTTGGAGAATCTCAGAGACTAGTGCTGAATCAGTATGAGGCAGCAGATTTTGTGCTGATTGATTGTAACATTGTGAACCATGATGAGATTCTAAGAGCAATTGTTCAAGTTGGTGGTAGGAAGCAAAATCAAAATGGGACTGTGGTTGTTGGTTATAATGCATTTGGATGCAGAGGGACATGGTGGTCTTGTGGATCAAAGACTCAATTGCTTCCTATTGGAGAAGGGTTATTGGTGACAAGATTTGGAGCAAATGGCAATAATGTTGGTCCAAAAAATGGAAATGGAATTGGAAAGATTAAGAGCAGATGGGTTGTTAAGGTAGATAAATGCACAGGGGAAGAACATGTTTTCAGGGTTAGATTTCCACAAGGGAAAGTGGTTCATGCTTAATTATATATAATATTATATGGTTTAATTTGATGTAAACTTAGACTTAGGATTTAGGTCCCTTTGTTGGTATTCTCTCTTGTGGAGAGTTAAATTTTGCTTCTGTTACGTTAGATGTATATAGCAGATTATAGACATATATTAGATAATATATATGAACTGGTTTGGAAGTTTTGTAATGTTTTGAATATCTGTAATGAAGAGTAATTGAACAATATTACAACCATAGTGAAATGATATTTTTCTTATTAATAAGATATTGGTTCGAGTAAAAGAAGTTTGAATCTCTTGAATATAAGGTCGTAAATTTGATTTTTTAAATTTATTATATGAAAAAATATCGTTAAAAGTGATCTAGTTAGACTTCTGATCATATCTCAAAAGATTATACTCTTACTTGTTGGATGAGAGAATCCTTAAAAAATATTACATGTTAATATATGAAAGCACCAACAAAAATATCTTTGCTATGAGTTTCACTGATGGCATTAGTGACTTGTAGAAATAAACTCTCTTGTTTTTGTCAGATTTGGAGTACAACAGCAACAATTTGAGTGAAAAAGCACACAGAACTCTACCAGATTCCACTACACAATTTTTATATTTTGGGGATTAATTGAGACCCACTTGCTTATTATTATTATTATTATTATTATTAAAGGTAGAGGAACAGAGCATCCACTTGAAAGACAAACCCAAAACAGCCCCTAGAAGCAAGGTATACTATATAGTATTTATATTATATACGCACCAGGTTGTATTAGAGTATCTTAAACTCATTATTATTAGAATTTAGAAGTAAATTAAAAGCACCTTCAGATCTGCTACCTGCTCTAATGAACATGAAAATTGTGATTTTGTCTCTGCAAATTATAGCAAAAGCCCTTATGTGATGCTGGTTGCATTATAGTGTAAGGCAAGAGTGCAATAATTATTCATGAGCATCAAACAATAATTTAATTAGCACTAAACAACACCTAATTGGTGCTTACATGTTTAAGGAATCATCGCCTGTATTAACACGTGGGGGCATTGTCCTAAGAAGGTGCCTCAATTTCTCAATTAATGTATTATGAGGAGGGTTACTCTCACACTAGTGTAAGAGTATTTTACTTACACCAAATTGTAACCATTGGATGAAGTTTAATCCAAAGGTATAAATTGTATCTAATTAAAAACATGTGCAATTAATTTTAGCATTTTTTTTTCAAATTTTCTCTCTCTTCCTTATTTATTGTGACAATGTCCTCTTTCTCACTCTCTTGCATTCCTTGCCCCTTCATATTCTTTCTTTCTTTTTCTGTAAAAAAAGTGGATCATTCATTCCATGACTTTCACCTCACAAGAAGGTAATTAAATTTATTTTTATCTTATTTCTGTTTTATAGAATGTTAGATTTTTAATAAATTTTTTTTCCTTAGGTCACCAAATACAGGAAATTGATGATGCTCATTTGTGTCATTCAAATATGGAAAATGCTTTGGATAATGAAAACGTGATTGAAAACCCTCACATCCAACATTTTTATCTACTTTATAGTTATGATTCAAACTCTCTAGTTATTATTTATGAAATGCTTTTAGTATTATTATTTGCATGTAAAATTGTGAGAAGAGTTTAATTCAACTTTCAACTTGATTAATTCGTTATTATTTATGAAATACTTTTATTATTATATTCTTTTCACTCAATTTAGAGCTCAACTGGACACATTAAATCAACAACAAATATACATGGCTTAACACATAATAAATAAATACACAGTAGAATTATTTGTGAAAAAAAAAAAACCATTTAAAAATCAAATCAAATAAACTGTATATTGTTATTCACTTGGCTCATTTTTTTTTTAATTTGTAAAAGTAAGATTACCATGTTAAAAGAGAAAGGATGACAACAAAGGTAAGGAATGCATACATAATATGCTTATAACAATGTTACGGTGGGTGACAGTGTCATAATAAATAAGGAAGAGAGAGAAGATTTGAAAAAAAAAATGCTAAAATTAATTGCAAATGCTTTTAATTAGATGCAATTTATACCTTTGGATTAAACTTCATCCAATGGTTATAATTTGGTGTAAGTAAAATACTCTTACACTAGTGTGAGAGTAACCCTCCTCATGTATTATTGTGCTTTATAAATTTATAAGTTCTCACTACTCCTTGTTAGTCTAGTATTATTTTTTATACTGGTCATAAAATTATTTCATGCAAATTTGTAAATTTCTTTATAATGAATTGCATTTCTATACTTCATTTTTTTTAAAAAAAATATCACTCATTTATTATGATGTATAGAAATTAGCCGTAAAATAATTTTCACCTCATTTTTATCGCCAACCAAACATACCTTAGCTTTCAAGGTAATAGACAATAAATATACCTAATTCGCATAGTCTTATTTTTAGGTCCTCCTAAGATATCTACTTTTATTTTTTGGTTCTTAGGAGCTCCTAGTGGAGCTAAGGGGGAAATGAGGAATGAGATGGGCATGTGGGGATTGAACCCCTGACCCTGCACTCAAACCCCTTAATCACTTGGACCAAGGAAAATACCACTTGAGCTACATCTCATCGGCAGATATCTACTTATATATATAATAATGATTAACCCCCTCACATATTGTAGGCCCAGTCCAAGAAAATGTTGGGCTGAGGCTGATGTCATGCTAATTAACAAACTATTGGGTCATTAAGAGAACACATGATAGGCCTCACAGAGAATGATGCATGGACCCAATGCACTACTGTTAAAACCAACCACAAGTGTATCATCATATCAGCCCAAAAAGGGATTTTTGCAAGCAAACGTCCTATACAATTTTCCATGCATAATAATTACTACGAGAATTTTATACTAATTTGAAATTTTATCTTACTAATCTGTTGTTCCGAATTGCTTATACATGTGAGGCTCTAAACAAACATTTTTCATATCACAACTATAACTTTATTTGAGAGACAACTATTCGCTTACCACATGTCCGTTATTATAAAATATAACCATAGCTCATAGATTATATATGGAGTAAATTGGGGTATAATTGCGAACCCTTAACCCCTCAATTATTCAAAACCCCGAAACCTGAACCTGTGCGCAGCAAAACCATCACCTGTTACAAAGGCACTCACTACCACTACCGCCATTGAAGTTCAATCTCATGGTTGCTTCATAGAATTAGAAGCCATCACCACCAACAACAACAATGAAAGCTTTCACAACATCACTTAGGACCTTAAGCACAAGAACCACCCTCAACCACAAAACCCCAACAACCATAACCATCTTCCGCCACCTCTTCTCTGCCCAACCCCAGCACGAGGACCCAACCAACCCCACATCCGAATCCGACTCAGTCTTCGATAGTTCCCACTACGAAATCCCCCAAACCCACAACTCGGAACTACAACAACAACAACAAAAAGTGCATACTTGGGATGACAAATACAGGGCAAGAGCCGACGAAGTGGTGTTCGGGGGAAAGGGGCCGAAGGGGAAGCTGAGGCTGAAGGAGGAGGAGGACGAGAGGAGGAGGAGGGTTCTGGCGAAGGCACTGCTTGAGGCTGCGCTTGATGATGATGAGGGAAAGGTGGAAGAAGGGGAGGGTTTAGGTGTGGTGAAGGAGGAGGACCAGAAATCGTTATCTGTTGGGATAATCGGTGCACCCAATGCTGGCAAGTCTGCTCTCACCAATTATATGGTTGGTGTTACATTTTTGTTCCAATTATTTAGTCCACTGAGAAAGAAATAAAAACCCCAACTTTGATTTTTTTGTATTAATTCTTTCGTTCCTATGATTTAAGGTTCAAAAGCCTATTGTTAATTTTGAAGCACACATGCTTGTTAGAATTCCTAATGGGAATGGATGGATAATCAGGGATGCCAACAATCCCCTGGACTCTAAAACCAGGGGAGGTTGCATTTAAGTTACACACCTCATTGGCTATGAATGTTTTTTTTTTTAAATTAGGGGTAATAGTTTTAGTTAGTGTTGTTGTTGTTAATGATACAGGTGTGGTTTGATTATGTTCCCAGCAATTCCTCTTTAGAAAGAGGTTACGTGACTAAAGCAATGTTGTTGATAGGACCCTATGTACAATAGAAAGAAAAATTTTAAGGCACCAATTAGTGAGGGGAATAGTGGAGAGAATGCAGGGTCCTCTAGTGGTGACTAGCGTGCTGAATTGGTAGAAGAAATTAGAGGGAGAGGATGATTTTGTGGTATTCGGGTACGAGGGATATTTGTGTTGGAGTGAGGGAATGGTGTGAAATCAGTTGAGAAACTAGTGGAAGATTGCTGGGTCTCTCAAATAACTCAGGATGTATATTTCTTTCTCTTGTGTTTATTATTTATTTCCGTCCTCAGATCAATACTGATAGTGATATCACCAAGATACCAATTTGAGCTCCATTAATATACTAAACTTGAGCTGAAATTCTGGTTTTGTTAAAAAATAGTTGATAAATACTGGGTTCATTTAGAATAGCTTCTGGCATCTTCTATTGTCAGTGTTCTTATCAAATGAGTTCTTAATGTATTATACTGTTTTACACATTTGTTAAAGGTTGGAACAAAGGTAGCAGCTGTTTCACGGAAGACAAACACCACAACTCATGAAGTTGTGGGGGTGCTGACAAAAGGAGACACCCAAATTGTGAGTAACTTATTATACTTTCTGTGTAGAAGGGGAAACTGTTAGGTTAGAAATCAAACTTGTTGCATAAAGGGAAGGGCTATTATGCTCTAGAGCTGAAGTACATATGATAGATTAGCATAATTTTGATTACATGGGTTTCGGAATAAGTATGATCTACTTGGTATACAACAAGTATAGTTGAGCTGGCGAAGTATTCAAATAGTTACAGTATAGTAATGGACCATTTGATCATTAACTATTGATATATGTATGTTTTATCAAGTTTCAATAAAACTGGATTTTCATTTTTATGCTTTTGTTATGGATTTTATTATGCAAAGTGAAGAAAAGCTTACATTGTGAAGTGAACATTTTGCTTACAAGTTTGCGAATTGGGAAAGGCAGGGTCACTTTTTCAACAAATCTACTTCTAGATATGGAGCCTTCCTTTATTCAAAATTTTGCCAATTTCCAGATGTAATTAGGTTTTTATCTGAGGCTAGTAAATAAATTAATAATTAATTACAAAAAGTCTCCTTTGTTTATTTTGCTTAGCAACTTGTTAAAATCAGTAGGTTTTGGATTTTGTCACTTGTTTATTTTTTGTTGATTGTATTGCATTTGTATGGGTTTTTCATTTGATAATGCATTTTATTTAATTGCATACTCACAGTTGTATCATTTTCTTATGCAGTGCTTTTTTGATACACCAGGGCTAATGTTAAATTTCGGTGGATATCCTTATAAGGATGTCAAGGTTCGTGTGGAAAGTGCTTGGAATTCAGTCAATCTCTATGAAGTGCTTATAGTTATTTTTGATGTTCATAGACATATTACCAGGTCAAGATAATGATATTATTTAAATTGATAAGTGCTCTTGTTATTGTGTTTTCACCAATTTTCTTTCTAATATTAAACCATTTCAAGAGAATTCTAAATGAGCAACTCCTCTGTACAGGCCTGATTCAAGAGTGATAAAACTAATCAAGCGTATGGGAGCTCGATCCATTCCAAATCAAAAGCGAGTTTTATGTATGAACAAGATTGATTTAATAGAGAAAAAGAAAGATTTATTGAAGGTTGCAGAAGAATTCAAAGATCTTCCTGGATATGAAAGGTAAAGATTTCTTGTTGAAAGACTAGGCAAGGGAAGATCTAGGTTTATAGTATTATTAGTGGGAGTTTGTAACTTTTCTGTGAATTGACTTTAGTCTGCCAGGTAACTTCTAATATTTTTATATATATCTATATTTTTTTTTATTTAGGCAATTTATGATATCAGGACTGAAGGGGGTTGGAGTAAAAGATTTAACTCAGTACCTGATGGAACAGGCATGTACTTTTCTCTACTTATGCTGTATATTAACTATTTCCAAATGATTTCATTAGTTTCTTGACAGAAACAGCATTTTTTTTTGGGTGTGCAATTGTGATATACACTTCGTGGGATAAGGCTTATTACTCTTAGTCTTGTACAATCATAGTTGCTTCTTTTATATGCATTTATTTTTTATTCCACAATTTCATTTTTATATTTTTCCCAACATCTATCATTAGAAACACCAAGATTTAACTCTGGTTTATTAATTGTTTCTGATTTTTAGGCAGTTGAACGACCCTGGGAAGAGGATCCATTCACCTTGAGTGAGGAAGTTATGAAGATGATTGCATTAGAAGTTGTACGTGAAAGATTATTGGACCATGTACATCAGGTAGTTGTTGAATTCATTCGATTTTCTAATTTACAGCTAGAGTTTGAAAGAAGTACTTGGGGTACTCAAAACAAGCTAATTTTGGCTGGCTGTCTCATATTCACACTCTAAATTAGATGGGTTGGACTGAGAAAAGCAGACTGATTCATCTGCCTGCTGGATTGAGTTGATATGACTTATTTAGATTTGAAATCCTACATTTGATATGATTTGAATTAAAGTGTGATGTCCGGCTCCGGCCGGTTTAGGTTCACAAGACCCCTTAAATGGGCCAAGTTGTTAAAATATTTACCTGTTTAAACTATCATTTTGGCCTGAGTTCAATAAGCTGGGCTGGCCCTTTGAACAGCCTTGATAAGTATACAGTTAGGTAAGAGTGTTGGAATTTCATATATTCATTATCACTCTTGTCAATTTTAGGAAATTCCGTATGATATTGAACACCGTTTGATGGACTGGAAAGAGTTACGAGACGGTTCCCTCAGGATCGAGCAGCACTTCATCACCAATAAATTAAGCCAGCGCAAGATTCTTGTGGGGAAGAATGGCTCAAAGATTGGGTAAATTCTTCTATATTCAGCCTTTCCTTCATGTAGCTTTTACAGATTTTGATATTGTTTTACCAGTTTCTCTTATTGATACCATAGCCGACAAGGTTTTATTATTCATTGTATCGTTGATACAGGAGAATAGGGATTGAGGCCAATGAAGAGCTAAGGTCCATTTTCAAAAGGCAGGTGCATCTAATTCTGCAGGTCAGGCTTAAACAATGAACAAGATTAGTAAACTTGAAGTTCAGTGTGTGTGCTTTTGCTGCCACATCATGTAAAATGCCAAAGGTGCAATGGCTCTTACAAAACCATGGTTGATGTCAAAGGGAGAACCATTGCTATGGAGAAACAAGATGAGAAGCACAAAATGGTGATCATGCAGGCAAATTTTTGTGCCTTCTACTATTCGGTTGCCGATGTTATAGTAAAATATTCATTATTAAGTCTGTTGTTTTCATGAAATTTAAAAGGAAATTTACTTTTTTCATCATTGATTATTCAAATACAAATTGATTTATACATGTTTTAATCTGAAAAGACAACTAGGGCATTTGTTCCAGTTGTGTGACTATGATTCTTATTATGGTTGCTCCCCACAAATGGCCTTTGTATGGACCCCACTACACTTTGTGTAATAAACTGCTGTATAATGTATGTATAGCAATTTTGGTGCTTTTTTTCTAATAATCTATGTTTTCTTTCCCCTTGTGTCTCTTATGTAATGTTCATCTTGAATTGAAAATTGGAATCTCCCTATTGAAAATGGAATTGGAAGTCTAACCAGTTTTTTTTTTGTAAAATGTAAAAAGTGGGTCATGGCCCAATTAGGAGACTTAGGTGAATAGAAATTAGAATAGTTTAAATAGGTGTCTGGCTATTGTAATTAGGAATCAATTTGTCATGTGAAATTGTATCCTCTCTTTGAAATTTCATTTCTCAATGGACTTATCTTTACTCTCTATATGATAGAATAATTCTTCTCTTATAAAAAATCTTACTCATTATGTTGGTGCTTTTATTGGAGCTTTAAATTCAAGATCTGCTCCCATGGTGATTTAGAGAGCTCAAGCCACAATTTTTCATGTTTGACTAATAAAGTGACAATTGATGGATCAGTTTTGTGTATGAAAATTATGGAATTCTAAGAACATACCAAAATCACAGGTTGAAGTAGGTAACTAGGTATATCATGAATTAAGTAGTGAAGCTTGCATTGTTCAATATTTGTTTATAAAATTTGGATTTTCTAATGAAGAACACTTGTTAAGATAGTTAAAAAGATGTTTACTTTAAAAATATATATTTTTTGTATTTTCTAGATAAAAGACCACTGTAATAATTTAAATCTTATCTCATCTTTTCATATTTTCTACGATTATAATAATTTACTAATCTTATCTCATCTCTTCATATTAAGTATCCTTAATAAATGTTCACAAAATCCATAAAATTTTATTGATTTTCACCTATCACCAAATTTAAAACCTACTTCATAGTATTTGGGGACGATGTGTATGTGGGCAATGTGTCTGATATGAACATAAGGCAAAAAAATGCCATTTTTATAAAATTTTATTGATTTCCATCACTCACATCGTTTAAACCCTATAAAGCACTACTTGGGTAGAATATGATAAACTTCGTATATGATGTAAACATGAGAAAAATAAGCAAAATACTGAGTTGGATTTAAATTTGACTATTTCTTAGCTCTTTGGGGATCCATAAGACCTATTTTTAAATGACTGATCAACATCAAATTTACTAAATCATCGGTTAAAATGCTAATTTTTTTTTTAAAAATAGACAAAAATAATTGAGTATATAAGTTCAGGGAGACTTGAATATTTGTTCATCAAACCACAATCCCATAATTTTGTTTTTGAAAATAAAAAAAAATGAAAATCAGATAAAGATTATGTTTGATTGATTCATTCTACTTGTGTGTAGCAGTAGCAGAGGGCAAGAGATTATAACAGTTACTAGCAAGATTGAGGCAATCGAGCCAATGAAGGAGCTCAGCATTGGGATCCCTCTCAACAACAACATCCGATACCGTTATCTGCACCTTCCCCTTGTACCAGCTGAGCCTCCCCCTCACCCTCGCCACCGTCCCAACCCTAATCGCCGCCGCGAACCCCGCCGAAGATTCCGCCATCAGCCGCACGTCATTGGGGCTCCGGCGACGTGCCAGGTAGGGCGAGGTCTGGTGGTTGAGCCAGAGGATACAGGGGACGCAGCCGGTGCCGTCATCGATGGCGAAGCGAAGGAACTTATGTGGCTTGTGGTCGCGAAGGGTCACTGTCCCGACGGTTTCTGCTAGATGGAGAGGGATTCCTCGACGCGAGAATGAAGGGAACGGATCTGAGAAGGAAGAAGATGGGGTGAGGGTGAGGAGATCGAAGGCGAGCAGTTTCACGTGTGAGCTCGATAGTGATACTGGGTTTTGCATTTTTTGCTGCTGAAGTTTGAGTTGGAAATTGACGGATCAAGAGTAGAAGAAAATAAAAGGAAAAAGCTTGTTTGATTGGAAATTATAATTAAGTGAAAGATAAAATAGTTAGTGTCAATATAAAATATAATATAGTATAATTATTTTAATCAGTATAAAACTAAAATTTATAGTATTTGAGATTTAAATTTTTTTTGCATAAAATATAAATAAAAAATTAAATACTTTAAAATTTAAGATTATACTAATTTTTAAATATATTATAAAAATAAAAAATATACACTTATCTTTACTAAAGCAACAGAAATCGTATAATCCTAATCGCTAGTAATGATTAGAATTAATTTAAAACCACCTTATGAGCTGCTACATGATCTAACATGAGACTTGTGATTTTATCACATATTATAGGCTCAGTGAAAGAGCAGGTGCTAAATGGGAAAAAGGATAGAACTCTTGATGCTAGACCAGCAAATTTTTCAATCGGATTAAAGGATGTATCATTTGAACTGCAGCTCAGTGGTAGGAGTGTTATCATTTTACCTTGGCGGTATCCCCAGCCCGGAAGGCCAATGAGTAATTCGTCGTGAATTTGAGCTCCATTTAAGGGTTTGTCGCTGGCCAATGAGTTGCTGCATACACAAGGCGGAGATCGAACCCCGACCATTGCTTAAGCGGACAAGTGAACTAACCACTTCATCAACTCAAGTTGGTTTGGCTAGGTGGTTCTACTTCTCTAGTTAATCACACATGTAGCTATTGGGTCATTAAAAGAACACATGATAGGGCCTCTTATGAGGCAGGATTACAAAGAATGATGCATGGACCCAATGCACAACTGTTAAAACCAGAAGAACATCCCTCAGCCACTAATGTATCAGCCCAAAAGGGCAACTGTTATACCTCCAGTTTACTAAAGATATCAGAATCATTTGGTTTTTTTCTTTTCCTACAGTGTATTCTGTGGTCTGTGCACTTCTGGCAAAAAGAAACTTGTAATAATAAAACCTACACAGCATGATGTGTGAGTTGGATCCAACACCTATAAATGGCCCTCCATGTTTGCAGTTAAGCTGATTACAACTGACACCAGCAATCATATAGTTAACATTGAAGGGAAGATAGTAAAGTTTTTTTAACAAAAAAAAAAGGGAAAAAAATAGCAATTATAATCTATCACTTTAAATTTTTGGATCAGTCAATTGAAATCAAATTATGAAAATTTGTTAAGAATCTTATTAATAATCATGTTACTATCACCATATTTTTCTGCTCA
The DNA here is from genome assembly GCA_013621005.1 of Aeschynomene evenia. NCBI lineage: Eukaryota > Viridiplantae > Streptophyta > Magnoliopsida > Fabales > Fabaceae > Aeschynomene > Aeschynomene evenia. The sequence goes on from CM024267.1 coordinate 30,885,734, forward strand.
TAGTAACATGGTACACTATAGGGACCAATCTACATAAATAGAAAGCAACACTATGAAGCAAAGAAAAGGTTCAAACAAATAATCCTGAATCATCCTTCCACAACATAAAGGATGGGGGCTACAACAAAAAGTGAAGATAGGTTCAATAAGCATTGTAGGACTAGGGGATGTGATTCATGAACCATGATGGAGAAATTGCTTTTACTTTTTGTTTATTGTTGGCTTTAAAAAGGGACATTGAAAATAAGAGGCATTCATCATTTTACTAAAATTAAATAAACAAAACATTGGAGGAAATAGTAGATGATTAGAGAGAAGGAATTCTCAATAAGATGTTTTTTCCTAGGCTACAACCTACTGTTCCTAAACATTCACATAACAAGAGAGTCCTTAGTTAAGGACACAGAACAATGTCAAGCCTTAGAAGTTCACCACCATGAGTAGTTGGAACTAACTAGTGATCTCACCAACAAGTTGCCAAACATTAGAAAACTGTGGTGTGGTGATGATCAGAGACAGCTACTACAATTGCCCAATTCTTGAACAATGGCTTCCATGGTTGGCCTCTCGAAAGGAGACTCGTGAGAGCAAAGCAAAGCCATCCTTGCTAGTTTAGCTGCCTCATATTCGAAGAATCTGCCGTGCAGATTTGGGTCAATGAGTTCTTGGAATCTCAAGGATTCTGCGGCGAGGCGCATCGAGCTTGTTATCTTCTGCTTCCCTGTTAGGATCTGGAAAAGAAGCACCCCGAAAGCATAAACATCACTTTTCTCTGTGAACTTGCCTGTGGTTGTGTATTCAGGAGCCAGAAAACCCTTTGCAGCGCTAGCCTTCAGTGCAGAGAAGACAATGTCATTGGTGAGAAGCTTGTACAGGCCAGAATCTGAAAGCAAAGGGTTATAGCGCTGATCGATGAGCACCGTCTCAGCTGAGATGTTTTGGTGAACAAGAGCGGGTTTGTTCGCCTTGTATGCATGTAAATATGCTATACCTGATAAAAGAAAACAAGGTTCAGTAAAGATTGGAAAGCATAATAATGTATAACTTGGTTCACACTGAGTTACATTTCACTAATCAAATGAATACGAATGAATTCATATCACTGCAAATCCACTGAAACACAATGTAAAGGAGACTAATTCAATAACTATAAGTTTATATTAATATGTAAAGGTGTTGGCATCTCTTGAAGCATCTTTGCGTAGTGGTGACAAAAGTGATGCTCTCAGTTATATATCAGTCACTGTCTTTTCCTTAACATGCTGGTCATTTGTTTCTCCGAAAATATGTCAAAAATTAAACAAGTTTCAGATTATAGGAAAACAAAATATTTTTTTAAAGGGCATAAAAGTGTAACCTTTAGCAATGCCTTTTGCAATGGAAACTCTAGTGGACCATTCCAGGACTTCTCCAGTACCCTCCTTCACATCGAGATAGCGCGACAGATTTCCATTAGAAACAAAATCATAGACCAGGAAGCACTCGCCTCGTCCCCTTGAACAACAAAATCCTCTCAACCTCACTAAGTTCTCATTCCTCAGTGAGGTCAAAATGTTCAATCCCTTCAAGAATTCAGCTTCATCTGATTTGCAACTAGTTTTACTGATGCTCTTAACAGCAACAGCAGACCCGTCTCTTAGAACTCCTTTATATGTTGCACTGAAGCTACTCTTTCCCAACAGATTCAACTCGGAGAAATACTGAGTAGCTGACTCCACTTCTTCCAAGTTGAACCGGAAACTCTGGAACATATCTTGGTTATCTCCATTGAAATTCCTGCTATCAGCCAAAGGGTCCCATCCATTAGCGTACTCAAGGCTGACCAAAGGTGAACCATTTTTCCTGTATATACCCTTGGTTTGATCAGTACTTAGACGGCTCTCAGAGATATCAAAAGCATTTCCAAGCTTTTGTTTCCGTCGACGATAAATTGTGAAGGTCAGAATACCAACTGCTGATATGGCAATCATTGCCAGAACTATGCCAATTGTAACAGATGCAGCATGTTTGGATTTTGGTGAAGTTTGGCACCGAGTCCCATTGCAAGGCAACTTGACATTTGCAGTTTCTGGGATATCTCTTGATAGACCACCAACTCCTGCCCCATAGGGTTCAGGTCTGTTGGGATTGGCATGACTCGTAACGCTGCAAGCTTTCAAAGATGAAAACCCATCTCCACATAATCCCACATTGTATTCATACACAAATCCATCTTCTAGCCTCTTCAGAGCTTCAATAAACCAAGGAAAACAAATAAGCATATATTAGACTGATAATACCTGATAAATAAAAAATGTATTAATGAAGAAATGGACAGAACCGACAAATTAAGATCTAAGCAGTATCATCATCATTACCAGGAGGTACATTCCCTGAGAGAGTATTGTTGTGAATATCCAGAACTTGCAGTGAAGGAACATCAGCTAATCTAGAGGGAATGGAACCAAAGAGGTGATTAGAGCTCAAATCTAGCCTCATCAACATTCCCAAATCACCTAGACTAGCAGGGATAGCACCAGTTAACTGGTTTGACTGCAGAGCAAGAACACTGAGCTTTTTCAAGTCACCAAGCTGTGTAGGTATGCTTCCTGTCAACTGGTTATAACAAAGCTGCAGAACTGCAAAACAAGAGAGAAAGGAAGAATAAGTACAAATACTAATGAGAGAAAGCTAGTAACAGTAAGTAGAACTAAAGATGAATGTTGGCAATTATAATATGTTTTGAGTTTTTATGTACATATGTAAAATGCAGGGGTTTTGATAGTATTTAAGGCTTTTAGGCATTTAAATCTTCATTTATACAGAAAGAAACAAAAAAAAAACAAGATTTGAAGAAAAAGCAATTAAATAGAGTTAAGAAACAGAGAGAATAGGTTAATAATACAGTTGCCTTCTTCATTTCCTGATTCACACCACCAGAAGGCTTCAGGTTGTTCAAAGTCTAATTAATAGCATTATGAAGTGTCTTCTAAGGCAATTTCTCAAAAAACCATGTTTATAAATTTATAACCATGAACTGCAAAAGTATTAAACTCTATAGTTTCTCTTTCCATCTCATGAATTAACTACTTTGAAACACTGCTGTGAAGAGAAACAAACCATTTGAGGTAAAATAATAAGTATCAAAAAGTCAATCACAGGGCATGATAGCTAATGGTACAGCAAATAAACATAACCAAGCTCAAATCTTTAAGTGAAATCCACAACCAAACATCATTCAAATGCACACAAAAACAAGAAACAAGCTTTCAATAAGTGACCATTTGAAGCAAAACCAAGAGACACAACAACAAAAAGTTCCAAACTTTTCAACAACCACCAAAAAAAAGACAACCACTAACCTTGCAGATTCTCCATCTTTCCGATCTCAGGAGGGATTGCACCAGAAAGATGATTCACATTCAGATACAAATCACTGAGCTCAGTCAAGTTTGCAATCTCTTTAGGAATCTCACCATACAAAGAGTTGTAATGCAAGTAGAGACCAGTCAAGTGCTTGAGACCACTGATAGAAGGTGAAAGCTTCCCAGAGAGGCCTTTTCCTTGCAAAGAAACATTTGCAACTTGACCCTTTTCATTGCAAGCTACACCTTCAAATGAACCATCACAAGGGTTGCCATTGATGGTCCAAGAAGAGAGGTAGTTGCTGTCTGGATCCAAAGTAGCCTTTAAATCCAACAGTGCTCTCAGCTCATCATTTCCACAAACACATGGTGGGTTCAAAACAAGATGCAGAGAGAACAGAATAAAAACAAGTGCTCCTGAAGAAACTGAACACCCCATTTTCAGTTCAAGGATGAAAATCAAAATGGGTTGAGGATTTAAGACAGTTCACAACAACAGAAATTATGCTAGTTCTTTTTCTCTTTTCTTAACTCAAAATTCTTGTTCTGAAGACTGATTTACTTTCTTTTTCGCAACCAGCTTCTGATACACTTACTTCAGTGTTTGTTTGTTGTGCCTTTGTGTGTGTTCTCTCCACAAATACAGAGAGAGAGAGTGGTGAAGGAAGTGACAAAAGTTACAGAGAAAAAAAGGACAGTTCAGTAACCAAAGAGTGATTAGAAAAGAGAAGTAGAAAAAACAATATATCATAAAGGAAGTGATTCACAGTGTGGAGTGAAAAGTGGTGTTCCATGTTTATGCTGGAGAGATACTGCACTTTTTTTTTACCGTAGATTTTTTGAAAATAAAATATTTTATGTACCTTCAGCCTCTTAATTTAATTATAATATAATTTAATATTTATACGTTATTTAATTTAATTTATATCATAATTAAATTTAATATTATATTTAAATTTTTATATTGAAATAATATAATTTTTATATTGATACACTCCCCTATTTTATCCTTATCTAATTTAACTTTTTATATTCATGAGACATATTTAGTACCAATTTATATATACACACAGTATTATCTTTTTTTCATTCATAAAACTCCAACCTTAAATTTTACTTAAAAGAAGAATGAGCTATATATCGTTAATAGTAACTAATATAACACTAAAATTTGAAATATAAATATTTTTTTGTTAGAATAAAAAATAATTTCCTTTTCTTTTTCAATGATTCTCCTATCTTTTTATTATAATTAATTAACGAATGATGCTACGTTATAATAAAAAAAATCAAACTAACTATTAAATAAGATTTTGAACCATATTTTTTCAATTTATTACAATCTTAATGATTATTTGAACAAAAAATAAAATTAAAATAAACTTACTGATTATATTAACTGATTTATTAGTGCTCACCAAATATTATTGTTAATTAACATGGGTATGTATTAATTTTTTAATAATATACACAATTTAATTTATTGAAGATATATGTAAGAATTTCTCGTTTATGGTGTGCATGCAAGCTTTTTTTGGTTGAATCGTAGCCGTTAGATTTGGTCAGTTTTGTGAGAGGGTTCTTATTTGTCCTCTGCTATAACATTGCTATGTAACTTTCACCCTTCATTCCTTTGGACTTTGGAGTGTGCTGCAAAAGTTGGATTTTTAGCATCATCAGTGCTGAAAAAGTAAAGATATTGTTTTGTGTGAGCCTAGAATATTATGGGGAACAAAACAATATTTTAGTTTAATAAAAATTCAAATGAGAATAATGTTAATAAAATAATTTATGTACCCTTTGAAATTTAAAAGTATCAAGGTTTTGTATTTTCTCTGAAAAAAAAGTACAGGTTTTGTATTTCTCTAAAAAGAAAAGTACATACATATTTCATTTTGAGGTTCGTTCCGAGATAAAAATATGTTTTTTAAGGTTATATTCTTTGGATTGAAGAGTAATTTGTAAGATTCTGAAAATCGAACCAGACATTAAATCGAACGAGGGAAAGGTTAAGAGGTTTAGAGGTTTAACCGGTTCGACCAGAGATTTAATCGGATATAATAAAATATGTATGAAATATATATTTATCAATAAATATATACATATATTATGAATTATATGCTATAGAAAAATTAAAGTGCATGAAAAATATTAATAAAATTGAAAATTTATAGCATTTGATAAATTTAGAAGTTTAATAGTCCTTAATTTTAATAATTAAAGTGTATTATATATTAAATTTTATTATAAAATAGTTATTAAATTTTAAAAAATTAAAATTTTTATTTTATATAAGTTGACCGGCTCAACCGGTTTTTACCGATTTTCAGAATCCCAATTTTTAGGACCTACTCGGACCGGACAGGGTCCGGTTCCCGGTTCAACCGGTCGGACCGGCCGGTCCAAATCGATTTTCAGAATAGTGGTAATTTGAAGTATTCAAAAAAAAAAAAATTCCAGTTGTTATTATTTATTTTGTAGCAACAAACTAATTTATGAATCATAGAACAATTATCTAGAACAATTAGTTTCCTTGTATTGCCATATATACTAAAATAATAATATTTATCATACAATAAAAATACGTCCAACAAATATTAAATATGTGTTATACATGATATGAGACGTGTGCTATATGTACGTGTGCTATTTCTATATATATATAACACACGTTGAATATTTGTTGAACATATTTATGTTATAAGATAAATATTATTGTATACTAAAATGTAAAATGGAAAGCAACAGAAGATATTTTTTTAAATGTAATGCAAGATATGACATAGGGAACACATAATTATATGATTAGCAAAACTTTAAAATGTAATTTATACGTATCAATCATATTAATGGTAACCGGACAATTGTACTTTCATAACATAGATATTTTGTTTGTAGTAAATAATAAATTGAATTGTTTTTTTCTTAAAACAAACTAAATCACTATAAATTGATCATGCCAAAGTATTAGCTGTTAACCATGAAAAGAAATAATTATGCATTATGGAAATGATCCATAGATATAAGCATGCTTATGTGATTTATACTTCAAGCTTCAAAAGACTATTATAATTTTTTCGAAATTTCTTTGAAGAGACAAAGACTTTTTTTTTTTTCTTTTTTGGAGTTTCTTTGAAGAGACAAAATAAGTGGCAATAATATGAGTGAAGAAATTAATGAAGGAAATTTATTTGTCTGGCTTTGTGGGTCCCACTTCTGACAACGAGCTACGTCTGCCACGTGGGCCGTTAGGATCATGGGGAGACCACGCGCCAAGGTAGCGCGTGAAAGTGACTGCTTACTAGAAGTAGTGTTGTAGTGGGCACAGATTCCCTCGCACCTTTCAAATTCAAACTCGGCTGCTATCACCTGCTCTAGGGTCCACCGTAAGCCCAACCATGTTATCCACCTTATTGGTTCAAAATATCATTTTTTTCAACCAAAATTAAAATCTTTTGACTACTAATTATAGTTTCTGAAAGCAAAAATATTAATCATGGCCATGGGTTGAGTTAAGTTGATTATTCAGAACATTATCCTTCCATTACTATATTTAACAGTAATTAATTCATTTGAGAAAGATGAGAGTTTTTATAAACAAGTAGTATTTAACATGTGTTATATACAATGTGTAATTTGTATCCTACGTACATGTGCTATATATATATATATGATACATATTATGTATTATATATAACACATATTTAATAGTAGTTGAACATATTTATATTGTTCATTAAATATTATTGTTATTTAAGGTCTATTGAGAGTTAGGTTCTTACCTCTTATTATCCAAATAATCTAAAAAAATTGTGATGAATGTCTTTATTTCTAGATGATGTTATCGTGAAAAGATTAAAAAAAATCCTATAAGATATTATATTTTTATATTTATTCAGGAATAATAATAATTATTTCAAAAGTTTAGATTAATGTGCATGAATTAGTTGAAAAGAAAAAGTAGTATTATACCAACAATAATAGGAAATTCAAATGACTTGTCAACACTTTAATGCCATGATATAACCTGAAAAAGTTAGTTTTTTTGCAAAGTACTTTTATTTTTGTCTGCTTTTTCTTCTTTGTCTACCCCCCATTTGTGCTGTTCCAGAGGACCTCTTGTACTGTCATTGCCCTGAACACTAGGTTCTCCTATTAATTTGTTTTATTATAAAATACAAATCATAATCTTTCTTATAATTCCTTAATTAACTTTATAATTTTGTGTTAGTCAGCACCATCATGTGCTCCAAAATATTGGATTATTAGGAAGATTCTTTGATTTAAATTAAATCATCGTTGTTGTTTCCACACCTTCCAAAAGTTATTAGTACTACTATATATTATTACTATACTATATAATAATATCAACATATATTATATTATGGACTTATATTTAATTTAACTTTTTCTTAGGCCTTTCAGCTGCACGATCTCAAAATAGTTGAATTTGAAGTACTTAGCTTCTTGAACAGAAACGGTGTCATAATATATATATATATATATATATATATATATATATATAAAATAAAAAATTGAATTATTTACTGTTTTAAATAATATATGCAAAATCAAATAAATAAGACAAACGTGAAATATATTTTTCGCGTAAGTTACTTTCAGATCGGTTGAAATAATTAATTTGACGGATAGCACATTAAAAAAAGGAAAAAAATTGCTAAAAATATAATTGGACCACCATAACATGCTTTATTTATTGAGTATATGGACACAAACTTACTTCAAGAAACAGGCATTTATAAAAATACATTAGATAAGATAAAAAAATTAAAAAGTATAAAACTCAACGTTATTTTGTACATTATTGTTCTCAAAAAGTAATCTGAATTATCATAATAATAATGTGAAGGATTAATGATAATATATAACTTAATATGATCCTTAATCATGTGAAAGAAGCACAATAATCCAATTGGTAAGACAAAATTTTGGTTAAGTCCATAATGTAAGTAACATTAGGTTGAGAATTAGAAGAATTGTACTAAAAAAGAAGGTAGATAAAGTAGTTCTATGTCATTATATTACCAATAATTTAACTAGTTTAATTATTTAATTATTATTAGTAAAATTACATGGGAAAACCCATGGTCCTGACCCTTTTCTTCTTTGTCTTTGTTGAGAAACAGAATAGATTCCCCTACAAAGATAAGCTTATATTAATATTATATTATATATATATTAGATTAGATTAGTCTTTTTTGAGATTGGAGCATATATAATGTGAATGTCTTGTAGTTATTAGTTGAATAACATTGGGGGCATAGTGCAATGTGCTTCCATGCCTTGGTTAGCTCAATTTTATATTTGATTAATAATTTGATTTGATTTAACTAAGGATGTTAAATAGAATACATACACCTCCACCCAAAAAGGAGGTTTTGGTTTGGGAAAAGGATAAAATATTGCAATAGGTGATGCTTTTAAGGCATTGGACCTTGCTAAGGGTTGGTGTCCTAGACATGCCCTATCAATAGTAGACCAATGGTGTAGCCTTAGCTTGTATTGGGTTTTGTGTTGTGCCCAAATTAAATTAAAGCCTTGGCGGTAGCAATGAACCATGAAGATAAATAGAAATGGACAATCTTTCCTATACTTGGTTGCATAAACACCTGATATATATATTCACTCACTTAATATAAATATATTTATGGTGTTTAATTTCGGTAACTGTAAAGTAAGAGTGAAATGAATTATAAATTCAGTCTCATATGAGTTAGAATTAAAGTGATTTTAAAATTGACTTCATTACATTTTCACATATTTGTGTCTTCCCTTCAATACACAATGATTCCCCTTTAATACATAGTAACTCCAAAATTGGAATGAATAAAAAATAGACAATTTTGTTCACTGAATTACTGTGACATACTCGCACTAAACACTTGACAAAGTTAATTTTTCACTGATCTCCTGACCCATAATCAGTAAAAATAAATGCAATGTAGTGTGTATTTGGTTATCACGTTATTTTCCAATGTGATAAGAAAAAATACTTTTTATAAGATTGCTCTGGTTTATTTTTTTATTTTTATTTTGGATAAATGTATTATGTCGATAAAAAGTAATTATAGTTTTTAATGGATCATAATAATTATTTTAAATTCACATTTTGAATATTATTTTCAAATACAAATCAATTATTTTAAAAATTAATTATTTTAAAAATTTATTAAAATCTAAATCAAACAGATCGTGAATATGTTATTTCATATTTTCATAATATGATAAAATCTGTAACTAATTTTATTTAAATTTATAATTTATTGTATAATAATATGTAATTTTATGTATGGCAAAATAAAATAAAATAAATAGTACTGTTATCTAATAAATACTCAACGTACAAACTGTTAAATATCATGCTTAATTAGCTTTATGTTAAATCGGCACCAAACGCAATAAATTAATTAATTAATTAGAAGGGGTCATGTGTGGGTCAAATAAATTAAGAAATTATTATTATAATTATTATAATTAAGACTTATTAAGAGTACCAAGCATGAAGAGAAACAGAAATATATGTTGGCAAATTGCACTAGTCATTCTCAACAGCTTGTGGGCCTCTAAGTGATATTTAATTAATATGGTCTTTGATGTAATTATTCTCATCTCATTTTTACAGAACCAAAATGCTATACTAACTACACTTTTTACATTAAAATAATCCTATAAATAACACTTTCTTGTGGCTCAATCCTTTTTCTTCATCAATTAATTATGAGCTTTACTTTTTTAATTTAGGGTTTTATTATTAGAAGATTATCTCCAAATTCCTCTTTGCCACTAGATGCTCTGCAGAGACAAGAGGCATCTCTTACTTACAAGAACAAAATGTTGTGTTTAGCTTTTTTTACACACTTTCCATGGCAAGAAAAGGAGGGATCTTAGGCCATTATTATGTCATTATAAGAGAAGGGTGCAAAAGTTATATTTGTCCTCATTTTTTTCTCATTTACTTGAAAAATTAGTTACTTCATTGAATGAACAGCTAATTTGATTGGAAGCAAAGCACGCTCTCAAATTTCTATCTATTACTTCATTTTTTTATGTGTCTAATTTTAATTGCACACATAGATAAAGAATATATTTTACAATGTCTAGAATTTTAAAAAAATTAAGTATATTTTATAATATTATCCTTAACACTTATTATCTATTTTCTTAATTATTAACTAAACCTATTAATTCTCTTATATTAATTAAAGGTATAATTGAAAAAAAAATTAATAATAACCACTTAGAATTTCTAAATGGGTAAATAAAAAAAGAAATGCACATTTCTAAGTTGAATAATAAAAAAAAAAAACAGAATGAATAATTTGTTAGTGAAAGAAAAGCAAAGTTGGATTTAATTTTCCATGATTTTGTTTCATAGGATCCAAGTATTTCTCTTAATTTTTGAACCAACTTATTACTCGTGATGGAGATTAGTCATAGTAGTAGTAAAAATTAAAGATATATGGATCTGATTTTGATGTCATCATCATGTGACCAAAAATAATTCCCCATCATTATCTCATTCCTGTTGGGCAGTAATGGAGCAACTACCTACATATAAGGGAAAGGAATATAACAATTCAATTCAATCAATATTTGACTGTACATACCAAACTACCAATAGTCCTAAGTCCTAACATACACACTGTAATTGCATGCTATATATGCAGTACTATGGTGTTCACATGTGAAATTAAAGTTGTAGTCCTATCTTTCCATGTGATTTACCATTCAAAGGTAAATCCATGATAAAAACTATAGCCATTCAATAATACATATATTGGTTCAAAAATTAAATTTCATTTGGTGAATGACAAAAAAATTGCATGTATAAGATGATCACGAGTTGTCCTTAATTGGAGACAACAGCTTCTTTGGAAGTTTTCATTTGTCTACATGAAGCTAAGGGCATGCATTTGCATGTGTGGCTTTTGTGCATATATATACCAAATATTATACAAAATTGAAGTAATATATATATATATATATATATATATATAATTGTGATGATGGCTCTCATAGGATGCTATTTTTTTCTTAAGGTCAACATCACAACATGTAGAGAGCATCTCTTTTTGATAGAATATATGTATATAGAAAGTTAAGACTGCCATTGCACACACACATTTATATTATTCATATAATAATATAGAAAAGTGTGAAAAGGAAAGGATTGAAAGAATAACTTAATTTTTATACTATAAAATTATGATTACATATTTAAAAAGTTCATTCAAAAATATATTGAGATAAATCAGTCTTTGAAAGTCTCATCATATATATTAATCCCTATAATTCTTTTTAAAGGATATATTGGTTCATCATACAATGATTTAATTATTTGCTATATGAGTCCATATATAGGGATGATTTATCGACCTCTTTTTAATTTAATGATTGATATTAAACTTTAAAATTCTAAAACATTATCAGAAAATTAAAGTGTACGATAATAAACCAGTCAAAACAACTAACAAATTTTACACAACATATTACATATTATGCAAACTATATATGTTGTGCATACTATATATCACATACATATGTTGTAACATCATCTTTCTTTACAACATATGATATATGATGTACGTACATAATATATGATGAGGAGGGATACATTTACACCGGTGTAAGATATAATATTGATCTTACACCGGCTCTAATTTTTTATTGAATATGTTTTTTTGTATGACTATAAATCGACGTAATAAATAGTTCGCAAATGTGTGTAACTTAGAATACTTTGATCACAATCTTATAGTTGTTCAATTTATTTGAAATTTGACACATACAATCACTTTGATATATAATTGTAATTCAACGGTTGGATCGACAAAAAATATATTGTATCAAAAGTTATTGCCGGTGTAAGAGTACTAAATGTTACACCGGTGTCAATTTATCCCTCCTCATATATGATATATGATATATACAATATATAATATATGGTGTACATATTATATAATATATATTGTTCATAAGTTGATTATTTTAACTGTTTTTTCATTATATACATGATAATACTTAATAATTAATTTATCCACTGATATTTATTAAAAACTAAAATGAATATTTACTATTACACAAATGATTAAGTTTTATACATATTATTAAAAAGATTCATACGAGTAGAAGGATTTGACTGGCTGATATAAAGATGTTTACACTATTAAATATTAATGTGTAAAAATTAAACTCTCAGAGAAGAAACAAAAGCAACAAAATAAATAAAATTAAAAAACCAAGATTCGAAACATAAAGCTGTGAATAATGGCGGTGGCCTAAAGTATTCAAAATTATGTAAAAAAGACTAGTGCTAGGCTTTATCCCATTCCTTATATGGCTTAACCAAATAATATTCTTTGAAAAAGACTTCTTTCACATTTTTATGCACCAACTTTGAGTAACTGAATAACTAAAAGTATTAAAGTTTTTTCCTTTTTTTTTAATTCAATAGCTTATAAATCTCAAAAGTTTGTGGGCCTATTCAATAATCGATATAGCTTTAATAAACGTATTCTTATTATCTCATTTTACAGAACCAATTTTATAATAAGTAGTCACCATGAAATGTTCTCTTATTTCTCTCTATCTTTTCTTTTCCAAAGTGCCATTTTATGGGCGAAAAAAAAGAGATAAAGCTATAATATGTAAAAAAAAAAAAAAGAAGAAGACAAAGTTATAACAATGAGCATTTGAATCTCTGAATTGAATAAATTTAACTAAGTAATGCCTCTATTCTCTTTCCCTTCTATTGTTTTTTGTTTTTTTTGGGTATGAATTCTTTTAACATTCCAAAATAAAAAGAGTTTTTCATTGCAGGCTTGATTTTTCTTGAATGGCCCATTAAATTTTGAGGCCCAAATTGGACCTTCATGAAGAGGTTTATTTTCTATATCAACGAAGCATAGCCTGTTTGACTTTGACCAAAAATAAAAAATTTACGATAGTGTGAGGTGAGTTTGGTGTTGACCCCAAAACAAGAGTTTGATGAGGTAAATGAAGGTGAAATTTTTTAATTGATGTTTGTTTTTAGGTGCATTCTACGCGTCTTTTGCTATAGACATGCGATGTAGAGAGGAAATCAAGAGTTCAAGACACATACCATACTTCATTTTAACATAGAAGGTGGGATCAACAATTTTATGTGAGATAATTGTAGATATTATTATTAGCTTAAGACTTGGTTGATTAGGTAAATGAATAAAATAAAATATGGAAATGAATGAGTGGTAATTGTCTATACTAACTACCTTAATATTACAAAAGAAAGTGGTTAGAAAAGAGGAAAAATGTGGAATTGTTTTATTCGAAATCTTAATGAAAATTCTAAAGAATCGTAGGTGTGGTTTTTTGGTCGTGGTGGAGTTTAGTGGTAAAGGGTGGGAGATGAAAAAGAAGGGCGGGAGGTGGGTGGCTAAAGATAAGGATAGATGAAGAAACTGCAGCTAACTAATTAATTGCAGTGGGACGCATGATTTTGTGGATGAAATTATCGAACAATAAGAAACAATCAAACAAAATTACCATTATCAAAGAACAAATTAATATTCTTGTTGTACATCGAAAATACATCTAACGAGGATCCAACGTGTGCTATATGTCATACGTAATGTGTGTTGTACGTAATGTATTATACTTATAGCACACATGACGTATGTCTTATAGCATACATTGAATATTCAATAGATATATTTTCGATGTACAACATGCATTACTGATTAACATTATATTAAATTAAAGGATCGATGTAGTGTTGTGTTGTGCTACGATGTGTTGTGGTGTGCACTTCACTACTTTCTATTTATTTCTTCCAAGAAAATGCGTTGCCTTCATTCATTTTCTTTTTTTCTTCATTCTGTCACGCTCGTCCCACAACATCTAACTTATTATATCATTGCATTTATATTATTGTTCCTCCCCTTTAACTGACCTAATGCAATTAATTAATGACTATGCAAGACCGGTACTTACATAAGTTAAATTAATTAACAATGGGAAGTAGGTAGGGAATTGGTTTGATTTGTGAATAGAAAAAATAGTAATATTGTTTTGTGTCCAAAAGCAACTAGTTAGTTGAATTTCCTAGTATAGTTGAGAGGGATTGAATTTGTATTGTTGCACAATAGGAAAATAGTAGTAAGTTTCTATATGAAAAGAGTATGTGAATGGGTAGATATGTGATATAGATGTGGGGTTTTAATTGAAAATCTACTTGTTTGCAATTCTTTTTCTTTTTTATTCCATCCTCAATTATTCCGCAAACACCTGATTTCCTAACTAACTCTATGTGATACTTACTTACTGTTTATCCAATCGTTCAATGACATCTCATGTTTTTGTGAGACAAAAAACTTTTCTTGATATGAGAACCCATTGTTTTTAATTTCCCTTCTTTTCAATTTCTCATTTATTTTTATTATTTTCTTTCTTCTCATTTGTATCTATTGATCTTAGATAAGATAACAACACTATAAAGAAATTAAAAAATAAATCTACTTAAAGCATTACTAGGGAAAATTGCTGCTTAACACATAACCAACTAGTATTAACAACCTAAAAATATCATACACTTCTATAATTGGTAATTAACCTCTTAAAAACAAAAGTATTACCATATTTTTCTCTCCATCACTAGGCTTAACTTCCTAAAATGGTTACTTGCCCCTTCACAACATTTTATCAATAAATATACACTATACCTTGTTACAAATTAAACACTCTAAAAAGAAAAAGATCAGATTTAATTATATTTTACTATGGTTATGTCAAAGAGAAGAACACCAATTACAATTAGAACAACAATGTTGATATGTTTGATGATTGCAATTGCATGTTTTGAACATGCTAAAGCTCTCTCAGAATGTGCAAAAGAATGTATGCCTGTGTGCTTGAAAGAGAGAGGATCTACCATTGATGTTTGTGGCCCTGCTTGTGAAAAATTTTGTGTCCAGATTTCTGGAGTTATTGGATTTGGTTCATAGTATTATAATTTAATTTCGGCTTGAGAATTTTTTTATTATATTTTATAGTCCTCTATTTTCGTATTTTAGGTAGACATTCAATTCAGCATCCTTAAAATTTGAGTCGATTTTAGTGTTCAAATAGTACCACTCTTTTTAGGATTGTAAGTCTTGGACTGATATAGAAGAGAAATTGATTCCCATAATGTGCACATTACTATTATTATTTAAGTAGAATTTTCATTTAGGGTAGTTCTAATTACCATATATACATATATAAATGTTGGTTATTGTAAATAAATAAAAAAAAAACAATTTCGTTGTTGTTGATATCATTTTCAATTGATTTTGTTGGGTTTAGACATTTTTGTTGTTGTCATAGCTCAATGTAAGGGGTTGAGCAATTAGCACCACGCACAATGCAAGATAAAGATTCTTTGTGAGGTCATGCTCTATACGAGCCTCAACCTCAACCATATGATTTTGGCTTTGAGGATAAGGCTCAATAAAATATTATACTTCTTGAATGAATAATCATAAAGAAGGAAAAGATGTAGTTAATTATAAAGAAGGAAAAGATGTAGTTAAGGATTAAGGATTAGAATATAAACCATTTAGTCTTATAACTTAAATTCTTAGTTCATTTGAATGTTATTGATACAAAAAAATCTCGCCGTGCTAACGATTTTGTATCAATCATTAGATGAAGTGTGTGACCCTATTTAAGTAGGACCACACTCTATTTAACAGTTGATATGGAGGTCAAGATTCAAAAGAGACATTATTCACGTTTCAAGTCAAATTCAATAGAGACATTCACACATGGAGATATATTACAATATAAACCATTAAATGGACTTTTATGTTTTACTTTTAGGTAACAGATTTCTTTTAGATTTTGAGGGTTTATTTTAACTATGACTAATGAAGTTGTAGGAAGGACATGAATAAGCTCAAATTACACTAATAAAGCTCTTAAAATCAGAAGTAAATTGGCTTGCAAGGAACAAAGCAAAATGCCTTAATAATAATAATAATAGTAATGTCTCAGTGAGATGTATTGTACACATTTTTTAACAACATTAGAGAAAAACATGAAGAAGAAGAAGAAGAAAAAGGTCATTGATTGATTGACTCAAAGAGTTGGAGCTCTCTCAGCAGTGCCAGCAATGACAGTGAGCAAATTGTTTCCAAAAGGGTCACTGAGATGCTTTGCAAGGTTCTCAACAGGACCTTCACCAGTCACATATGCTTGGAAGTAGAATCCAAGCATTGCAAACATTGCAAGCCTTCCATTCTTTATCTCCTTCACCTTCAATATTGCTGCTTGGTCTGGATCCTTTGCTAGCCCCAATGGATCAAATGGACCTCCTGGGTGAAGCTTGTCTTCCAAATCCTACCATCATTCAATAATGAAACAATCAACGAATCGACCGATACATAGCGTGTGTGTTTGGATTCACGCTGAGATGTGTTTTAGTTACAAGTGAGAAATTCACATACCAGGCCATTGATGATTCTGTAGTACTCTGCACCACCCAAGAGAACAACCTCGGCAACGACGGCGACGATAAGGTTGATGGGGATGGGTTTGCCGAAGTAGTTCAGCGTACCGCCGTCAAGAAGCAGAGCTCCTGTCTGCATTGATTCCAAAGAACAAAAATTGAATAGGCTTATGTTAAACAATACAATCACAAATTTTCAATCATGTCAAGGGAATGTTTAAATGCTATTTTGCTGTATGCTATGCTGAAAGGATGAAAAATAGACTATTTGCCATCATGATTAGTTCTTAGTCCTCATAGTCATATCTACTAAGACAAAAAAATTGAATATGATATAGGTAAATTTAATAGGAAGCATGCATAATACTCAATCTCAACACACTATTATTTCGCATTCCAGTTAAAAATTTAATTCAAGTAACTCTGCATATGTTTTTACATAGTTAGTCCCAAACCCAGATAAAAGAGGTGGGTCTTGAAGCCTTCGAAGGCAAACATAAAACTTTATCGAATCTTTTGGCATGGATCAAAGCAAAAACATGGCACAATAACGCTGTTTAATCCATGTAGCCGACCCCAAGTTGTGGAATAAGGCTTTGGTATGGTATGATATGGTAGACTACATGTTCTTCTCATAGCTGATAAAGTGATGTAAGTCATGGCATAAGATTAGTTCTAAAGAATTTCATTTTTTCAATTGAGATTCATGAAACTGATATATAAATGAACCTAAACACACAGTGACAGGTCTTAAAAGAGATTGTTGCAAACCTTGAACCAAACAGCCTCAGGACCGCAGTTAGCTCCGAATTTGTTGAATGCCTCAGGGATGACGAATCCAGCAGCACCAAGCATCGCCCATCTGGCGTGAATCAACTCGTATGCTTGATATCTGTATCAAACACCACACACAACATTACCACCTAATTATTGAAGTAACATAAGCATATACATTGTAAAAAATATCAGCATAATGTACAAATAATATATAGTTTGTGAATTTGACATACTTGGCAAAGTCCTCTGGCTTCTTGCTAAGACCAAATGGGTCATAACCATAGCTGCATGGGACAGACATTAACAAATTAAGCAAAAGAAGAACCCAAGTTTCATAAATACAATTCAATAGTTTTAGTTGATTGCATGTGTTTATAAATAAGAGTAATACTACTAGAGAAAAAGGCACATACTCTCCTGGGACTTCTCCGGTCAAGTATGCCGGGATCTCAGATCGGTCCAAGAGACCATCTGGCAAGAAGATCCTCCTGTCAGGACCTGCCATCAATTTGAATCAAGAATTAGCAATAGTAGTATCTTGTGCCATGAATTACATTGTTAAAAGAATCCAAAATCCAAGGAAATCTAAATCAACAACGACTAATTAGTAAAAGAGCGAAGCTATATGTACAATTGGAAACCGGCAAAACCAGCTAATAAATTCTAATCTTTTACAACTCACACTTGGAAATTCCAATAATTTCTCCTATGAATTCCTACTGTTGGAAAGAAAATATCATTCCTACATGACAACCATCCTAAACATAAACATAGAGAAATACAACACAAAGTTAATGCGAAAAACTCTAAAACCGGAGAAAAAATCGTGACAGCTGCCAAACGAAAACCAGAGAATATCACAGTGTGAAAATTGTTACAACATATAGACAATTCTCCCAAGTAATCACAGAATACATGTCACAAACAACAATTAAAATACAAAGTTGGGGGAATCACTACTTACCATACCACTTGGCGAGTTCATCATTGGCAGGAGTGACAGCAGCAGCTTTCTTTGGTGGTGGTGGTGGTGCTGCCTTCTTCCTTGAGAAGAGAGCCACAGTCTTGAAGGTGGCAGGGCTAGATGGTGATGGTGCTGACCTTGTAACACCACTGAAGTTAATGGGGTTCCCAAGCATCTCTGACATGCCAAGGGAAGCCATGGATGGCTTTTTGGATTGGAATCACAAAACTCACTCAGTTGAAGGTGAAGAAGAGTGGTTTTGGTGTTTGCTGGTTTACAACCTCAGATTAATGAAGGAGCTGTGAAGAATTTGGAGGATACTATATGCATGTTCTGGTGGATGTGGACATGCCACATCAGATTCATGATCATGTGATTTGATTGGTCTGCATTTGAAATGTGTAATCCAATGCATGGATTTGATTGGATGATCTATGATTTGTGCTAGATGATGGTGCTGATGTGGGTGGCTATAGAGCTAGTAGATTGCTTGTGTTTGGATAACATGTTTTATCCTCTTGGATTGTTTTCTACCATATATCATATCCCCCTTTACCTACTAAGCAACATAGATTCATGAGAATCTTTTTGTTCTTTTGTACTTTTCTTGAGAATCAATGGCAGCCACATAATTGTAGTAACACTAATAATTTACAGTCACAGTTAAGAGAATTTTATTATAAAATAAAAAATAATTTTCAACTACTCATGTATGGACCACTTAAGTTTTCAATCACCAGATGAAAAATTTTAGACAGACAATGTTGATTTGTAGCAGCATCATTTGTGTGTGCTGTCAAGCTGATTTTTTTTTTTAAGTTTGCATTTTAATGTTTGTTAAAAGTTAAGCCAACCACAAAATCACTTCCTCTCAGATAATGTTCAACCTTTTTTTTTTTTTCTTTTTCTTTTTCATAATTTTGATAATGGAAGGAAAAAATATAAATTTGCTTGAAATTTGACCAAACGCAGGGTAATAACTAATTAGCTAATTAGTGTTTACTAATGCGTTGGTTACTTCACAAAATCATAGCATTCGGAAAGATTAACATCAGATAATGGTAGAACTTAATTTCAATGAAGGCCATATAGTAATACCCCATATGGATATTAAGATGAAATTTAATCTTAGTATATGATATAGTGCTAAAGTATGATCATGCTGATTGAGTTTGTCATGATTTTAGTGAATTACTAGGAAATATTGGCAGAGGGGTCATAGTTTATACAAATGTACATAAAAGAATATATAATATTCCATCATCTTCTCCACTTGTCTATTTCTCTTGTTGTTGCCCTTATAAGCTTTTTAGTGTTAATCACAAGGTCATCCACAAGTGCAGTTATTTCATCCCTGACAATAACACAAAATACTCAGCAATCAGCATTACATTCCAAAAGAGATGAAATTTAAAACAAAACAAAGAACAAAAAAAGTAAAAGCATATAAGCAAAGAAAATAAGTATATCTGCATTAAGAAAGGCATAAAAAAATGATGAGTTTAATTAGGCAAAGTACTTACTCAGAAATAATGTTTCCAGAACTGCGAAAAGGATTACCAACATTAGAGTACCTCCTTTTCTCATCTTGGGCAATTCCCTTCCCCATTCCATAGCCGAATCCTAAACCAACCCCGCATCCAGCGCCGAATCCTAAACCGACTTGCAAGCCAGGAATTCCGGGGCCAAAACCCACACCTGGAGCCAGAAAAGCATTTTGCATCAGATTTCATGGTCATCAAACAATGCCGAAGAATATGTTCAAAGTAGCTTCTAAATATGACTTAGAAATATAAGTACCATTGCCCTGCCACTACAAAGTAAAAGATTCTCTCATATGTGAATGAGAAATCAAGAATCTGAAGGGCAGCAAAATATATCACATTTCAAAACTAATTTAGATTTTGGATATATTTTCAACCAGTACACAAAGGAATGAACTTTGAGTTGTAAAAAGTTCATAAATACCTGCAGGGAAACATAGAGTAGAGTAATAAAATCAAACCAGCTTGATAAAAATTATTCAAGAAATTCCTTGTCATGCTTGTAAAAGTATAATGATTTAGATCATAAATTTGAATGTACATTCCCATTCCCTGTGTACCAACTATCAAGCTCCAAAATTTGCTTAAACACTGCAAAACTCTCTCAATAACGATTTGCACAAACAACGGTGGTCGACCAACGATTAGCACTGCCTTGAAAATGTTTGACACAATAAAATTTTGGACCAAGATGCCCAAAATCAAATGAATGAAAAGAATACTAATTACAATTAGTACTACCAAATAAAAGGGTGTAAAAGCACAAAGGACTATCAAATAAGCAATCTTTTTGTGCAACCGAGCTAATAAGTGCAAACTCGCTTTCATTCATTCAGAGCTTATAATAAAGTTAATACTTAATACCACCAATGACACCAACAAATGTGGTAACCCAGTTTCAGGACTTGACAGCATCCCTAAAAACCACAACCAAAATTCTATTTGTTTAGTTCTTCCTTCCTTTCATTCTCAATTAATCACTCAGACTTCTCTCTCCTAGGAGTCCATTGTATTCATGCATTATCCAGTCAACTATCAGAAGATAAAATAGAGCATGTTAAAAATTTCATTAATCACCTTTCAAATCCATGGTTTTTGAAAGCTCTATTTTCCTAAGATGCAAACACTGTTGAAACTGGTCTCAATCAAGGAAAAATGTAGGTGTTTCCATCCAAACCAATACAAGGGCCATCACTCACTCACAAAATTATCTTTAAAGCTATTGATTCATCTAAAAAAAGAGTACCTTTACCATAAACAAACACTAAACATGATTACAAATTTACAATTACAACTAGATTACACACTCCATTGTCATTCTTCAGTGAAACTCTCTCACAACATAAAAAAAGGAAAGATTTTTGAACTGCTATGTAAAGAGTGTTAGAGAGAGACCTCCGAGAAGACCAAGGCCGAAACCGACGCCGCAGCCAGCGCCGAGTCCGAAAGAGGGACCGAGCTTGCCGAAATCCTTGGAGCGAAGTTCTGGAAGCTTCCACAGCAAACCCTTGTTATCATCGTCTCCTCCGTTCATCTCCAATCCAACAACCTCGTTTCTTGCTTTCTTCCTTCCTCAGCTCAGAAAATGGTGCTGTCTTGTTACTCAACAGCAAGTTGACCTAACACACAATCCCAATCATAATTTGTCACGTGTCTATTACATTTTTCACAAGTAAGTCTCGTTATTATCGTGTGCTACAAGTAATTTACTGCTCTCAACATTCCAAAATATTAGTCGTTTTAGGGAGAAAAAAAAAAATTCTATAATGATTGTCATTTTCAACTTCCAATGCTAATTAAATTTTTTCATACCTATTATATCCCTAGTATCATTTCTCTTTCTTTCTTGAATATTACTCCAAGAGACCACTAATCATCTTTCTTTCTCATTAATACTTTAGGGTAGTTTAGTCATTTTAATATATCATTTTATAAAATTAAGAATATTTATTGAATTTCTTCGACTAATATTTTGAAATGGAGGGAGTACTAATTTTATTTCAACATGGTTTTATACTTTTATTTTTTTATTTTCTCTAGGAAATAATATGCATTTTTTTTTCAGCAACTATATGAATTAACACACTCTATTCAATAGTTATGAAATATTATTTATACTTCCTCACTTTTTTATGGAATATTGCTAGTCGTACAACAGAAATATGTTTAACTAATATCCAACATGTGCTATTCATGATATGGAATGTGTGCTATATGTATATCACACGTACGTATAGCACATATTTCATATCATGAATAACATACGTTGAATATTAGTTGAACGTATTTTTATTGTACGCGAAACATTATTGTTTTTTTATGTGCCATATCTAAAAAACGAATGTTTCTCTTGTATGATTTGTTATATACTGTAGAAACATAATATTATATATAGATTATATATATTTTTTACATACATGAAACTATTATACAATTTAAAATATGATATTACATAATTTGTTTCATGAAAAAAAAAAAAAAAGCTAAAGACGTCTTTAAAAAATAAAATTACATTATTTTTTCATATAATAGAATGTGAATGTTATATTCGTTTAACATGAGATTATGAGATTTTTTAAGATTCACTATAAATTTAAAAACTATGTACTTTGAATTTAGAGATTATTCAAATTTTATACAATATATATACAATTGAAGGCTACATACAATAATAAAACATGATATTACAAAAATTTTTAAAACATGATATTACAAAACTTTTTTCAAGAAGCATAAAATTAAAGTCTACAATCCATGAAATTACATGATTTGATACACGTAGTAAAAATTGAAGGCTATATTCTACAAAATATGAGATTACATGACTTTTTTAGATACATTATCAATGAAACAACTATAAACTTTAAATATGATATTACATGATTTTTTTCATGGAGTGACAAACTAAATACTATAGTATTTGAAATATAAAATTACGTGATTTTCTTTTCATATAGTAGAATTTGAAGGTTATATTATTTAAATATGAGATTATACGATTTGTTTATATTCACTATAAATTTAAAGACTATATACTATAAAATTAGAGATTATTGAAATTTTACATAATATAAAATTCCTTCAATTTCTACTATATAAAAGAAAAAATCACATAATTTCATTTTTCAAAGACTATAGTCTTTAGTTTTTCATTCCATGAAAAAAATTATGTAATATCATATTTTAAAGTATGTAGTAGTTTCATTGATAGTGTACTTAAAAAAATCATATAATCTCATATTTTAAAGTATATATCATTCCATCACTACTAGATCTAACAAATTATGTATATTCATATTTCATTAACTACAGACTTTAGTTTTATGCTCCTTGAAAAAAATTTGTAATATCATCTTTAATTTATAGGCTCCTACTACAGTGCAGTTGCTTTTGTACGTTAGAATGCAGTTCAAATATTGAGATAAAATTACAGTTTTATCCCTATTTTTATTTATTATTCCATTTCTCTTCCCTTCTTCTTCAAAGACCACCACCTCCACCCATTCCTCATCCTCTTTCTCCTCACCCTCTACCCTCACCTCCTGCCACCATCGTTGTTACTTGTTGCACCGTCAAAATCTGAACTTGATGATGAGACCTTCCACATCTATCTCCAGCTTCAATATTGGTTATATGGACATGTATTGTCTTGAGCTTAAATTTTCATTTTTTTTTAAATCTCTGTTAAGGTTCCTGTTTGAGGGGTTTGAGGGGAGATTTGATTTGAAGCATAAAAAGAGAGCGAAAGAGGGACCAGAGATGAGATTAAAGTGTGACAATTTTTTTTTTACATTTCTGACATTTTTTTTTGGGGAGAGGGGAGATTATGCTTATTGTTGGGTAGAATTTTGGAAGTATGAGGGGGTAAAAAGTGGATCTTGGTAAGCAAATTGATAGATCCTTAAAGGAATTGAGATGTATGGGGATGTTTCTGAGAGAAAACCAAGAGACATTGGTGTGAGTGAAAGGAGCATATTCCGTCGGAGGGTGGAGCCGGTAGTGGTGTTGGTGGAGGAGGACGAGATCGTAGTCGGAGCTTTAATCATCTTCGCCCTTAGAGGATGTGGCGGCGATTTTTCCAACAACGTTGCGGCAACGATGGCAGCAGGAGGTATGGCAGAGAAAGAGGATGAGAAATGGGTAGTGATGGTGGTCTCTGAAGAAGAAGGGAAGAGAAATGGAATAATAAATAAAAATAGGGATAAAACTGTAATTTTATCTCAATATTTTAGTGCACTGTATTCTAACATACAAAGGCAACTGAACTGTAGAAGGAGCCTAATTTATATTGTGTAAAATTTTAGAAATCTCTACTTTCAATAAAGTACGTATACTAAATTTATAGTGAATCTAAAAAAGGTATAATCTCATATTTAAAGAATAATACCTTCAATATCTACTATACGAAAAAAATCATTAATTTCATATTTCAAGACTATAGTCTTTAGTTTTTCACTCTATGAAAAAAATATACAATATCACATTTTAAAGTATATAGTAATTTCATTGATAGTGTACAAAAAAAAAAGAGTAATCTCATATTTTAAAGTATATAGACTTAAATTTCTACTACATGAAAGAAATCATGTATATTCATATTTCATAGACTATTGACTTATAGTTTTATGATCCTTGACAAAATTTTGTAATGTCATGTTTTAATGTATTTAGTCTTCCACAATATATTATATAAAATTTGAGTAATCTCTAATTTTAAAATATATATCCTTCAAATTCTACTATATGAAAAAAAATCACGTAAATTCAATTTTTAAAGATTATTGTCTTTAGTTTTTCACTTCATGAAAAAAATTTAATATCATATGTTAAAGTAGATTGTAGTTTCTTTGATAATGTATCTAAA
Source organism: Aeschynomene evenia (assembly GCA_013621005.1). Taxonomy (NCBI): domain Eukaryota; kingdom Viridiplantae; phylum Streptophyta; class Magnoliopsida; order Fabales; family Fabaceae; genus Aeschynomene; species Aeschynomene evenia. The sequence continues at coordinate 30,910,713 of CM024267.1, forward strand.
AAAATCGTGTAATCTCAAATACATAACCTTCAGTTTCTAGTAAATATAACAAATCATGTAATTTCATATTTTATAGACTATAGACTTTAGTTTTATGCTCCTTGAATTTCTTTTTATAATATCATGTTTTAATGTATATAGTCTTCAATTATATATAATGTATAAAATTTAAGTAATTTCTAGCTAATTTCTTCAAAGTATATACTCTATAAATTTGTAGTGAATCTAAAAAACTCAGTCTCATTGAAAGAATATAGTCTTCAAAAACAACTATATGAAAAAAATCACGTAATTTCATATTTCAAATAGTCTTTAGTTTTTCACTCCATGAGTTTTTTTGTAATATCATATTTTAAAGTATATAATAATTTCATTGATAATGTATATAAACAAATTGTGTAGTCTCATATTTCAAAGTATAATACCTTCAATTTCTACTACATATAACAAATCATGTAATTTAATATTTCTTATACTATAGACTTTAGTTTTACGCTCCTTGAAAATATTTTATAATATCATGTTTTAATGTATGTAGTCTTCAATTACATATTGTATAAAATTTGAGTAATCTCTAATTTCAAAGCATATAGTCTTTAAATTTATAGTAAATCTAAAAAAATTGCACAATCTCATATTTAAAGAACACAACCTTCAAATTCTACTATATGAAAAAAATTCACATAATTTCATATTTTAAATACTATCTTCATTAGTTTTTCACTCCATAAAAAAGTTATGTAATATCATATTTAAAGTATACAATAGTTTCATTGATAGTGTATCTAAAAACATCATGAAGTCTAATATTTTGAAATATATAACATTCAATTTTTACATGTAACAAATCATGTAATTTCATATTTCATAGACTATGGACTTTAGATTTATGCTCCTTGAACAAAATTTGTAATATCATGTTTTAATGTATGTAGTTGTCAATTGTATATTGTATAAAATTTGAGTAATCTCTAATTTCAAAGTATATAGTCTTTAAATTTATAGTGAATCTAAAAAAAAAAATGAACAATCTCATATTTAAAGAATATAACCTTTAAATTATACTATATGAAAAAATCATATAATTTTATATTTTAAAGAGTACAATCTTTAATTTTTCACTCTATGAAAAAATATATATTTAATATCATATTTAAATTATATAGTAGTTTCGTTGATAATCTATCTAAAAACATCACGCGGTCTCATATTTTATGTATATAACTTTCAGTTTCTACTATACGTAATAAATCATGTAATTTCATATTTCATAGACTATGGACTTTAGTATTATGAAATTTTGTAATATCATGTATGTTTTAATGTATATAGTCTTCAATTATATATTGTAAAATTTAAGTAATCTCTAATTTCAAAGTATAAAGTCTCTAAATTTGTAGTGAATCTAAAAATAATTGCACAATCTCATTCTACTATATGAAAAAAAATCACATAATTTCATATTTTAAAGACTATAGTCTTTAGTTTTTCACTCCGTGGAACAAAATTATGTAATATCATATTTAAAGTATATAATTGAAGGCTATAGAATTTAAAATGTGAGATTTCATTAATTTTTCTAGAAATACCATAAAACAAAGACTATAGACTTCAAATTTATTTAATTTCATGATTTTTTTTACATATAGTAAAAACTGAAGGATATAGGCTTTAAAATATAAGATTTCATTAATTTTTCTAGAAACACCATAAAACAAATTAAAGCTTATAGACTTAAAATTATGTAATTTCATTATTTTTTTACATATAGTCAAAATTGAAGGCTATAGACTTTAAAACATGTCATTTCACTAATTTTTCTAGAAATACCATAAAACAAAGACTATAGACTTCAAATTATATAATTTCATGATTTTTTTACATACAGTAGAAATTGAAGGCTATAGGCTTTAAAATGTGAGATTTCACTAGTTTTTCTAAAAACACCATAAAACAAAGACTATAGACTTCAAATTATGTAATTTAATAATTTTTTTTACATATAGTGAAAATTGAAGGATATAGGCTTTAAACTGTGAGATTTCACTAATTTTTCTAGAAAAACCATAAAACAAAGGCTATAGACTTCAAAGTATGTAATTTCATGATTTTTTTACATATAGTAGAAATTGAAGGCTATAGGCTTTAAAATATGAGATTTCACTAATTTTTCTAGAAATACTATAAAACAAAGGTTATAGACTTCAAATTTATAATTTCATGATTTTTTACAAATACTACAATTTGAAGACTATAGGCTTTAAAATGTGAGATTTCAATTGTTTTTCAAGAAACACCATAAAACAAAGGCTATAGTCTTCAAATTATGTAATTTCATGATTTTTTTTTACATATAGTAGAAATTGAAGGATATAGGCTTTAAAATGTGAGATTTCACTAATTTTTCTAGAAACACCATAAAGCAAAGGCTATCGACTTCAAATTATGTAATTTCATGATTTTTTTACATATAGTAGAAATTCGAGACTATAGGCTTTAAAATGTGAGATTTCACTAATATTTCTAGAAACTCTATAAAACAAAAGCTATAGACTTCAAATTATGTAAATTCATGATTTTTTTACATATACTAGAAATTGAAGGCTATAGGCATTAAAATGTAAGATTTCACTAATTTTTCTTCAAACACTATAATACAAAGGATATAGACTTTAAATTATGTAATTTCATGATTTTTTAACATATAGTAGAAATTGAAGGATATGACTTTAAAATGTGAGATTTCACTAATTTTTCTAGAAATACTATAAAACAAAGGCTATAGACTTGAAATTATGTAATTTCATGATTTTTATACATATAGTAGAAATTGAAGGCTACATGCTTCAAAATATGAGATTTTTCTTGTCACGACCCAACTCGGATCGTGACCGGCACATGGAACACCGAGTCCCATGTCAGCCTTAACCTGCAATCCACACAATAATCCAGCTACACTAGCATACATAATATCCACATATATATATATATATATATATATATATATATATATATATATAACCTGGTCATAACATTCTACTTAATTCATAAACCACCATAAGCAATCCATACATCCAAATATATAAATATCATCATACATACTCTGAAGGAAGTCTAATAACAACAACACAATCACAACAAGTCTTACATAGACTTATACATTAACAACCACCTACTCTAGTACAAGGAAATCCTGTCTGTAACATAAGGAGCATACACTAAGAATAAACTACATAATGCCTCTAACACATGAGGCTCACCAAATCTAAGAACCCGGAGGAACGGATGAACTCGTCCCTTGATCTGCACCTTGATCTGAAAACATGTTGTATGCATGGGTGAGTCATACGCTCAGTGAATAAATAGGTTATAAGCAGTGTATGCAGATATAACATAAACCAACAAGCATATTATAAACCAACACAGCAGATATATCGACTCAATCGTTCTTATACAGTCTCTTTATCTTGGTAGCTTTTAACCTATGAACACCTGGAGCTCGGCCCCGACTCATGTTCATAGGAAGTATGGATGTCCCGCGAGCTATGCCCCTCATCAGACACCATACTGAGAAACCCCGCGAGCTATGCCCCTCATCAGGTTTCCCATTTACGACCCCGCGAGCTATGCCCCTCCTCAGGTCGTCTTACCATATCTTAATTCATTCAAATTTTATCTTATTTAACGCTGTTAGTGGCACATACCGTTCACAATCACAGCCTAAGTAATTCATCAATTCATCATCACATCATCGACATCATATCATAAATACCATGACCTTATAAACATTCATGTAATAAGTTTGGGGTAGTGGTGAACGAATGGATTTGAGTAATTAACTTTGAAATAAGAAAATATTGAGTTAAAGTCTTGAAAATTGAGTTTTTTATACTGATGTACTGTAATCGATTACCTGCTTCGAATTTCGTTCTGAAGAAAATTTTTACGAAAATTTGCTGTCTGTAATCGATTACCAACCCGTGGTAATCGATTACAGTATATTGGTAATCGATTACAGTAATCGATTACCAATTCGCTGTAATCGATTACAGCCTGGGTCAGAGACGAAATTCTACAGAAAACTTCGCGAAAATCATCCCCAAATCCACATTTTCACCACAACTCATCCAAATCAAACACAACCAACATGCAATATCAGTTATATATCAATCAATCTCAATCCCTATCAACTATCATAGCAAGATATTCACATATTCAATCAAAATCATACATAAACCACAAATAACCCATTACTCACAAATTACTCCAATGAGCTCCAAGACTCCACCCGGAGCTAGGATGAGTTCCTCGGAGCTTCCCTAGTTGGTTGAGACCCTAGAGAACACATCACAAACCTCAATCTCTCAACAAAATAAAAAATCCCAATTAGGAACCCTAACCCCCAAATCCGAAATATAGAAGGAAATAGACAACCATAGAGAGAAAGAAATACTCCACACTTACCCACAATATACTAGATGAGCAAAACACACTTCAATCTTCAAGATGGATGAGAGATTGAGAGAGGAGGAAGATGAGAAATGAAGAAAGAAAGAAAATGGAGAAGAGAGGGAGAGAGAGTCTGCGTGAGAAAAGAAAAGAAAGAAGGAAGAAAGAAAAAGGGAAAAGGAAGGGAAAAAAAGGGGTGGGGCCCACCTGGCTGGCCATATCTCCCCGGTGTGCACCGTGATCTCTTACTCAAACAAACTCAGACTACCAGAGGTATTACATTTCTATTTTCTTAGAAACAGGAAAAAACAAAGACAAAAGACTTTAAATTATGAAATTACTTCATTCTTTTACATATACTACAATTTGAAGGCTATAGACTTTAAAATGTGATATTTCACTAATTTTTCTAGAAATATTATAAAACAAAGGCTATAGACTTCAAATTATGTAATTTCATGATTTTTTTACTTATAGTAGAAATTGAAGGCTATAGGCTTTAAAATGTGAGATTTCACTAATTTTTCTAGAAACGCTATAAAACAAAGGCTATAGACTTCAAATTATGTAATTTCATGATTTTTTTACATATAGTAGAGATTGAAAGCTATAGTTTAAAAATGTGAGATTTCACTAGTTTTTCTAAAAACGCTATACAACAAAGCCTATAGATTTCAAATATGTAATTACATGACTTTTTTAGATATAGTAGAAATTGAAGTGTAGGCTTTAAAATGTGATATTTCACTAGTTTTGCTAGAAACGCTATAAAGCAAAGACTATAGACTTCAAATTATATAATATCATGATTTTTTTAACATATATTAGAAACTGAAGGCTATAGGCCAGACTTTAAAATGTGAGATTTTACTAATATTTCTAGAAACACTATAAAACAAAGGCTATAAACTTCAAATTATGCAATTTCATGATTTTTCTATATATACTACAATTTGAAGGCTATAGGCTTTAAAATGTGGGATTTCACCAATTTTTCTAGAAACACTATAAAACAAAGACTATAAACTGTAAGTTTTGTAATTTCATGATTTTTACACATATTGTAGAAATTGAAGACTATAGACTTTAAAATGTGAGATTTCACTAATTTTTCTAGTAACCCTATAAAACAAGGTGAAGGATTTGTTGGAACCCCCATAGTTTGGCTCCATCATAGATCCTTCAAAAATACATACAATATATCTATAATTGAAATTAAATATTTTAACTTTTTTGCAAAAATATCTATTGTTAAGATTATTTTGTAATAATACCCTTCTTTATTTATTTATTTTTTTCTTAAAAACCAACTTTCACTAAATTCAAAGAAAACACTCTCTCATCCCTAATTTATTAACATTAATCTCTATCACTCTCCCACCGCCGCCCCACTCACCACTCACCCTAGCCATCGCGCCCCAACGCCACCCCAACCATCGCGCGCCAACGCCACCCAAACCATTGCGCGCCGACACCACATCAGGCCAGCCACTGCAGTCGAAGGCGCAACCACATCTGTCTCGCGTCCAGCCACCGCAGTCGCAGTCGTACCTCTGACTCGAGAGCCATGGCTCTGACTCAGATGCGGTGGGCTAGATTGGCTTGTGCGAAGTATGAAAACTGGCTATTGTTGTCTAAATTCAGTGATTGTTAACCTTGTAACAGGATTTTGTGGCTTGAATTAACATTTGATTTGCTGCAAACCTTTTATGCTTATTCGACGTTGCTGTGAGTTTGGTTGCAGCAATACTTTGTGATGGTAGTTGTACTACAACTGTATAACAGTATATAGGAAATAATGCAAGGTATTAGGAACTTAGGGTTAAGGAATTTGGATGATGAAACACAATGTGCTTCCACATAGAAGGATCTGCAGTGTTAGTAAGGAGGGATGTTTGTACATCCAGATCTCAATTTCATTCAAACTCATGTGTGAATAAGAACAAATCTTGAAATTATCTCATGAATTATGGAATGTGAAATTGTGAATGTCTATTAGTTTGGTTCAGAGGATAGAGATTAAGGTTGAAAAATTAGGGATGAGAGGGTGTTTTCTTTGAATTTAGTGAAAGTTTGTTTTTAAGAAAAATAAATAAATAAAGAAGGGTATTATTGCAAAATAGTTTTAACAATAGATATTTTTCAAAAAGTTAAAATTTATCATTTAATCTTAATTATAGATATATTGTATGTATTTTTTGGGGATCTATGATGGAGCCAAACTATTGGGGCTCCAACAAATCCTTCGCCATAAAACAAAAGCTATAGACTTCAAATTATGTAATTTCATGATTTTTTAATATATATAGTAGAAATTGAAGGCTATAGGCTTTAAAATGTGAGATTTCACTTATTTTTCTAGAAACGCTATAAAACAAAGGCTATAGACTTCAAATTATGTAATTTTATGATTTTTTAACTTGTAGTAGAAATTTAAGACTATAGACTTTAAAATGTGAAATTTTACTATTTTTTTAGAAATACTATAAAACAAAGGCTATAGACTTCAAATTATGTAATTTCATGATTTTTTTATATATACTACAATTTGAAGGCTATAGGCTTTAAAATGTGAGATTTCACTAATTTTTCTAGAAACGCTATAAAACAAAGACTATAAACTTCAAATTATGTAATTTTATGATTTTTTAACATGTAGTAGAAATTTAAGACTATAGGCTTTATAATGTGAGATTTCACAAATTTTACTAGAAACACCATAAAACAAAAACTATAGACTTTAAGTTATGTAATTTCATGATTTTTACACATATTGTAGAAATTGAAGGCTATAGATTTTAAAATGTGAGATTTCACTAATTTTTCTAGAAACACTATAAAACAAAGGCTATAGACTTCAAACTATGTAATTTTATGATTTTTTTATATATATTAGAAATTGAAGGCTATTGGCTTTAAAATGTGAGATTTCACTAATTTTTCTAGAAACACTGTAAAACAAAGGCTATAGCCTTCATATTATGTAATTTCATGATTTTTTTTACATATAGTAGAAATTGGAGGATATACGCTTTAAAATGGGAGATTTCATTAATTTTTCTAGAAACACCATAAAACAAATTAAAGCTTATAGGCTTTAAATTATATAATTTCATGATTTTTTTAGATATAGTAGAAATTGAAGGGTATGACTTTAAAATGTGAGATTTCACAAAATTTTATAGAAACACTATAAAACTAAGACTATATACTTCAAATTATGTAATTTTATGATTTTTTAACATGTAGTAGAAATTTAAGACTATAGGCTTTAAAATGTGAGATTTTACTAATTTTTCTAGAAATACTATAAAACAAAGGCTATAGACTTCAAATTATGTAATTTCATGATTTTTTTTGTATATACTAATTTAATGATTTTTTTTTACATATAGTGGAAATTGAAGGATATAGGCTTTAAACTATGAGATTTCATTAATTTTTCTAGAAAAACCATAAAACAAAGGCTATAGACTTCAAATTATATAATTTCATGATTTTTTTACATATAGTAGAAATTGAAGGCTATAGGCTTTAAAATATGAGATTTCACTAATTTTTCTAGAAATACTATAAAACAAAGGTTATTGACTTCAAATTTATAATTTCATGATTTTTTACAAATACTACAATTTGAAGACTATAGGCTTTAAAATGTGAGATTTCAATTGTTTTTCTAGAAACACCATAAAACAAATGCTATAGTCTTCAAATTATGTAATTTCATGATTTTTTTTTACATATAGTAGAAATTGAAGGATATAGGCTTTAAAATGTGATATTTCACTAATTTTTCTAGAAACACCATAAAGCAAAAGCTATCGACTTCAAATTATGTAATATCATGATTTTTTTACATATAGTAGAAATTCGAGACTATAGGCTTTAAAATGTGAAATTTCACTAATTTTTCAAGAAATTCTATAAAACAAAAGCTATAGACTTCAAATTATGTAAATTCATGATTTTTTTACATATACTAGAAATTGAAGGCTATAGGCATTAAAATGTGAGACTTCACTAATTTTTCTTCAAACACGATAATACAAAGGATATAGACTTTAAATTATGTATTTTCATGATTTTTTAACATATAGTAGAAATTGAAGGATATGGCTTTAAAATGTGAGATTTCACTAATTTTTCTAGAAACACTACAAAAACATAGACTATAGACTTCAAATTATGTAAATTTATGATTTTTTTACATATAGTAAAAATTGAAGGCCATAGACTTTAAAATGTGAGATTTCACTAATTTTTCTAGAAATACTATAAAACAAAGGCTACAGACTGGAAATTATGTAATTTCATGATTTTTATACATATAGTAGAAATTGAAGACTATAGACTTCAAAATATGAGATTTATTTTATTTTTTTAGAAACAGGAAAAAACAAAGACAAAAGACTTTAAATTATGAAATTACTTCATTCTTTTACATATACTACAATTTGAAGGCTATAGACTTTAAAATGTGAGATTTAACTAATTTTTCTAGAAATACTATAAAACAAAGGCTATAGACTTCAAATTATGTAATTTCATAATTTTTTTACATATAGTAAAAATTGAAGGCTATAGACTTTAAAATTTGATATTTCACTAATTTTTCTATAAACACTATAAAACAAAGGCTATAGACTTCAAAATATTCAATTTCATAATTTTTTTACTTATAGTAGAAATTGAAGGCTATAGGCTTTAAAATGTGAGATGTCACTAATTTTTCTAGAAACGCTATAAAACAAAGACTATAGACTTCTAATTATGTAATTTTATAATTTTTTAACAAGTAGTAGAAATTTAAGACTATAGGCTTTAAAATGTGAGATTTTACTAATTTTTCTAGAAATACTATAAAACAAAGGCTATAGACTTCAAATTATGTAATTTCATGATTTTTTTTATATATACTACAATTTGAAGGCTATAGGCTTTAAAATTTGAGATTTTACTAATTTTTCTAGAAACACCATAAAACAAAGACTATAGACTTTAAATTATGTCATTTCATGATTTTTTTTGCATATAGTAGAAATTGAAGGCTATAGGTTTAAAAATGTGAGATTTCACTAGTTTTTCTAAAAATGCTATACAACAAAGCCTATAGATTTCAAATTATGTAATTTCATGACTTTTTTTATATATAGTAGAAATTGAAGTGTAGGCTTTAAATGTGATATTTCACTAATTTTGCTAGAAACACTATAAAACAAAGGCTATAGATTTCAAATTATATAATATAATGATTTTTTAACATATAGTAGAAATTAAAGGCTATAGGTCAGACTTTAAAATGTGAGACTTTACTAATTTTTCTAGAAACACTATAAAACAAAGGCTATAAACTTCAAATTATGCAATTTCATGATTTTTTTTATATATACTACATTTTGAAGGCTATATGCTTTAAAATGTGAGATTTCACCAATTTTTCTAGAAACACCATAAAACAAAGACTATAGACTTTAAGTTTTGTAATTTCATAATTTTTACACATATTGTAGAAATTGAAGGCTATAGACTTTAAAATGTGAGATTTAACTAATTTTTCTACTAATACTATAAATTATACACTTTAAATTATATAATTTCATGATTTTTTTAGATATAGTAGAAATTGAAGGGTATGGCTTTAAAATGTGAGATTTCACAAATTTTTCTAAGAACACTATAAAATAAAGGCTATAGACTTCATATTATGTAATTTCATGATTTTTTTATATATACTACAATTTTAAGGGTATAGGCTTTAAAATTTGAGTTTTCACTAGTTTTTCTAGAAACATCATAAAACAAAGACTATAGACTTTAAATTATGTAATTTCATGATTTTTTTGCATATAGTAGAAATTGAAGGCTATAGGTTTAAAAATGTGAAATTTCACTAGTTTTTCTAAAAACGCTATACAACAAAGCCTATAGATTTCAAATTATGTAATTTCATGACTTTTTTAGATATAGTAGAAATTGAAGTGTAGACTTTAAAATGTGATATTTAACTAATTTTGCTTGAAACGCTATGTGATACCCCGTATCACAGTACCCCTTAGAAAGTGCTTTAATATGGTCTAAGTATGTCTAAAAAGAGTTAGAAATGATGTTAAAACGTGTAAAATGAAGAAAGCACTCATGCTGTCAACAGGTGGCGGCTAGCGATCAGATGATGGCGGCTAGCGAACAGGTGCCCGCTAGCGAGCAGGTTCAGGCTAGCGAGCAGATTTTGGCGGCTAGCGAGCAGTCAAGTCTCACACTGCTCAAAACAGCATTTCAGCTTCCCCCATCCCCTTATATATATGAGTGGTTAGTATAGCTTTTCCCTCACACCTCATACTCCCGCCTTATCAAAGCAGTGCTTTGGGCGTCCTTTATATTAAGAGGAACTCTGGTGGAGTGTGAGTCTGACACCTTGGGGATATCTCGGTCAGAGCAAATTCCCGACGGTGAGTGAAAAGACGTTTTTGACCCTGTCAGCGTGCTGGTCGCTAGCGAGCTGTGAGTGCTCGCTGGCGAGTGTGCCATCGCTAGCGAGAAGGTATTACTCGCTAGCGGAGGTTCAGTGCGCAGCCTAGTTCAAGTTTTTCTTTTCTTTTGTGCGGTCTTGATGGGTCTTTTGCACGACAGGTGCAAACGCGGTGCCGATAGCTGGAGCCGGAGCTAGCGTTGCCTTCCAGTCTCAGGACATTCCAGGTGAGTGGAGGTTTTAGGGTGGATATGCCGTGGCTGCCACATAGTAGCATTTGTATGTTTATATGTTTATGTTTATATTTATATTTATGTTATGTTTATATTTATGTTTATGATTATGTTTATGTTTACATGCTTAGGTAGATAATGTGATAGGTAGATAACATGCTTAGGTAGATAATGTAATAGATCCATAACGTGCTTAGGTAAATGATATGATTAGGAAAGATAACCTGCTTAGTTAGAACACATGCATAACCTAGTAAGATAATATAACATAGTAATATAGCATAACCCAGCAAGATAACCTCACGTGATAAGATAACATGACATGGTAAGATGACATGATAAAATAATATAACCTAGTAATTAATATGATCTAGAAATTAATATAATCAAGAAATTAATACCACTTAGTGAGTTAATTATAACCTAATAATTAATCCAACCTAGTGAGATAATGTAACTTAGTAAACACATTATAATCTATTAGGATGATATAACATAATAAGATAACGTAACTCATTAAGATAATATAATTTAGTAGAATAACGTGACCTAGTAAGATAGTAAGCCCCAGTAAGATAACACGCCTCAGACAGATAATATACCTTCGACAAATAATATACCTTAGACAGATAATAAACCTTAGTAAGATAACGTACCTTAGTAGAAATGTTTCCAAAAGGATAATAGGTCTTAATAGAGGATATGCTCAGATAGATAAGTTCCCTAATAGATAACATAACAGGAAAAAGTGAATGGCTTCTAGGTCCCTTTGTATTGACGTTACAACATTATGATGTTATGAAGTATGACTATATTTATTATATGCGTTATGATTATTCCTATAAGCTTGAATGATTTATGCTATGCTATGCTATGATATGAAACATGTTAGAACCCTATGATTTATGATCAGAATCGTAACATGCAGTGTATAAGTAGAATGATTGTAGAATTGTGTGATGACTGTTTACGTAGTTTGCGAACCGCCGTAGTATGTATATCAACGCTATAGCCCGGATGCAGCTCCCGGTCGAGTTTAGCCGTGACATACTACCACGAAGCGCCTCGAGTCCCACCCCAGATACAGATACAGTATGGCTGGCCTCACCTGCGTGATTGTAGAGGTCCAGATCACAGGGCGGCTCGTGTTCCGTCATATGACCGCACCCTCGTGGTAGCGAGTCACACTTATAAGTTACAGCATGGCGGCTCGTGTTCCGTCATTTATCAGTTATCAGTTTAGCATGGGGGCTCGAGTGCGGATATCTCCGGCGGTACGCGTCCGTCGTCAGAGAGGTGCAGCTACGTAGATAGGACAAGTATATGTGATTGATAACATGACAGTATGTGTTGCATGACATGCATGATACCCCATCACTGAGCTTGCGACTCACTCCTCGCATTTTGTTTCAGAGTTAGATCAGGAGGCAGACGAGGGACCGTTGATCCAGTAGAGGTTGGTTGCAGTTGCTTTCCTTGGTGAGCTCCGCATCTTCCGTGGAGTGTTAGCAGTCTATGTTTAGTTTATGCTTAGTTTATATTTTTACAGTCAGATCAATCATGTATAGTTTTGCTCCAGACTTTAGTGGTAGGATTCCTTTATCAGTTAATTTATGCCTCAGTATACAGAACTAGTATGTAAGTTTCAGATTGATACAGTTATATACGATTATCAGTTAAACAGTTATTTCAGTTATTTTCAGTTATTCAGTTTAATTAATAGTTTATGCATGTTGTTTAGCCCTTATGTTATGCCCTAGTAGCGTGTTCGTTGGGATTGAGCCATTCGCACGGACACCCCTCAGTAGCGGGGTGTTACAGTTGGTATCAGAGCCATAGGTGTCCCCCTAGAGTCTGGAGCTAGGATCTTAAGTGTCACGACAACCATGCTAATGGAAGCGCGCCCATTGCCATGGAATGTATTGTCACGAGAGGTTCATAGAAGTAAAATCAGATAGGTTCAGTAGTAGTCAGAGTCTTCTTTCAAATCCTTTTTCTGATATGTCTTATGGTTTGACCTCGCCAGGATCATGATTCCTCGTCATCGCTCTTCTCCTTATTCCGGCTCCCGCTGCGGAAATAGGCGTATGTGAGACGCCATCTCCGATCTAGCAGATATAGTAGCTCTCCAGGCACAGCAGACCGTGTTGGCACAACAAGCTGCTTTGGCGCACCAGGATGTATTGGCTTAACAGGTCACACAGACGCAGCAGACCGTTCAGGCCCAGCATGAGGCCCCACGACGGACGTTTGAGGAGTGTGCTCGTGAGTCCAGGGAGAGGTTCGTCCCCACAAGCCTTCAAGACAAAGCATTGCAGACCTTCTTGAGCTTAAGGATGACTAGAGCCACGACAGTTTCCGAGTACGAGGTGGAGTTCACTCGACTCGTCGGGGTCACTCAGTTCCCTATGACCCCGAACGAGAGGGTGAGACGTTTCATCCAGGGTCTTCCGAGCTAGTACAGATTCGCTCTTAGGAGTTACCAGACATCCGAAAGTTATACAGAGGTTCTGAATGCTGCCATTTCATGCGAGATGATGAGTAGGTATGTCCAGGCCAGGAGAAAGAAGAAAGCTAGGTACGTAGGTTCGTTCTCGGGCGGAGTAGCCCCAGCTCGTAGTCAGCATCAGCAACAGCCTAAGGGGTTTCAGCTAGTTAGGGCCACCTCCTCAACGCCCGCCCCGGTTCTCCCCGTAGCTTCACAGAGTTATAGACAAAGTAAGATCAGTCAGCCCATAGCATCACGTCAGCAGGAAGGGACAGTCCCCTCCCGCCCGCAGTGCCAGACTTGCAGTAAGTTTCACGTTGGGGTTTGCCGCAAGGGAATCAGAGGATGCTACTGTTGTGGCTAAGAGGGCCATAGGTTCACAGACTGCCCAGTCAGACAGCCAACACCTAGCGAGGCCTCAGAGCAGATGACCGCCCCAATGGTTCAGCCAGCTCAGATCCAGACCCGTTTCTTTGCACCGGTCGGTAGAGGTGGTAGCGGCGGAAGATCAGAAAGCAGGGGACCTGACAGTAGAGGACCCGGAAGTACAGGCTCCGGCGCAGGAAAACAGCCTCGTCGCCTTGTGCTTACACATCAGGAAGCTCCAGCAGTCAGCCCCAATCTGTTAGGTAACGTTTTGATTAAAGATTGCGAAGTCCTAGCCTTGGTGATCCATGACAGCAGTTATGCGTATGTTAGCTTTATGATATGATGGAATTTGGGGACCAAATTCTTAAAAGGAAGGGAGATTGTGATACCCCGTATCATAGTACCCCTTAGAAAGTGCTTTAATATGGTCTAAGTATGTCTAAAAAGAGTTAGAAATGATGTTAAAACGTGTAAAATGAAGAAAGCACTCATGCTGTCAACATGTGGCGGCTAGCGAGCAGGTGCCCGCTAGCGAGCAGATTATGGCCGCTAGCAAGCAGGTGCCGACTAGCGAGCAGATTTTGGCGGCTAGCAAGCAGTCAAGTCCCACATTGCTCAAAACAGCATTTCAGCTTCCCCCATCCCCCTATATATATGAGTGGTTAGTATAGCTTTTCCCTCACACCTTATACTCCCGCCTTATCAAAGCAGTGCTTTGGCCGTCCTTCATATTAAGAGGAACTCTGGTGGAGTGTGAGTCTAACACCTTGGGGATATCTCGGTCAGAGCAAATTGCCGACGGTGAGTGAAAAGACGTTTTTGTCTCTGTCAGCGTGCTGGTCGCTAGCGAGCTGTGAGTGCTCGCTGGCGAGTGTGCCATCACTAGCGAGAAAGTATTACTTGCTAGCGGAGGTTCAGTGCGCACCCTAGTTCAAGTTTTTCTTTTCTTTTGTGCGGTCTTGATGGGTCTTTTGCACGCCAGGTGCAAACGCGGTGCCGATAGCTGGAGCCGGAGCTAGCGGTGCCTTCCAGTCTCAGGACTTTCCAGGTGAGTGGAGGTTTTAGGGTGGATGTGCCGTGGCTGCCACATAGTAGCATTTGTATGTTTATATGTTTATGTTTATATTTATATTTATGTTATGTTTATATTTATGTTTATGATTATGTTTATGTTTACATGCTTAGGTAGATAATGTGATAGGTAGATAACATGCTTAGGTAGATAATGTAATAGGTCCATAACGTGCTTAGGTAAATGATATGATTAGGAAAGATAACCTGCTTAGTTAGAACACATGCATAACCTAGTAAGATAATATAACATAGTAATATAGCATAACCCAGTAAGATAACCTCACGTGATAAGATAACATGACATGGTAAGATGACATGATAAAATAATATAACCTAGTAATTAATATGATCTAGAAATTAATATAATCAAGAAATTAATACCACTTAGTGAGTTAATTATAACCTAATAATTAATCCAACCTAGTGAGATAATGTAACTTAGTAAACACATTATAATCTATAAGGATGATATAACATAATAAGATAACGTAACTCATTAAGATAATATAACTTAGTAGAATAACGTGACCTAGTAAGATAGTAAGCCCTAGTAAGATAACACGCCTCATACAGATAATATACCTTAGACAGATAATAAACCTTAGTAAGATAACGTACCTTAGTAGAAATGTTCCCAAAAGGATAACAGGTCTTAATAGAGGATATGCTCAGATAGATAAGTTCCCTAATAGATAACATAACAGGAAAGAGTGAATGGCTTCTAGGTCCCTTTGTATTGACGTTACAACATTATGATGTTATGAGTTATGACTATATTTATTATACGCGTTATGATTATTCCTATGAAACAGAGTGAATGGCTTCTAGGTCCCTTTGTATTGACGTTCCCTAATATATGCTTGAATGATTTATGCTATGATATGCTATGATATGAAACATGTTAGAACCCTATGATTTATGATCAGAATCGTAACATGCTGTGTATGAGTAGAATGATTGTAGAATTGTGTGATAACTGTTTACGTAGTTTGCGAACCGTCGTAGTATGTATATCAACGCTATAGCCCGGATGCAGCTCCCGGTCGAGTTTAGCCGTGACATACTACCACGAAGCGCCTCGAGTCCCACCCCAGATACAGATACAGTATGACTGGCCTCACCTGCGTGGTTGTAGAGGTCCAGATCACAGGGCGGCTCGTGTTCCGTCATATGACCGCACCCTCGTGGTAGCGAGTCACAGTTATAATTTACAGCAGGGCGGCTCGTGTTCCGTCATTTATCAGTTATCAGTTTAGCATGGGGGCTCGAGTGCGGATATCTCTGGCGGTACGCGTCCGTCGTCAGAGAGGTGCAGCTACGTAGATAGGACAAATATGTGATTGATAACATGACAGTATGTGTTGCATGACATGCATGATACCCCATCACTGAGCTTGCGACTCACTCCCTGCATTTTGTTTCAGAGTTCGATCAGGAGGCAGACGAGGGACCGTTGATCCAGTAGAGGTTGGTTGCAGTTGCTTTCCTTGGGGAGCTCCGCATCTTTCGTGGAGTCTTAGCAGTCTATGTTTAGTTTATGCTTAGTTTATATTTTTACAGTCAGATCAATCATGTATAGTTTTGCTCCAGACTTTAGAGGTAGGATTCCTTTATCAGTTAAGTTATGCCTCAGTATACAGAACTAGTATGTAAGTTTCAGATTGATACAGTTATATACGATTATCAGTTAAACAGTTATTTCAGTTATTTTCGGTTATTCAGTTTAATTAATAGTTTATACATGTTGTTTAGCCCTTATGTTATGCCCTAGTAGCGTGTTCGTTGGGATTGAGCCCTTCGCACGAACACCCCTCAGTAGCGGAGTGTTACACGCTATAAAACAAAGGCTATAGATTTCAAATTATATTATATAATGATTTTTTAACATATAGTAGAAATTGAAGGCTATAGGCCAGACTTTAAAATGTGAGATTTTACTAATTTTTCTAGAAACACTATAAAACAAAGGCTATAAACTTCAAATTATGCAATTTCATGATTTTTTAATATATACTACAATTTGAAGGCTATAGGCTTTAAAATGTGAGATTTCACCAATTTTTCTAGAAACACCATAAAACAAAGACTATAGACTTTAAGTTTTGTAATTTCATGATTTTTACACATATTGTAGAAATTGAAAGCTATAGACTTTAAAATGTGAGATTTCACTAATTTTTCTAGTAACACTATAAAACAAAGGCTATAGACTTCAAAGTATGTAATTTCATGATTTTTTTACATATAGTAGAAATTGAATGCTATAGGCTTTAAAATGTGAGATTTCACTAATTTTTCTATAAACACTATAAAACAAAGGCTATAGACTTTAAATTATGTAATTTCATGATTTTTTTACATATAGTAGAAATTGAAGGCTAAACGCTTTAAAATGTGAGATTTCACTAGTTTTTCTAGAAACACCATAAAATAAAGGTTATAGACTTCAAATTGTGTAATTTCATGATTTTTTTTACATATAGTAGAAATTGAAGGATATAGGCTTTAAATGTGAGATTTCATTAATTTTTCTAGAAACACCATAAAACAAATTAAAGCTTATAGACTTTAAATTATATAATTTCACGATTTTTTTTAGATATAGTAGAAATTGAAGGGTATGGCTTTAAAATGTGAGATTTCACAAATTTTTCTAGAAGCACTATAAAACAAAGACTATAAACTTCAAATTATGCAATTTCATGATTTTTTAATATATACGACAATTTGAAGGCTATAGGCTTTAAAATGTGAGATTTTACCAATTTTTCTAGAAACACCATAAAACAAAGACTATAGACTTTAAGTTATGTAATTTCATGATTTTTACACATATTGTAGAAATTGAAGGTTATAGACTTTAAAAGTGAAATTTCACTAATTTTTCTAGAAACACTATAAAAAAAAGGCTATAGACTTCAAATTATGTAATTTCATTATTTTTTTACATATAGTAGAAATAGAAGGCTATAGGCTTTAAAATGTGAGATTTCACTAATTTTTCTAGAAACACTGTAAAACAAAAGCTATAGACTTCAAATTCGTAATTTCATGATTTTTTTGCATATAGTAGAAATTGAAGGCTATACGCTTTAAAATGTGAGATTTCACTAGTTTTTCTAGAAACACCATAAAATAAAGGTTATAGACTTCGAATTATGTAATTTCATGATTTTTTTTACATATAGTAGAAATTGAAATATATAGGCTTTAAAATGTGAGATTTCATTAATTCGGGTCTCTTAAAAGCAACATATCATAAGGGAGAACTTGAAATATTTTTATCATCAAGTTAATTCAATAATCAAGTTCTCCAACAGAGATTTCAAGTGTCATTGTTATGGGTCAATCAAAGTCTTAAGTTTGGTTTTATAATGTTGTGGCTCTCAAAAAGCTGCTGAGCTCTTTGAGCTCTCAAAAAGCTACTTCTAGTGGCTCCTAGGAGCACCCTTGATTCTCAAAAGTTAGGAGCAAAAGCTCCTTGACTTTTTGAGTTACCAAACACAAAAAGAGAGCTTATGCTTTTTGAAAGGAGGAGCACTTGCTCAATAAGCTTTACCAAACTCACACTTACACTATGAAAAAATTCATAATGTATTTTTATTTCGAGTCTCTGAAAGGCAACATATCCTATGAGTGAACTTCCAATATCCAGATCATCAAGTAAATTTAATCATTAGGTCATTCCTCAAATATTTCAACGGTACATTAAAGCGTCAATTAAACCATTACCTTATGAATAGAATTTTTATAAAGATTTTTATTTCGGGACTTTGAGAGACACATATTACAGGGGAGAACTTCCAATATTATGCATCAAGTAAATTTAGACATTGGACTCTCCCACAAATATTTCAAGTGTAACTTTAATGGATCAATTCAAGTGGTGTATTATGAATAACTTTTTGTTTCGGGTCTCTTAGAAGCAAGATATCATCTGATAGAACATGAAATATTTTTATCATCATGTAAATTCAATAATCAAGTTCTCCAACAGAGATTTCAAGTGTCACTGTTATGGGTCAATCAAAGTCTTACACTATGAAAAAATTCATAATATATTTTTATTTCGAGTCTCAGAAAGGCAACATATCGTATCAGTGAACTTCCAATGTCCAGATCATCAAGCAAATTTAAACATTGGGGCGTTCCTCAAATATTTCAACTGAACATTAAAGCGTCAATTAAACCATTACCTTATGAATAGGTTTTTTATAATGGTTTTTATTTCGGGACTATGAGAGGCATATATTACATGGGAGAACTTCCAAGATTATGAGCATCAAGTAAATTTAAACAATGAGCTCTCTCGCTAATATTTCAAGTGTAACTTTAACAGATCGATTCAAGTTGTGCATTATGTATAACACTTTTTGTAATGACTTTCTATTTCGGGTCTCTTAAAAACAACATATCATAAGGGAGAACTTAAAATATTTTTATCACCATGTAAATTCAATAATCAAGTTCTCCAACAGAGATTTCAAGTGTCACTGTTATGGGTCAATCAAAGTCTTACACTATGAAAAAATTCATAATGTATTTATATTTCGAGTCTCAAAAAGGCAACATATCGTATCGGTGAACTTCCAATATCCAGATCATCAAGTAAATTTAAACATTGGGGCGTTCCTCAAATATTTCAACTATACATTAAAGCGTCATTTAAACCATTGCCTTATGAATAGGTTTTTTATAATGGTTTTTATTTCGGGACTATGAGAGGCATATATTACATGGGAGAACTTCCAAGATTATGAGCATCAAGTAAATTTAAACATTGAACTCTCCCACTAATATTTCAAGTGTAACTTTAGCAGATCGATTCAAGTTGTGCATTATGTATAAAACTTTTTGGAATGACTTTCTATTTCGGGTCTCTTAAAAGCAACATATCATAAGGGAGAACTTGAAATATTTTTATCATCATGTAAATTCAATTATCAAGTTCTCTAATAGACATTTCAAGTGTCACAGTTATGGGTCAATCAAAGTCTTACACTATGAAAAAATTCATAATGTATTTTTATTTCGAGTCTCCGAAAAGCAACATATCATATGATTGAACTTCTAATATCCAGATCATCAAGTAAATTTAAACATTGGTGCGTTACTAAAATATTTCAACTGTACATTAAAGCGTCAATTAAACCATTACCTTCTGAATAGGTTTTTTATAATGATTTTTATTTCGGGACTATGAGAGACATATATTACATGGGAGAACTTCCAAGATTATGAGCATCAAGTAAATTTAAACATTGAGCTTTCCCACTAATATTTGAAGTGTAACTTTAACAAATAAGTTGTGCACTATGTATACCATTTTTGTAATGACATTCTAATTTTGGTCTCTTAAAAGCAACATATCATAAGGGAGAACTTGAAATATTGTTATCATCATGTAAATGCAATAATCAAGTTCTCCAACAGAGATTTCAAGTGTCACTGTTATGGGTCAATCAAGTCTTACACTATGAAAAAATTCATAATGTACTTTTATTTCGAGTCTCCGAAAGGCAACATATCATATGAGTGAACTTCCAATATCCAGATCATCAAGTAAATTTAAACATTGGGGCGTTCCTCAAATATTTCAACTGTACATTAAAGCGTCAATTAAACCATTACCTTATGAATAGGTTTTTAATAATGGTTTTTACTTCGGGACTATGAGAGACATATATTACATGGGAGAATTTCCAAGATTATGATAATCAAGCAAATTTAAACATTGAGCTCTCCCACTAATATTTCAAGTGTAACCTTAACAGATCGATTCAAGTTGTGCATTATATATAACACTTTTTGTAATGACTTTCTATTTCGGGTCTCTTAAAAGCAACATATCATAAGGGAGAACATGAAATTTTTTTATCATCATGTAAATTCAATAATCAAGTTCTCCAACAGAGATTTCAAGTGTCACTATTATGGGTCAATCAAAGTCTTACACTATGAAAAAATTCATAATGTATTTATATTTCGAGTCTCAGAAAGGCAACATATCGTATGAGTGAACTTCCAATATCCAGATCATCAAGTAAATTTAAACATTGGGGCGTTCCTCAAATATTTCAACTATACATTAAAGCATCAATTAAATCATTGCCTTATGAATAGGTTTTTTATAATGGTTTTTATTTCGGGACTATGAGAGGCATATATTACATGGGAGAACTTCCAAGATTATGAGCATCAAGTAAATTTAAACATTGAACTCTCCCACTAATTTTTCAAGTGTAACTTTAACAGATTAATTCAAGTTGTGCATTATGTATAACACTTTTTGTAATGATTTTCTATTTCGGGTCTCTTAAAAGCAACATATCATAAGGGAGAACTTGAAATATTTTTATCATCATGTAAATTCAATTATCAAGTTCTCTAATAGACATTTCAAGTGTAACAGTTATGAGTCAATCAAAGTCTTACACTATGAAAAAATTCATAATGTATTTATATTTCGAGTCTCAGAAAGGCAACATATCGTATGAGTGAACTTCCAATATCCAGATGATCAATTAATTTTAAACATTGGGGCGTTTCTCAAATATTTCAACTGTACATTAAAGCGTCAATTAAACCATTACCTTATGAATAGGTTTTTTATAATGGTTTTTACTTCAGGACTATGAGAGGCATATATTATATGGGAGAACTTCCAAGATTATGAGCATCAAGTAAATTTAAACATTGAGCTCTCCCACTAATATTTCAAGTGCAACCTTAACAGATCGATTCAAGTTGTGCATTATGTATAACACATTTTGTAATGACTTTCTATTTCGGGTATCTTAAAAGCAACATATCATAAGGGAGAACTTGAAATATTTTTATCATCATGTAAATTCAATACTCAAGTTCTCAAACAGAGATTACAAGTGTCACTGTTATGGGTCAATCAAAGTCTTACACTATGAAAAAATTCATAATGTATTTTTATTTCGAGTCTCAGAAAAGCAACATATCGTATGAGTGAACTTCCAATATCCAGATCATTAAGTAAATTTAAACATTGGGGCGTTCCTCAAATATTTCAACTGTATATTAAAGCGTCAATTAAACCATTTCCTTATGAATAGGTTTTTTATAATGGTTTTTATTTCGAGACTATGAGAGGCATATATTTCATGGGAGAACTTCCAAGATTATGAGCATCAAGTAAATTTAAACATTGAGCTCTTTCACTAATATTTTAAGTGTAACTTTAACATATCGATTCAAGTTGTGCATTATGTATACCTTTTTTGTAATGACTTTCTAATTCGGGTCTCTTAAAAGCAACATATCATAAGGGAGAACTTGAAATATTGTTATCATCATGTAAATTCAATAATCAAGTTCTCCAACAGAGATTTCAAGTGTCACTGTTATGGGTCAATCAAAGTCTTACACTATGAAAAAATTCATAATGTAATTTTATTTCGAGTCTTCGAAAGGCAACATATCGTATGAGTGAACTTCCAATATCCAGATCATTAAGTAAATTTGAACATTGGGGCGTTCCTCAAATATTTCAACTGTACATTAAAGCGTCAATTAAACCATTACCTTATGAATAGGTTTTTTATAATGGTTTTTATTTCGAGACTATGAGAGGCATATATTTCATGGGAGAACTTCCAAGATTATGAGCATCAAGTAAATTTAAACATTGAGCTCTCTCACTAATATTTTAAGTGTAACTTTAACATATCGATTCAAGTTGTGCATTATGTATACCTTTTTTGTAATGACTTTCTAATTCGGGTCTCTTAAAAGCAACATATCATAAGGGAGAACTTGAAATATTGTTATCATCATGTAAATTCAATAATCAAGTTCTCCAACAGAGATTTCAAGTGTCACTGTTATGGGTCAATCAAAGTCTTACACTATGAAAAAATTCATAATGTAATTTTATTTCGAGTCTTCGAAAGGCAACATATCGTATGAGTGAACTTCCAATATCCAGATCATTAAGTAAATTTGAACATTGGGGCGTTCCTCAAATATTTCAACTGTACATTAAAGCGTCAATTAAACCATTACCTCATGAATAGGTTTTTTATAATGGTTTTTATTTCGAGACTATGAGAGGCATATATTTCATGGGAGAACTTCCAAGATTATGAGCATCAAGTAAATTTAAACATTGAGCTCTCTCACTAATATTTTAAGTGTAACTTTAACAGATCGATTCAAGTAGTGCATTATGTATACCTCTTTTGTAATAACTTTCTAATTCGGGTCTCTTAAAAGCAACATATCATAAGGGAGAACTTGAAATATTGTTATCATCATGTAAATTCAATAATCAAGTTCTATAACAAAGATTTCAAGTGTCACTGTTATGGGTCAATCAAAGTCTTACACTATGAAAAAATTCATAATGTAATTTTATTTCGAGTCTCCGAAAGGCAACATATCGTATGAGTGAATTTCCAATATACAGATCATCAAGTAAATTTAAACATTGGGGCGTTCCTCAAATATTTCAACTGTACATTAAAGCGTCAATTAAACTATTACCTTATGAATAGGTTTTTTATAATTATTTGTACTTCGGGACTATGAGAGGAATATATTTCATGGGAGAACTTCCAAGATTATGAGCATCAAGTAAATTTAAACATTGACCTTTCCCACTAATATTTCAAGTGTAACTTTAACGGATCGATTCAAGTTTTGCATTATGTATAACACATTTTGTAATGACTTTTATTTCGGGTATCTTAAAAGCAACATATCATAAGGGAGAACTTGAAATATTTTTATCATCATGTAAATTCAATAATCAAGTTCTCCAATAGAGATTTCAAGTGTCACTGTTATGGGTCAATCAAAGTCTTACACTTTGAAAAAATTCATAAAGTATTTTTATTTCGAGTCTCAGAAAGGCAACATATCGTATGAGTGAACTTCCAATATCCAAATCATGAAGTAAATTTAAACATTGGGGCATTCCTCAAATATTTCAACTGTACATTAAAGCGTCAATTAAACCATTACCTTATGAATAGGTTTTTTATAATGGTTTTTATTTCGGGACTATGAGAGGCATATATTTCATGGGAGAACTTCCAAGATTATTAGCATCAAGTAACTTTAAACATTGAGTTCTCCCACTAATATTTTAAGTGTAACTTTAACAGATCGATTCAAGTGGTGCATTATGTATACCTTTTTAGTAATGGCTTTCTATTTTGGGTCTCTTAAAAGCAACATATCATAAAGGAGAACTTGAAATATTGTTATCATCATGTAAATTCAATAATCAAGTTCTCCAACAGAGATTTCAAGTGTCATTGTTATGGGTCAATCAAAGTCTTACACTATGAAAAAATTCATAATGTAATTTTATTTCGAGTCTCCGAAAGGCAACATATCGTATGAGTGAACTTCCAATATCCAGATCATCAAGTAAATTTAAACATTGGGGTGTTCCTCAAATATTTCAACTGTACATTAAAGCGTCAATTAAACTATTACCTTATGAATAGGTTTTTTATAATGGTTTTTACTTCGGGACTATGAGAGGAATATATTTCATGGGAGAACTTCCAAGATTATGAGCATCAAGTAAATTTAAACATTGAGCTCTTTCACTAATATTTTAAGTGTAACTTTAACATATCGATTCAAGTTGTGCATTATGTATACCTTTTTTGTAATGACTTTCTAATTCGGGTCTCTTAAAAGCAACATATCATAAGGGAGAACTTGAAATATTGTTATCATCATGTAAATTCAATAATCAAGTTCTCCAACAGAGATTTCAAGTGTCACTGTTATGGGTCAATCAAAGTCTTACACTATGAAAAAATTCATAATGTAATTTTATTTCGAGTCTTCGAAAGGCAACATATCGTATGAGTGAACTTCCAATATCCAGATCATTAAGTAAATTTGAACATTGGGGCGTTCCTCAAATATTTCAACTGTACATTAAAGCGTCAATTAAACCATTACCTTATGAATAGGTTTTTTATAATGGTTTATATTTCGAGACTATGAGAGGCATATATTTCATGGGAGAACTTCCAAGATTATGAGCATCAAGTAAATTTAAACATTGAGCTCTCTCACTAATATTTTAAGTGTAACTTTAACAGATCGATTCAAGTTGTGCATTATGTATACCTCTTTTGTAATAACTTTCTAATTCGGGTCTCTTAAAAGCAACATATCATAAGGGAGAACTTGAAATATTGTTATCATCATGTAAATTCAATAATCAAGTTCTATAACAAAGATTTCAAGTGTCACTGTTATGGGTCAATCAAAGTCTTACACTATGAAAAAATTCATAATGTAATTTTATTTCGAGTCTCCGAAAGGCAACATATCGTATGAGTGAATTTCCAATATACAGATCATCAAGTAAATTTAAACATTGGGGCGTTCCTCAAATATTTCAACTATACATTAAAGCGTATATTAAACCATTACCTTATGAATAGGTTTCTTATAATGGTTTTTACTTCGGGACTATGAGAGGCATATATTACATGGGAGAACTTCCAAGATTATGAGCATCAAGTAAATTTAAACATTGAGCTTTCCCACTAATATTTCAAGTGTAACTTTAACAGATCGTTTCAAGTTTTGCATTATGTATAACAGATTTTGTAATGACTTTTATTTCGGGTATCTTAAAAGCAACATATCATAAGGGAGAACTTGAAATATTTTTATCATCATGTAAATTCAATAATCAAGT
The DNA here is from genome assembly GCA_013621005.1 of Aeschynomene evenia. Classification (NCBI taxonomy): domain Eukaryota; kingdom Viridiplantae; phylum Streptophyta; class Magnoliopsida; order Fabales; family Fabaceae; genus Aeschynomene; species Aeschynomene evenia. Next base: position 30,936,497 of record CM024267.1, read on the forward strand.
TCTCCAACAGAGATTTCAAGTGTCACTGTTATGGGTCAATCAAAGTCTTACACTTTGAAAAAATTCATAATGTATTTTTATTTCGAGTCTCAGAAAGGCAACATATCGTATGAGTGAACTTCCAATATCCAAATCATGAAGTAAATTTAAACATTGGGGCGTTCCTCAAATATTTCAACTGTACATTAAAGCGTCAATTAAACCATTACCTTATGAATAGGTTTTTTATAATGGTTTTTATTTCGGGACTATGAGAGGCATATATTTCATGGGAGAACTTCCAAGATTATTAGCATCAAGTAAATTTAAACATTGAGTTCTCCCACTAATATTTTAAGTGTAACTTTAACAGATCGATTCAAGTTGTGCATTATGTATACCTTTTTAGTAATGGCTTTCTATTTTGGGTCTCTTAAAAGCAACATATCATAAAGGAGAACTTGAAATATTGTTATCATCATGTAAATTCAATAATCAAGTTCTCCAACAGAGATTTCAAGTGTCACTGTTATGGGTCAATCAAAGTCTTACACTATGAAAAATTCATAATGTAATTTTATTTCGAGTCTCCGAAAGGCAACATATCGTATGAGTGAACTTCCAATATCTAGATCATCAAGTAAATTTAAACATTGGGGTGTTCCTCAAATATTTCAACTGTACATTAAAGCGTCAATTAAACTATTACCTTATGAATAGGTTTTTTATAATTATTTGTACTTCGGGACTATGAGAGGAATATATTTCATGGGAGAACTTCCAAGATTATGAGCATCAAGTAAATTTAAACATTGAGCTTTCCCACTAATATTTCAAGTGTAACTTTAACGGATCGATTCATGTTTTGCATTATGTATAACACATTTTGTAATGACTTTTATTTTGGGTATCTTAAAAGCAACATATCATAAGGGAGAACTTGAAATATTTTTATCATCATGTAAATTCAATAATCAAGTTCTCCAACAGAGATTTCAAGTGTCATTGTTATGGGTCAATCAAAGTCTTACACTACGAAAAAATTCATAACGTATTTTTATTTCGAGTCTCCGAAAGGCAACATATCGTATGAGTGAACTTCCAATATCCAGATCATTAAGTAAATTTAAACATTGGGGTGGTCCTCAAATATTTCAACTGTACATTAAAGCGTCAATTAAACCATTTCCTTATGAATAGGTTTTTTATAATGGTTTTTATTTCGAGACTATGAGAGGCATATATTTCATGGGAGAACTTCCAAGATTATGAGCATCAAGTAAATTTAAACATTGAGCTCTTTCACTAATATTTTAAGTGTAACTTTAACATATCGATTCAAGTTGTGCATTATGTATACCTTTTTTGTAATGACTTTCTAATTCGGGTCTCTTAAAAGCAACATATCATAAGGGAGAACTTGAAATATTGTTATCATCATGTAAATTCAATAATCAAGTTCTCCAACAGAGATTTCAAGTGTCACTGTTATGGGTCAATCAAAGTCTTACACTATGAAAAAATTCATAATGTAATTTTATTTCGAGTCTTCGAAAGGCAACATATCGTATGAGTGAACTTCCAATATCCAGATCATTAAGTAAATTTGAACATTGGGCGTTCCTCAAATATTTCAACTGTACATTAAAGCGTCAATTAAACCATTACCTTATGAATAGGTTTTTTATAATGGTTTTTATTTCGAGACTATGAGAGGCATATATTTCATGGGAGAACTTCCAAGATTATGAGCATCAAGTAAATTTAAACATTGAGCTCTCTCACTAATATTTAAGTGTAACTTTAACATATCGATTCAAGTTGTGCATTATGTATACCTTTTTTGTAATGACTTTCTAATTCGGGTCTCTTAAAAGCAACATATCATAAGGGAGAACTTGAAATATTGTTATCATCATGTAAATTCAATAATCAAGTTCTCCAACAGAGATTTCAAGTGTCACTGTTATGGGTCAATCAAAGTCTTACACTATGAAAAAATTCATAATGTAATTTTATTTCGAGTCTTCGAAAGGCAACATATCGTATGAGTGAACTTCCAATATCCAGATCATTAAGTAAATTTGAACATTGGGGCGTTCCTCAAATATTTCAACTGTACATTAAAGCGTCAATTAAACCATTACCTCATGAATAGGTTTTTTATAATGGTTTTTATTTCGAGACTATGAGAGGCATATATTTCATGGGAGAACTTCCAAGATTATGAGCATCAAGTAAATTTAAACATTGAGCTCTCTCACTAATATTTTAAGTGTAACTTTAACAGATCGATTCAAGTAGTGCATTATGTATACCTCTTTTGTAATAACTTTCTAATTCGGGTCTCTTAAAAGCAACATATCATAAGGGAGAACTTGAAATATTGTTATCATCATGTAAATTCAATAATCAAGTTCTATAACAAAGATTTCAAGTGTCACTGTTATGGGTCAATCAAAGTCTTACACTATGAAAAAATTCATAATGTAATTTTATTTCGAGTCTCCGAAAGGCAACATATCGTATGAGTGAACTTCCAATATCCAGATCATCAAGTAAATTTAAACATTGGGGCGTTCCTCAAATATTTCAACTGTACATTAAAGCGTCAATTAAACTATTACCTTATGAATAGGTTTTTATAATTATTTGTACTTCGGGACTATGAGAGGAATATATTTCATGGGAGAACTTCCAAGATTATGAGCATCAAGTAAATTTAAACATTGACCTTTCCCACTAATATTTCAAGTGTAACTTTAACGGATCGATTCAAGTTTTGCATTATGTATAACACATTTTGTAATGACTTTTATTTCGGGTATCTTAAAAGCAACATATCATAAGGGAGAACTTGAAATATTTTTTATCATCATGTAAATTCAATAATCAAGTTCTCCAATAGAGATTTCAAGTGTCACTGTTATGGGTCAATCAAGTCTTACACTTTGAAAAAATTCATAAAGTATTTTATTTCGAGTCTCAGAAAGGCAACATATCGTATGAGTGAACTTCCAATATCCAAATCATGAAGTAAATTTAAACATTGGGCATTCCTCAAATATTTCAACTGTACATTAAAGCGTCAATTAAACCATTACCTTATGAATAGGTTTTTTATAATGGTTTTTATTTCGGGACTATGAGAGGCATATATTTCATGGGAGAACTTCCAAGATTATTAGCATCAAGTAACTTTAAACATTGAGTTCTCCCACTAATATTTTAAGTGTAACTTTAACAGATCGATTCAAGTGGTGCATTATGTATACCTTTTTAGTAATGGCTTTCTATTTGGGTCTCTTAAAGCAACATATCATAAAGGAGAACTTGAAATATTGTTATCATCATGTAAATTCAATAATCAAGTTCTCCAACAGAGATTTCAAGTGTCATTGTTATGGGTCAATCAAAGTCTTACACTATGAAAAAATTCATAATGTAATTTTATTTCGAGTCTCCGAAAGGCAACATATCGTATGAGTGAACTTCCAATATCCAGATCATCAAGTAAATTTAAACATTGGGGTGTTCCTCAAATATTTCAACTGTACATTAAAGCGTCAATTAACTATTACCTTATGAATAGGTTTTTTATAATGGTTTTTACTTCGGGACTATGAGAGGAATATATTTCATGGGAGAACTTCCAAGATTATGAGCATCAAGTAAATTTAAACATTGAGCTCTTTCACTATATTTTAAGTGTAACTTTAACATATCGATTCAAGTTGTGCATTATGTATACCTTTTTTGTAATGACTTTCTAATTCGGGTCTCTTAAAAGCAACATATCATAAGGGAGAACTTGAAATATTGTTATCATCATGTAAATTCAATAATCAAGTTCTCCAACAGAGATTTCAAGTGTCACTGTTATGGGTCAATCAAAGTCTTACACTATGAAAAATTCATAATGTAATTTTATTTCGAGTCTTCGAAAGGCAACATATCGTATGAGTGAACTTCCAATATCCAGATCATTAAGTAAATTTGAACATTGGGGCGTTCCTCAAATATTTCAACTGTACATTAAAGCGTCAATTAAACCATTACCTTATGAATAGGTTTTTTATAATGGTTTATATTTCGAGACTATGAGAGGCATATATTTCATGGGAGAACTTCCAAGATTATGAGCATCAAGTAAATTTAAACATTGAGCTCTCTCACTAATATTTTAAGTGTAACTTTAACAGATCGATTCAAGTTGTGCATTATGTATACCTCTTTTGTAATAACTTTCTAATTCGGGTCTCTTAAAAGCAACATATCATAAGGGAGAACTTGAAATATTGTTATCATCATGTAAATTCAATAATCAAGTTCTATAACAAAGATTTCAAGTGTCACTGTTATGGGTCAATCAAAGTCTTACACTATGAAAAAATTCATAATGTAATTTTATTTCGAGTCTCGAAAGGCAACATATCGTATGAGTGAATTCCAATATACAGATCATCAAGTAAATTTAAACATTGGGGCGTTCCTCAAATATTTCAACTATACATTAAAGCGTATATTAAACCATTACTTATGAATAGGTTTCTTATAATGGTTTTTACTTCGGGACTATGAGAGGCATATATTACATGGGAGAACTTCCAAGATTATGAGCATCAAGTAAATTTAAACATTGAGCTTTCCCACTAATATTTCAAGTGTAACTTTAACAGATCGTTTCAAGTTTTGCATTATGTATAACAGATTTTGTAATGACTTTTATTTCGGGTATCTTAAAAGCAACATATCATAAGGGAGAACTTGAAATATTTTTATCATCATGTAAATTCAATAATCAAGTTCTCCAACAGAGATTTCAAGTGTCACTGTTATGGGTCAATCAAAGTCTTACACTTTGAAAAAATTCATAATGTATTTTTATTTCGAGTCTCAGAAAGGCAACATATCGTATGAGTGAACTTCCAATATCCAAATCATGAAGTAAATTTAAACATTGGGGCGTTCCTCAAATATTTCAACTGTACATTAAAGCGTCAATTAAACCATTACCTTATGAATAGGTTTTTATAATGGTTTTTATTTCGGGACTATGAGAGGCATATATTTCATGGGAGAACTTCCAAGATTATTAGCATCAAGTAAATTTAAACATTGAGTTCTCCCACTAATATTTTAAGTGTAACTTTAACAGATCGATTCAAGTTGTGCATTATGTATACCTTTTTAGTAATGGCTTTCTATTTTGGGTCTCTTAAAAGCAACATATCATAAAGGAGAACTTGAAATATTGTTATCATCATGTAAATTCAATAATCAAGTTCTCCAACAGAGATTTCAAGTGTCACTGTTATGGGTCAATCAAAGTCTTACACTATGAAAAAATTCATAATGTAATTTTATTTCGAGTCTCCGAAAGGCAACATATCGTATGAGTGAACTTCCAATATCTAGATCATCAAGTAAATTTAAACATTGGGGTGTTCCTCAAATATTTCAACTGTACATTAAAGCGTCAATTAAACTATTACCTTATGAATAGGTTTTTTATAATTATTTGTACTTCGGGACTATGAGAGGAATATATTTCATGGGAGAACTTCCAAGATTATGAGCATCAAGTAAATTTAAACATTGAGCTTTCCCACTAATATTTCAAGTGTAACTTTAACGGATCGATTCATGTTTTGCATTATGTATAACACATTTTGTAATGACTTTTATTTTGGGTATCTTAAAAGCAACATATCATAAGGGAGAACTTGAAATATTTTTATCATCATGTAAATTCAATAATCAAGTTCTCCAACAGAGATTTCAAGTGTCATTGTTATGGGTCAATCAAAGTCTTACACTATGAAAAAATTCATAACGTATTTTTATTTCGAGTCTCCGAAAGGCAACATATCGTATGAGTGAACTTCCAATATCCAGATCATTAAGTAAATTTAAACATTGGGGTGGTCCTCAAATATTTCAACTGTACATTAAAGCGTCAATTAAACCATTACCTAATGAATAGGTTTTTTATAATGGTTTTTATTTCGGGACTATGAGAGGCATATATTACATGGGTGAACTTCCAAGATTATGAGCATCAAGTAAATTTAAACATTGAGCTCTTCCACTAATATTTCAAATGTAACTTTAACAGATCGATTCAAGTTGTGCATTATGTAAAACTTTTTTGTAATGACTTTCTAATTTGGGTCACTTAAAAGCAACATATCATAAGAGAGAACTTCAAATTTTGTTATCATCATGTAAATTAAATAATCAAGTTCTCCAACAGAGATTTCAAGTGTCACTGTTATGGGTCAATCAAAGTCTTACACTATGAAAAAATTCATACTGTAATTTTATTTCGAGTCTCCGAAAGGCAACATATCGTATGAGTGATCTTCCAATATCCAGATCATCAAGTAAATTTAAACATTGGGGCGTGCCTCAAATATTTCAACTGTACATTAAAGCGTATATTAAACCATTACCTTATGAATAGGTTTTTTATAATGGTTTTTACTTCGGGACTATGAGAGGCATATATTACATGGGAGAACTTCCAAGATTATGAGCATCAAGTAAATTTAAACATTGAGCTTTCCCACTAATATTTCAAGAGTAACTTTAACAGATCGATTCAAGTTTTGAATTATGTATAACACATTTTGTAATGACTTTCTATTTCGGGTATCTTAAAAGTAACATATCATAATGGAGAACTTGAAATATTGTTATCATCATGTAAAATCAATAATCAAGTTCTCCAACAGAGATTTCAAGTGTCACTGTTATGGGTCAATCAAAGTCTTACACTATGAAAAAATTCATAATGTAATTTTATTTCGAGTCTCCGAAAGGCAACATATCGTATGAGTGAACTTCCAATATCCAGATCATCAAGTAAATTTAAACATTGGGGCGTTCCTCAAATATTTAAACTGTACATTAAAGCTTCAATTAAACCATTACATTATGAATAGGTTTTTTATAATGGTTTTTACTTCGGGACTATGAGAGGCATATATTACATGAGAGAACTTCCAAGATTATGAGAATCAAGTAAATTTAAACATTGGGCTCTCCCACTAATTTTTCAAGTGTAACTTTAACATATCGATTCAAGTTGTGCATTATGTATAACACATTTTGTAATGACTTTCTATTTTGGGTATCTTAAAAGCAACATATCATAAGGGAGAACTTGAAATATTGTTATCATCATGTAAATTCGATAATCAAGTTCTCCAACAGAGATTTCAACTGTCACTGTTATGGGTCAATCAAAGTCTTACACTATGAAAAAATTCATAATGTAATTTTATTTCGAGTCTCCGAAAGGGAACATATCGTATGAGTGAACTTCCAATATCCAGATCATCAAGTAAATTTAAACATTGGGGCCTTCCTCAAATATTTCAATTGTACATTAAAGCGTCAATTAAACCATTACCTTATTAATAGGTTTTTTATAATGGTTTTTATTTCGGGACTGTGAGAGGCATATATTACATGGGAGAACTTCCAAGATTTTAAGCATCAAGTAAATTTAAACATTGAGCTCTCCCACTAATATTTCAAGTGTAACTTTAACAGATCGATTCAAGTTGTGCATTATGTTAACTTTTTTGTAATGACCTTCTAATTCGGGTCTCTTAAAAGCAACATATCATAAGGGAGAACTTGAAATATTGTTATCATCATGTAAATTAAATAATCAAGTTCTCCAACAGAGATTTCAAGTGTCACTGTTATGGGTCAATCAAAGACTTACACTATGAAAAAATTCATAATGTAATTTTATTTCGTGTCTCCGAAAGGCAACATATCGTATGAGTGAATTTCCAATATCCAGATCATCAAGTAAATTGAAACATTGGGGCGTTCCTCAAATATTTCAACTGTAGATTAAAGCGTCAATTAAACCATTACCTTATGAATAGGTTTTTTATAATGGTTTTTATTTCGGGACTATGAGAGGCATATATTACATGGGAGAACTTCCAAGATTATGAGTATCAAGTAAATTTAAACATTGACCTCTCCCACTAATATTTCAAATGTAACTTTAACAGATCGATTCAAGTTGTGCATTATATATAACTTTTTTGTAATGACTTTCTAATTCGGGTCTCTTAAAAGCAAAATATCATAAGGGAGAACTTGAAATATTTTTATCATCATGAAAATTCAATAATCAAGTTCTCCAACAGAGATTTCAAGTGTTACTGTTATGGGTCAATCAAAGTCTTACACTATGAAAAAATTCATAATGTATTTTTATTTCGAGTCTCCCAAAGGCAACATATCGTATGAGTGAACTTCCAATATCCAAATCATTAAGTAAATTTAAACATTGGGGTGGTCCTCAAATATTTCAATTGTACATTAAAGCGTCAATTAAACCATTACCTAATGAATACGTTTTTTATAATGATTTTTATTTCGGGACTATGAGAGGCATATATTACATGGGTGAATTTCCAAGATTATGAGCATTAAGTAAATTTAATCATTGAGCTCTTCCACTAATATTTCAAATGTAACTTTAACAGATCGATTCAAGTTTTGCATTATGTATAACTTTTTTGTAATGACTTTCTAATTCGGGTCTCTTAAAAGCAACATATCATAAGGGAGAACTTGAAATATTTTTATCATCATGTAAATTTAATAATCAAGTTCTCCAACAGAGATTTCATGTGTCACTGTTATGGGTCAATCGAAGTCTTACACTATGAAAAAATTCATAATGTATTTTTATTTCGAGTCTCTGAAAGGGAAGATATCGTATGAGTGAACTTCCAATATCCAGATCATCATGTAAATTTAAACATTGGGGTGGTCCTCAAATATTTCAACTGTACATTAAAGCGTCAATTAAACCATTACCTAATGAATAGTTTTTTTATAATGGTTTTTATTTCGGGACTATGAGAGGCATATATTACATGGTTGAACTTCCAAGATTATGAGCATTAAGTAAATTTAAACATTGAGCTCTTCCACTAATATTTCAAATGTATCTTTAACAGATCCATTCAAGTTTTGCATTATGTATAACTTTTTTGTAATGACTTTCTAATTCGGGTCTCTTAAAAGCAACATATCATAAGGGAGAACTTGAAATATTTTTATCATCATGTAAATTCAATAATCAAGTTCTCCAACAGAGATTTCATGTGTCACTGTTATGGGTCAATCGAAGTCTTACACTATGAAAAAATTCATAATGTATTTTTATTTCGAGTCTCCGAAAGGGAAGATATCGTATGAGTGAACTTCCAATATCCAGATCATCATGTAAATTTAAACATTGGGGTGGTCCTCAAATATTTCAACTGTACATTAAAGCGTCAATTAAACCATTACCTAATGAATAGTTTTTTTATAATGGTTTTTATTTCGGGACTATGAGAGGCATATATTACATGGTTGAACTTCCAAGATTATGAGCATCAAAGCTTTGTACACTAAAAATCACTATTGTAACCCTATTTATTCAACAAATCTAGGCTCTAGAAACCCTTCATGACTTCCGCCTCTTCTTAGTCCCTCACTCTAGTTTCTTCTCAAAGTCACCCGCCACCTCACCTCCGACTTGTCGTTGCCTCACCTCATTTGTCTCTCGCTCTCTAGCAGCTAGCGCCTCACCACTACCTCACATTTTCTCTTCACAAAGCCTCACGAATCGCAAGGGGTCGTCGTCGTCTTATGCCGCATCGTTGTCGCCTCACATCTGTTATCTTTGTCTCTCTGTCTTTGCCTCACCTTCTCTCTTCATGAATCACTAAATTGCAAGCTGTCGTGAGCTTATCTCCTTATAGTCACAAATTGATTTTGGCTTAGGTAATGTTCATTCTTAGTTTTCTCTCTGCTCTTTCTCAATCTTAACACCAATATGTATAATAATTGTGATTGTTGATAGCATCTATGATTTTTGGGTTATGTTTCTCTTTTGATAGTTAATGTTGACTTATGTTCTGGTTCTGTTCTGATTCATTCTAGTTATGTGTTAACTTATGTTAATCTGTGTTAATTGAAGTTAATGTATGCTTTGATTTGATTGGACTTGAATTGACTGTGTGTTTATGAGTTATAAATTTGTAATGTACTTATTGTTCTTTTTCTTCGATTCTATGTAATGAATTTATGTTAGCTTTATTTATATTATGTTTTATAATATAATTTTCACATATTTTAGTAGGCACGTAAACTCGTATGAGTCTACAAGTCGAGTTCACGGACCCTTCACGAGTTTGCTTAGACTCTCGAATATTCAATCCTCCTACAAATATTTCAAGTGTATCTATAATGGGTCAGTTAAAGTTGTGGATTATTAAAAAAGTTCATAATGACTTTTTGTTTCGGATATCTTAGATGAAACGTATCAATCACAAGGAGAACTTCCAATATTCTAGATATCAAGCATGAGTATAATAATGATACAACACCATATATAAGGAAAAGATAGAGGTATAAAGTTCACAATCTAATGTAGAGATGAATCTAGACAGAATGTATTACCTTTGACAGAAGGCCATTAATCATAAGAACTCTCTCCATAGGGTCCATTCTGGGATAAGCTAATGTCAAGTGGGCCAAGCTCTCTATCTGACTAGCTAGTTTGTAAGGCTATGTTTTAGCTGCAAGCAATAAGCAATCAACTTCAGCTATCATAATAAACTTATGGATTAAAAGTATAACAAACCACTTTACCTATCTGCATATGAAGAACTCTCGTTGCCAGAAAATTGAATTAATCGAATCAATTAACAACTTAATTCCAAAACAAATACAAATTAACCATAACCTCAAGAATCAACTCACTATCAAATCAAATGCAGTGTTATTAGCCTGATTCAATTCTGCAATGATAATTTCTAATTGTGAATGAATTCATGGTTTCTTTGGAAAAGAATTTACAAAGAAAGATAAAATAAAATATGATGCATGAATAAAACTAGAAAACAGAGGGAAAAAAACGGATTTTGAAAGCAGCAAGCAATTGAACTCATCTAAAAATTCCATGATCAATGTTCATCACATGTTTAGAGACACTCAAAATGAAATTAAAAAAAAAAGAGAAATTAAATTATCAATAATTAAGAACATGGTTAAGAAAAAAAAAAAAAAAAATTTGCTTACGATGCAAGTGAAAGCAAGAGAAACTGCAGAAGCAACTTGAAACTGAATTTCCTTGGCCATATGATTCTGCAAAACACAAACAGTTAAAGAAAAGAACATGATTCCAACCCAAAATAAAGAATGGAGAAAAAAAAACCAACAAAAAAATGAAAACAGAGAGAGAGAGAGAGAGAGAGAGAGAGAGAGAGAGGAAGGGTTGAAAAGAAAGAAGAACCTCTGATAGTAAAAGGAAACAGGGGAGAAACAGAGGAATTATGTAGCAAAAGAAGTGAAAATAACAATGGTGAGAGAATCAAGACCCAAATTCATGAGATAACTCATCAAAACAGCATTCCCTGCATAAACACAATAGCACTGGATGCGTATTTTAAAAAGTAACAAGAAAGAAGAAAGGAGGCAGAAAAAGACATCACAGCATATATAATTGGAAATGGAAGAGATGGAAGGGATCGCCGGACCCTATTGCAAGAACAATTAGGAAGGCAATTCTTGGAAGATCGGAGTTCATTTTGGAAAGATGGTTTTGGTGTTCAAGATGCTTCTAGCATCAATCATGAAGTAAAGAAGGATAGCAATAGCAAATATGTTGCCTCACCCACCCTTCAGAGATAATGTTCATGATGATACGTACGGGAAATTAAAGAAAGAGAGATATACGGGAAAGAAAGATTTTGGAGCTTCTGGCTTTGATGGAATGGAAGGGATCAACAAGAAGAAGAAGAAGAACGTTCAAGATAAGTCAGCTGCCAAGATTCCTTCTCTCTCTTTTCACAGCAAGTTTTTACTCAAGATATATATATAATTTAAAGAAAATAATACTTAACATGATTAATTCCAAAAATAGTAAAATAAAAAGATACATTACTTCATTAAAATATAATAACTACTTAATTTTTAATCAATAAAAAATGGAAAATATCTTTATAAATAAAGTAAAATAAAAAATTATCAGTATTAATTTATAAAAAATTGAATAGTATTATTATTAATCCATATTGACTTGCTCAAAATTATTATTAAGTCATACTATGGTTTTGAGTTCTTGAGGCTATAATAGTCATTGTATTTCGTAACTCTGTGCGTGACTGAGGAAGGAAGGAGGGGTATGGTCCAAATATTGAACTGGTGCTGCTAAGGCCATATAAAATCTTGCTACCCCTCTCTCAATTCTTCTTCTTCGTTACTGATTCAGTTTCCAATGCCTAAATTAATACCTCTATTCGAGATTCACACTGTATTAACTTCTGTTACCTTTATTTGAATTTGACACTGTTTATACTCTTAAGGGTACCCTCTCCCATTTGAAGGACTAAGATAACCCTCCCATTTACTTGTTCATGGGGCTGCAACCAGTTTCTTCGGCACTATGGCACCCCTCTTGTTACGGTGAGTTACCCCTTTCCCTCTTCTTGAACAACTTTCTTGATTACCATCAATTTTTTCTTACTAAGTACGAAGCCTGCCCAACTATCCTTTCGAATTTCTCCCCCACATTTCCTTGGAAAAATCACTTTTTTTGGTTCTCAAACTTAGAAGTATTCGTCCAAGTTTTGGTTTTGGGAAATGGGTTGAATTCATTTGCTTTATTTTATGTGGATTAAAGTGAATTGGCTGTTGCCCATAGGGTGTTCGATAAAATACCTTTAAGGCTTAAAATTGTGTTGCTGATTGGAATGAGCTCCCAAAGTAAGAGATAAATTCAAGCAAGCAAGAATCTATTAGAAAAAGAAGGGAAAAGTATATATTTTTAATACCAAACATAACCTCAGTGAATATTCATGCTCTTTGCTCGTTACTTTCTAATCCGTTTGCTCCTTGGCCAAGTTACTTGTTCTGAAGTGATTTTTGATTTGCAGGTGTTTTCCACAACATGGAGCTTATAAGGCCCGAGCTATCAGCTTCGAAGTCATATTCCCTTGGTTTTAAGGTTTTATTTGCTTTTCTCTTGGATGTTTCTATTTTTTTTTCTTGTTAACATTGTAGATATTTCTGACACATTATAGGTCCATTCTCCTAATTCCCTCTGATCAAAATTTATACACAAACTTAGGAGATGCAATTGCTAGCAGAACTAAAGTGTTGAAAGTTGAAACGAAATTGTTGTCATTAAACAACTATAATTTTGACCAGTGATTTGAATATCGGCTTAATTTCCTGATTCGTTTGACAGAGAGGACGCCAAAATCTTTCGGAGTAGTCTCATCTCAATCTCATGACTGCATCTTCAATTCTGTTGTTCATCTTAGGCAATATAGACTATTGAGATGTTACTAGAGCATTAGCTACACTATGGTGTTTATTGGAACTTACACTTTAGTTTCTTCTCTGTTGCAGTTTAAGTGTCAACACATTCACAAGGTTGGACCAAAATTTTATGGGACATTAGTCTGTGCTAGTCGACGGCCCAGAGGTGAAGAAGCTGTTTGGAGACGGAAAACATTGCCCCAAAACGTGGATTTCCCACCAAATTTACCTAAGAAAAAGAAAAAACCATTCCCTATTCCCTTCAAAGAGATCAAACAGGCTGCAAGGGAGGACAAAAAACTTGCACAAATGGGAATAGAGAAACCTCTTGAGCCTCCAAAGAATGGATTGCTTGTTCCAGGCCTAGTTCCTGTTGCCTATGAAGTATTTGATGCTTGGAAGCTTTTGATCAATGGTCTTGCCCAGCTCTTGCATGTCATTCCTGTACATGGCTGTAGGTAGATTACACCACGCTTTCAAGTTTCAACTTTTTTTTATTTTGATGAAATGTCCTAGTTGCTTTGTTTTTGCTTTCTTTTATTTTAGTGTTGATGCTGGAGTAAAATCGTGATCTGTTCAATTCATGCAGTGAATGCTCAGAAGTTCATGTGGGTCAGACTGGCCACTGCATTCTGGATTGTGAAGGTCCTACCAGTTCACGGCGACGCAGTGCCCATGCATGGGTGAAGGGTTGCGTCAATGATATACTTGTTCCAATTGAGTCCTATCATCAATTTGACCCCTTTGGTAGGCGCATTAAGCATGAAACACGTTTTGATTATGATCGGATTCCAGCTGTTGTTGAGCTATGCATTCAGGCTGGTGTGGATATTCCGGAGTATCCTTCACGCCGAAGGACCAAGCCGGTACGGATGTTGGGGAAGAGAATAATTGAAAGAGATGGATATTTAACGGAACCTAAACCTTGGCGCTTTGCAGAGCCCTCTTCACTCATTGACTTTGATACTTTCAGAGCTTCTGAGCGATTTCCATGTCCTCCACTGTCAGATGTACCTAAAATTGCCCAAGAAACAATGGATGCATATGAAACTGTTAAAAGGGGTGTTAGGAAGCTGATGAGAAAATACACTGTGAAAGCGTGCGGTTATTGCTCGGAGATCCATGTGGGACCATGGGGTCACAATGCTAAGCTTTGCGGGTCATTTAAGCACCAGTGGAGGGATGGGAAGCATGGTTGGCAGGATGCAACTGTCGATGAAGTCTTTCCTCCGAATTATGTGTGGCATGTTCGAGATCCTGATGGACCTCCCATGAGGACTCAACTAAAGAGATTTTACGGCAAGGCTCCGGCTGTGGTTGAAGTGTGCATGCAAGCTGGTGCTCGGATCCCGGATGAGTACAAGCCCATGATGAGGCTTGACATTGTGATCCCCGACAGTGAGGAAGCAAATATGATTGCATGATTGGATCTGAATAGTTGCATGGCTGGCTGTGTTGAAGTGCAATAATACGTGCATACTTTTCAAATGTGTACCTACCTGTATATAATGTAGGTTAAATTACTGAATTTTGGTTCAACAAATGTCTGTAAAATGATTTTGATTAGTGAAAAGTCACCTAGGAACATCAATGTTTGTGTTAATTTAATCCATGTTACTACAATACAAACAAATGGAGTTCTTAATCTTGCAGTATACAAATCAATATCATGTTGCTTGCTTGCTTATTGGAAACGGCTTGGGGTTTTGAGAACTTGATTATATAGTTTTCTCTCTAGCATTTTAGAATAACACTGTGTATTTTATGTTTTGTTCTTGAGAATCTGTGATAAATAACAGCAACCAGTGCGAGTTGAACATTTCCATTTATTTTTGATAAATAACAACAATCTTGGTTTGTAGAATTGATCTAGGCTTGATTTGGTATTATTGTGGCACTCTTGATACTCTCAAGTTGCATCTCTTAAAAAAGAATTAAGAAAATCCAAATAAAGTGACTTACGTTTTCTTTTTTCAAAAGTGATTTTAAAAAGGTAGTAATTTTCCACTTCTCCTTAAATTAATTTTGGAAGCAATAATTGAATTTAGAATCATGAAATCAAACATGTCTTTTGAATAATCAAATTTAATTCCATGACTCTCTAAGACTCTCCCATTCTGAAATAGTGAAGCCAAATATGCTTACAAGTTCATAAAGTGTAATCATTTCATAAATATTTTATAAAAATGTATTGATTTTTCTGCTTTTATAATGGTTCACTTGTCTTTTTCAGCTCAAAAAGTGGGAAAAAAAATCAAAGTATCAAAAGGGTAAAAGATTCTCCTCTGAAAAAGGCAACATTTTTGGCGTTAATGTAATGGTCCTTGTGTGGAAGTGGTTGTTGACTCTATCTGAAATCTGAAATAGACTTTTCAAAGAAGGTAGAAAGAACAAAGTATGAAGCCCTTTGTGGTGCGTTTATCACTGGGAATTGTGGTTCCTCTGCTTCTTTCTCTCTTGTTTGTGAAGCTTTTGCCAAAGAAAACTGCTATGGCAACAACCTATGAGGTTTTTGGGGTGAAGATCGAGAAGAATCCACCTCAATCTAAACTCACTGAGCTTGGAGTCACAACTTGGTCCAAGTAAAAATTATATCTTTTTTCACAACTTGGTCATGTTCTTAGTTTGTTTTATGCATATGATCATGTGTCTCCTCAAAAGTTTCTACCTTTGTTGTATAACAATATCTGGGTCTTGATCATTTTTATGCTTCACACTCCTTTTTTCAGATGTTTTTGTGGTCTGGTAATATTTGTTTTGACTCTTATTATTAAGAAGCGTAGAAAAAATAAAACACCTTTGACGGTTTAAAGCATAATGCACTCACATAGTTTCATCCCTTTGTGAAGGGATTGGCAAAAAAAAAAAAAACTCTCTACATGTGAAGTAAGACATTCATGGAATTTTTCAAGACATTCTTTTTCATGCTTTTGTTCCATACTATATATATATATATATATATATATATATATATATATATATTGTTTTATATTTCATATTATCCTTATGTTGGTTTAACAAATGGATCTAACTACACATTGAACAGATGGGAAGGGGGCCCAACCAAAATTCCATGGAGCTTTGAAGCTGAAGAGACCATGTATCTGTTGGAAGGGAAAGTGAAGGTTACGGTTGAAGGGTCTGATGGATCTTTTGAAATTGGAGCTGGTGATTTAGTTGTTTTCCCAAAAGGAATGAACATTACTTGGGAAGTGATTAAAGCTGTGAAGAAGCACTACAGCTTGAAAAAATAATGCACATATAACCAACCCCTTTGAACTTTTGTGGCAAAATTAGTATGAACTTGTTAAAGTTAATTTCTCAATGGCTGTGTAGTTTCTAGTTGCTACTAGAGTGCTCCTAATTAAGATTCCATTTCCTTTACATAGATTGTACCTTTGACATATATGAATATATGGGGGTAACACTTTCTCATCTCTTCACTGGTTTCTTTGCATCCTTATTTAGTTGCACATTTGAACTAGTTGTTGCTAATAGATTCATTTGAACTTGTTGCATTAGATATTGATTATTTCAATTGGATTTGGGAAGTCAATAGAATTCTAAACTCCATTTTTTTGTGGTACAATGTGTCCATTCTTGGACTATATTGGAAAGAGTTTGAGGTTTGGATGTTCAAAAATCATTTCTCTATTCATAAAGTGTAATTATCTTGCAATTTTTGTATTTATTTATTTTGCTTCTATAATGTACTCATTGACTAGGATTTATTTGTCAAAAGGGAAGAATTTTCTCCTCCGAAAAAGGCAATTAGGAAACAGTCTTCTTTTGGGGTGTTGGTCAAAATAGTGATCATTCTTGTCGTTTTGTTAGTCCTTGCGTGAAGGTTTTGTGGACTGTGTTTGAAACTTTGAATAGACTTTTCTAGGAAACCCCAGAAACAGCAATTTGGTAAAGGTGTAAATATGAAGCCCTTTGTGGTGCATTTGGCATTGGGAATTGTTGTTCCTCTGCATCTCTCTATTGTTTGTGATGTCAAAGGAAACTGCTATGGCAGCAACCTCAACCTATGAGGTATTTGGGGTGAAGATCGAGAGGAATCCACCTCAATCTAAACTCACTGAGCTTGGAGTCACATCTTGGACCAAGTAATCCATCTTTTCCACCTCTCTTTCCGAATGTATATGATCTTGTTCTTAGTTTGTTTCTGCTTATAGTCATGTGCCTCTTCAAAGGTTTGTAGCTTTGTTGCTTAACAAAATTTGGGTGTTGATCATTTTTATGGTACAGACTCCTATTTCAGAAGTAGTTATGATGTGGTTTTAGCCTTTTCTTCTCTGGTCTCTGTGTGTGTTTTTTAAATATTTCATGGATCTTAAGTTTATTTGACATAAGGGTCTAACTAAGTACACATTCAACAGATGGGAAGGCCATGTCAAAATTCCATGGACCTTTGAAGGTGAAGAGACAATGTATCTGATGGAGGGAAAAGTGAAGATTACTGTTGAAGGGTCTGATGGATCTTTTGAAATTGGAGCTGGTGATTTAGCTTTCTTCCCAAAAGGAATGAAAATTACTTGGGAAGGGATTGAATATGTGAAGAAGCACTACAACTTGATAAAATGATGTGCATATAACCCCTTCTAATCTGTGGCATGTTTAGTATACACTTGATATAGTAATTAATTACTCAGTGACTGTAGTTACTAGTTCTTTTATATTTCATACCATCCTATTGCTCCTTTGATATTGATCCTAGTAAAAATAATCTCAAATTATTTCATCTCTTCATGGTTTCTTTGCATCCTTAGTTTACCCATTTGAAGCAGTTGTTGCCTATTGGTGAGATCTGAAGAACAATATAAAATTTGTATATTATACTCAGATTACTATCATGTCTTGGTCAATTTTGTGTCCTTCCTATATTTTTGTGATGTAAATCTTATCATATAATTATTCATATGGTTGACATATCTGGTTCAGCTTGCTCACGCTAGGCATGGTTTCAGTTTAAATCTTTGGGAACCTTCTTTGATGGATGATCTGTAAATTTCACCGTAAATTCTCATTGAGGTTAGTAGTATGTCCTGAACCTGCATAGGGTGTTTCTCTCATAATCTAAATTTTATTGTTCATTACAAAAATTATTCATTTGAATTTGTTGCAATAGATATTGGTAACCATTTCAATTGGATGTTATAAGTGAATAGAGTCCAAAAGTACATATATAGTTTTTTTCATTTTGCTACAATTTGACTACTATTGTACTATAAAAAATTGGCTTACATCTCTTTTTGCTAGTCATAATCCATTTAATCCATTCAGATAGATTAGTTGAAAGAAATCACAAGTTTTAATGTGGAACATATAGCTGAACTTTTTCAGTCTTGTTCCATTAATTGTTCTTTTTAAAAGGAAAACATAAATGGTGTCACAAAATGAGCCAGTGCCTTCTGTCATGCTTGATCTCTGGGAGACATTACAAGAGAGAAAATTTCTTTGGATCATACTTTCTCAAAACCAAATAGAACTTTGTATAATGTGCTGCCTAAATTAGCAATGCTACACTACACCTTTTCTTTTCTTTTCTTCTATTTCCTTCCTATCAAGAGAACTTAAACCAGTAGCTATGCTGTTATACAAGATGATAATTACAGCAATTTTTCCCTTTTTTTTTTCAAATTTGATCTTTACAAATAACAATTGAAAATGATAAATTGTACACTGTATGTATGGTAAATATAGTATTACATGCTCATGGCTCTTGATGAAACCTCAGAATCCCCATCTTGTGAGTCTGATTCAGCTGTGTCAGCATTATCCTGCAAAAGATTAAGCAAATTGAATCAAAACTACCTACGACATCCTCTTAGTTCATAACTATTAACAAGCAGCCCAGTTACCATGCATAATTAAAAACTAACTTTGATAAAATTATTAACAATCATTCCCACAGAGATCAATCTCATTAATAAAGCTGGTTCATAATACATACAAGAAAACAAGAAAGTTTGTATTTTTTGCTAATGAGAATACAATGGTAGATGATATTCAAGAGATACCTTGCTCTTCTTGTTCCAAACTTTGTGATTTCTCAATTGATACCTTAATCATCTCTTATATGCCCTTTTAATTTTATTACTAACTAACTAACTAATTATTCTTCCTAACTGTGAAGTTTCGAGTGATCAATGCGCGATCCCTATCACCAACACAGTAGGCATCACATATTCAGATATAAGATCATACCATTGAATCCTTCATCTTAGCTAGGTGCCGCTCTAAAGCACCGTCTCCACGAAGAATTTTTCCTCCACATCCAGAGGCAGTTAGTGTTCCTACCGACTCTTCATCCACAACAACTGCATCAACCCGGTCATCTCCTGTCTTAATATCAGGAACCTAGTGACGTACGAGCATTGAACGTATTAGTAAAAACGCGACGATAGTTTTAGTCTTTTAGAAACTTGATGATTGTTAGATATTTAAAAATGAAAACACTGTTTCATACCTCAAACATGGCTTCAGTTAAAATGCTTTCCAGTAGGGCTCTTAATCCCCTAGCACCAGTATTTTTGGCCATTGCTTTCTTGGCAATTAGTCTCAGAGCTTTTACTGTTAAGTGTAGCTTTACCTGAAGTATAGGCATAAAGTGTAAGAAAATAGACTTCTCTTACTGTACACTATTCACTTTCACTCATAACAGAATGAATGAATAAACAAACACACACACACACATAGACAAGACAAGACAATTTGAATCATTTGATCAGATTTCTATGTCAACTGAGAGAGAGAGAAAGAGGCTTACATCATTCATACTAAATAATTTCTTGTACTGCTTGCCAAGAGCATTTTTTGGTTCAGTGAGGACCTGTAAATCCAAAAGTATTTTAATATTCCATATACTGACAAATTATGGGCCCAATGTAAATAATCTCGGATAACATTTTGTACTTATGAAGTACATATTCTATACTATATGAGAAGGGGTTCCTCTCTTTTAAAGTTTTTTCTACTTTCCAAAATGCTAAACATTTAATTTTGCAACAGCTGAAAAGAAAGGACCACGTTGGCACATTGTCAACATAAATGAAGCACAGACCCTTAAAAGGTTCTTGTTTTTATATATAGGAAGTGTCAAAACAGAAAGATCAACTGTTAAGCGAAATCAGGAAAAGCTATGAAAAGTCCATAGAAGCTATAAACAATGAAGGAATACCATCATAAGTTGATCTTCAGTTAAAGCTGACAAGCTCACTAAGATGGGGAATCGTCCAATAAACTCTGGAATGAGGCCATATGCAATAAGATCGGCACTTTCCACCTACAAATTAATAAATGCAACTTATATAATTATTTGGAAGGTTGATGGCTATAAGTATAACAACTTCATTAAGTGCATTATTTCTCAGCTTCCATTGTTCAAGCATCTATCTATCTATCTATCCATCTACTTGTATAAGAAGAGTAGAGCAACTTTTAATCCGGATAATAAGAGTCAATTCTCACCGATTCAAGTAAAGATGATGTTACTACAGAATCTATTATTCCACCAGCTCTCATATTGGCACGAACTGGAGCTCCAAAACCAATAGAAGAGTCTTGCCGTCTGGTTTATTTATAAAGAATGAAGTTAATGTATAATCTGGAAAAAACCTAGATGTATCCAAAGCATCTGCGATCTGCGAACAAATGTTTTTGCAATACAAAGGCAAAAGGGATTTACCTCTCTGAAATGGTTTTTTCAAGATCAATAAACGCTCCACCGCATATAAAAAGAATATCCTTTGTGTCCATCTGCATAATAAATGAATGCAAGTTAATTCAAAACATTACCAATTTGTGTTAGTAGAACTATATGCATATTGTACTAGTCACAAGTTGACCGAAGCTGGACTCACTTTGATAGACTATTGAGAAATACTTTATAGGGTGATATAGAACCAATCGACAATTTTTCTAATCACATCCAAGTACACACATGGATAAAATAAGAAGGAGTGACAATAGATGTTATTCTTTCCAAACCATACCTGTATGTTATCGCCCCGAGGATGCTTCCTAGCTCCTTTCTCAGGAACGTTTACTATCTAGACAATAAGAAATTACTCCAAGTTTAGGATAATGTAATATTCGCTCAAACTGAAATCAATAAACTTGTAACTTCCAAGAAACAGAAAGGTGATGTTACAACAATTTCATGTACTACGGATTATGAATTTTGAAAGAAATTATATATGAGCAACAACTGGAGTCCGGAATTCTTTTACTTACAGTTCCTTCCAGTATTTTCAATAATGCTTGTTGAACACCCTCACCAGAAACATCCCGGCTGACATTTATGCTCTCAGCCTGTCACATGTACCATAACTTTTAAAATCTATAGTGGATCAGAAATAAAGAACTTAGGAAACTGAATTCACTAACAACCTTCTTAGTTATCTTGTCAACTTCATCAATGTAAATGATCCCTTGTTGAGCTGCTGCAACATTGAAATCTGCTGCCTATATGGCAAATATAACCAGTATAACAATGAGGCGGCATGTACAAATAGAAACATCATATCTGAAAAACTTTTAAAACAAATAAACAAGGTGGCACAATACAATCAACGAAGAGAACGAATTAAAAAATCACTATAATTCTGCTGAATAATGAACATACCGCTAGTAGCTTATACAGGATTGATTCAACATCTTCTCCAACGTAACCGGCCTGCAAATTAGAACTTTCCCTCATTTAGATCAATAACGAAGTAATGTCTTCACACAATGAAATCATAAGCCAGTCATGAAACCAAATAAGACCTAAAAAATAGTCAGAATACTCAGAAGTCATAACTATCAAAATACCAAAAGTTCAATTTGAACATTGAAAGTAATTGATAGATAGCATTGAGCTCTACATGCCAAATACATTCTGATCACTCATGTAAGTGATAGATTCAGATCTTTGGCAGAGAACAATGGATAAATCAGTACAACTTAGCTTGTTTACACTGAACTCTAAGTTTGCCAGATTGTAGCATTACCAAATCAGTGAGTGGATACTTGCCTGTGTTAAGGTTGTTGCATCAGCAATGACAAATGGAACATTCACGAATCGGGCTAGAGTTTTTGCAAGTAATGTCTTCCCTATTTAATGAAAGTTAGATTAGCATAGCAGAAATGTTGTAACTACAGATACTAATATGGGAAAGAGTAACCAATGCTCATGGAACTAGTTCTCATTGTGAAATTAAAAAGGAAAATAGTAGCATTTGTGATGAATGTCATACCTGACCCTGTAGGACCCATCAAAAGAACATTACTCTTTTCTAGCTCTACATTATCGTCCTTATCTAATCCTTCTGAAACTCCAGAATCTGCCACTGACCTAGTATTGAAATCATCAAATCAATCCTTGCAAATAGGTATTTGCCATTTTTTAGACTCTCCATGTGTTTATCTTTCTGTGTTATAGTACCAATTATGTTTACACATCGACAGGTTCATAGACGAGGAAATTCATACAATAAGGACAAATAAAGAACCAGCAGCATCAACTATAGCTCCATTGAGGAATTCAAATTATGAAAATGAAATACAGTTAAAAAACTTACCCTTTCTGCAAGGTGGCATGATATATTCTTTTATAGTGGTTATAAACAGCTACAGAAAGCACCTTCATCAGAAACATAAACAATTAATGAGACCAATGTCAAAACTCAAAAGCCATAACTTAGAACTATGCATTTATAGTGACTAATAATATACAAATGAGTGAAAGGGAATGAGAAGAATCAGAACTAAGAAAATGATCAAGACATGAGACATACAAAACATGCAAATGGTTTTCCCTTTTTGCCAAATTTTGCTTTCACAAATTAACAAAAAAGGCACTATTGGGTATTGGCACATCATTGCAAAATTAGCACACCAAATGGAGCATTACAAATAACAAAATTGGATTAATTGTAGGCACTAATTATATAGACTTATAGAGGATACCTTTTTGGCTCTCTCTTGGCCAATAACAAACTTGTCAAGTCCCTTGCAGATTTCCTTAGGGGAAGGCAAATCCTTACCCAAATTCGACCCTCCCCAATTAGTCTTCTCTCCATTGCCTCCACCTCCGGCAGCACCACCGGAGCCACCGTCCCTTAGCCCCGCCCGGATCACATTAATCCCGGGTGCAAAAGGTGGCCCTGGAGGAGTATGCACAGCCAAACCATTCCCATTATTACCACCAACACCTGGTGGTTGAGGCCATGATGTCTCAGGTGGCTCCCCATTATTCCCACCACCAGCTCCAGCAACACCATTGTAGGACCTCAAAGTGTCCCACAGTGAGACCTCAAGCCAACTCCCACTACCACTGCTCTTCACACCATGATCCTCACCACCATTTCCACTCTTACCACCACTACCTTTTCCATGTGTGATCCTCCTAGGAGACTGAGATTTACTATTGCTGTTGTTATTAGTGACCCTACCAATCTCCACAAAGGTACCTTGCAATGGTGAAGTGTTGTAAGGCCTAAAGTAATAAGCAGTTTTGCAACTTGGGCACAGATTCACTGCTTGGTAACCACCTTCTCCTCCACCATTGTTACTGCTTACAGGAACATGTGATGCCAAATTGGAACCAGAACCAGAACCAGAACCAGAAGAGCCATTACCAGAATCAGAATCAGAAGAAGAAGAAACTGTTGTTGTTGGTGCTGATGGAAAATGGCGATTGGAGAATACGAGGTTCATGTCTTTGGTGCAACGCGGGCAGTTAGCCTCTGCCCTGATCTTTCGGGTCGGGTTGTCATCTGATCCGCCCCGGTCCCACTTGTACCGCTCCTGAACTCCGACGAGAGCATCCCGCCGGCGATTTTTACCGGCGCCGATGTGGCGGTGATGGTTCAGATGGGTCGAAATTGGACACACCTGATTGAACCGGTGATTTGAACCGGGTCGGGTCGTGTTAACGGGCAAGTGGGTCTCCGAGAGTGACGCCACTCCCTTCACCTTCTTCCATCTAAAGAAGATTCGAGACATGGATGCAGGAGAATTTTGATCGAATAATAATAATAATAATAATAATAAAAATGGCAACTTTGGATTATCAAAAATCACAGAATTTGAGCTTGTTTACTAATGTTTTGGAGAGGATTGCATTTGTTTCAGCGACCCAATTGAGAAAAGATTGAAACTTTGGATCTGCGTTTGAGAATTGGATAGTGGGTATGTGAGTTATTCTATCAGTTTTTTGTTATATTATATATCTCTGAGTGGTTGAAAACAGGGGAAGAGAGAGAAAGAGAGAGAATTAAGGGAAACTTGGAAGAGAGGGGATTGAGCATTAAGATAGAATTTAGGAGTGTTTCTCGGTGAAGGGAAAGAAAGAAAGCTGCCAAACACAAACACATGACACAGGTAAGGTAGATAGATAATGCATACATACACATATATAGATATATAGATATATATATATATATACACACACTTGTCTCTTTCTGTGTTTTGTTGATGGTAGTGGGTGATGGTTAATTGGTTATGCGTCAAATATGTGAATATGTGTGATGCAGTAACTGCTATGTGTAGTTTGCTTTTCCTAATTTTAACACTTTGACCATATCTTCCATTGTTGTCTTTTTACTAACTTCACATGCTCTATTGATTCTTCTAAGAGTTAGAGAGGAATGAATATGCAATTTGCAGCCACCAGATATCCTTTTTTTGGTTTTCTATATATAATGGAGACTAATGCGGCAATCTCGGTTGAGATAAGTGATATAAAATGTAGCAGAAATTTTGGCTGAGGTTGGATCCTTATTCATTAATGGTTGTTTGGTTTGGCCAATATAGCATTTATCAGTCTTGTCTAAACATAGTAAAGGGATTTCTTCTGTCAATTTTCTCATGCACGTTCGTATTCATTGACTTTTTTTTATAGTTGGACATGCCAAGGCTATATCACATGGATAATGAACTTTATAACATGATTTTAATAGGTAGCATGATCTTGAATCATGACTAATTATAACATTGAAATTAAATCAATAAAAATACTACTTTAATTAATGCTTTTAAAAAACAATCTGACTCAGGGATCAACCTATGGGAATGTAGAGCAATTATATAGAGCTCATTGATGCCAACTATTGAGGTACAATCTTAGAGTAGGTACACTTGATAGATCAAATTTGTAAATGAGTTTTAATTTTAATAGCCCGTATTTTATATTATCATCTAATCAAAATATTTTATTTATATGATTTTTTAGATAGTATAAAAAAAATACAGTAATAACTAAAAATGATGTTACCTCACCCCAATTAAAGTGAGGTAAATTTATAAAGTGATTATCTAAAATTTAAATTAATGTTAGTATCATCCTTATATAGTTCATATTTATTCATCTTATTTATAATAAATTATTTATCTCATTTAATATATATAATATCTAATAGGATTTAATTTTCATCCACTGACAGTGTATAAATTTTTTACACAGTCATCAAATCATGTGCTGTCACATCAATCATGATAGTGTTTTCTCTCTCCCATTATCTTAAAATTCATACAAATGAAGAATTTTGATTGGATAATAGTGTAAAACACTTTTACAATAACTTATCTTTCAAGAATTAGACAATTAGTATAATAACTTAACTCATTTAAGCTCGATCCATTTAAGTTTGTTTAAGCCATCGGCCTAAATGGATCGGGCTTAAATGAACTGGGTTGACACCTTATATGTGATTTTTTTTAAAGAAAAACATACTTCAAACAAAAAAAATTGCCCAAAATCAAGAAAACAAAAAAAGAATCTAAAAAAATATAATTATAAAAAAAAAAAAAAGAGAGGTGCCATAAATTGTTAGCTTTTTCCACTTGAGAGGCTGCACAATCACAAGGTGGAGAGAAAGAGAAAATAGTGGCAACAAACCATCGACAACGACAACTACAACACCACACAGAGACACCTCTCTTACCAAAATTCTCAACACACACTCATAAACCATCTTCTTTTTCTTTCTTCCTTTTTTTTTTCTTTTTCCTTTTGATATTTTCTTCGGTGTTTTTTCAAACGATCTTCAATTTCTACGTGTAACTGTAAGTCACCACCAATCATATTCTCATTTTATTTTATTTAAATAAAGAATGATCATTGTGTTCTGTTTTTTTCTTAACCCTCATAGCACCATTCAATCTCGTGTGTTATGTATTGTCTGAACTTAATCTTCTTTCATTCTCATTTTTTCAATCCAAAATTTTCAACTTTAACTCATTCTAGGGTTACCCTTTTTTCTAATTCTTTCACTTATTTTTTTATGTTGATATTTAGGGTTCCGTTTAGGGTTTCAACTTCTGAGCTGGCTGAATTGTGTTGGTGGATGATTCGGTGTTGTTGAGTTCTGTGTTCCTGAGAACTGGGTAATTTTTTATTCTATTGTTTAACACTTTAACTGCTTAATTTTGCTGTTGTGCCATTTGACTTGTGATTTTATTCATAGATAAAGTAGGAATGAGGTTGTGTGTGCCTTGTGATTATAGAGGAGTAAGTTGTTTTTTTTGTTTGTTTTCAAACATGTTTTGTTTCCTTATGTATGTATGCTCTCATTCAGTTATGATTGTTTTTACCATGTATTTCTTTATATGTTGATTCCAATTCCATATGCCGATTCTAAAGAATTCCGTGTCCGTGCCAAACACCCAATAGTGAAACTTCATTAATTTCTGATTCTGTTGGGTTGCTGATTGGTTTTGTTGACTGAATTTTGATTTCCGTTTTCATCTGTGAGATTATGTGCCTTGTGAACTGAATTGTGATTTTATTTGTGGACAACTAGGAATGAGGTTGTGCTGCACATGATCATAGAGAAATAAGTTGATTTTTTTCCTGTTCCCGTTTTGTTTCCTTATGTATGGCTTCATTCCCACTACATTTGCTGTTGTTGTAAATTCCTTTAAATGCTGATTCCAATTCCACGTTCCAGATGTCTAGAATGTAATGGAATTAAATAAAAGGTCATTCCATTCCTGAATGCTGAATTGCGATAGTTCATTAATTTCCAATTCATTCCACTTTTGATTCCACGAAAACATGGTTTTTAGCAATTTCACACTCTTAATTAGGGCTATTGTCTCAAACTAATACGGGTATTGTTGTGGTACACACTACACAGTACACTTCAACGCAACACGTGACCCTTACTCCATTCGTTTCCTGATACTTGCATACCCCCACTCTTTAAAACTGTGTAGCACTCGTATATTTTATAATTGCTGACCTCTGAATTTGTGATGCACTCACGCATGTAGAGTGTATTGTTTCATTGCCTAAGTAATATTGCCCTTGTATTTTATGTCTTCGAATTCATTGAATTTACTATGCTATACAAGTTTTTAGTTTCTTAACTAAAATGTGACTCTGCCTTATAGGGTTTAGGGTTTGATTGGGTCGACGAATGGCTCTTAGAAGCAGCACAGGAGTTCTAACTATGTAAAATTTATTCAAGGTACCACAATATTTTGTAGGTGAAGAAATGTGGTTTGATAGTATGACAGAGTACTGAGAAAGTAGACAAGAAGTCGAAAAGGCAGGCCAGAGAAATGGAGTGCAATAAGGATGAGGCCACCAGAGCTAAAGAAATTGCCGAGAGGAAGTTTAATGCAAAGGATCTCTTGGCTGCAAAGAAATTTGCGTTGAAAGCGCAAAACTTATTTCCTGATCTCGAGGGTATTCCTCAAATGTTAGCAACCCTTGATGTGTATATTTCTGCTGATAATAAAATAAATGGAGAGGCAGATTGGTATGGTGTGCTTGGCATTGACCCGCTTGCCGATGATGATACAGTCAGGAAACAGTACAGGAAGCTAGCTCTCATGCTTCACCCTGATAAGAACAAGTCCATTGGTGCCGATGGGGCCTTCAAACTTATTTCAGAGGCATGGAGTATACTGTCAGATAAGGCTAGAAGGGGAGCATATGATGAGAAGAGAAATGTGAAAAAAGGGAAAGCTTCAACCAAGGTTGGAGGTTCATCAGCAGCAACAACAGGGGCAAATGGCAGTTACAATTTGTCTAAGACTACCCCTTCAAGTGCTAAGACCCAGAAGAATACTGCAAAAGAACACACTTCATCTTCTTCCCCAAAACCAAAATCAAATACATTTTGGACTGTTTGCCATCGATGCAAAATGCAGTACGAGTATCTCAGAGTTTATCTGAACCTTAAACTCCTGTGTCCCAACTGCCACGAGGCATTTTTGGCCATAGAAACTGCTCCTCCTCCAGCAAGTGGCATTAAACCTGCAGCTTCATGGGATTTTTCACATAAACAGCAAAAATTCAATCACCAAGTACCTAATAAAAATAAATCTCATGCTGGGAAAACCAACATGGGAGCTGCAAATGTTGGAGCAGGGTGTTATAATAAAGCTGACCCCTACGCACATAACAATTCTGGTTTCCAGTGGGCTCCATTCTCAAAAACTTCTGGTGTTTCTAATGTAGCTCAAGCTGCAAGTGTTGTTCAGCAAGCATATGATAAGGTGAAGCGAGAACGTGAGGAAGCACAAGCAGCTACCAAAAGGGAAGAGGCCTTGAGAAGGAAGCAACATGCTTCTAAAAAGGGCTACTTCAATCCTGCTAAGAGAAGGAAGAGTGGCACAGAGGATGTAAATGTGAGTAACCATGGTAAGGAAGCTGTATATCGAATGGGTGTGGGAAACGGAGCGTCTAACTCAAGCAGATTTAAAGTAGATGCCTCCCCGGCTGAACTTCAGAATCTTCTTATGGATAAAGCTAGAAAAGAAATTAGCAATAAACTCAGGGAAATTCGGTCTAATACTTTTGATAGTTTAGTAGGGAAGGTGAGTGAGGATGGCTTGCAGAAAACAAATGAGAAAAGTGAAAAATCTTTAAGAAACTCCTATGATACATGTTCTGGGAACAACATTGGGAAGTCAGAAGACCGAGAGAGTAGATCCCAAGTCTTCAAGTCACTTGCTATGGAAATAGATGTCCCAGATCCCGATTTTCTTGATTTTTGCAAGGATCGAACTGAAAGATCTTTTGGTGAAAATCAAGTATGGGCCGTATATGGTGATGACGATGGGATGCCCCGACATTATGCAATCATCCTGAGTGTGGTTTCACAGAATCCATTCAAGATGCGGATTGGTTGGCTTAACTTCAATACAAACGGTGAACTAGGCCCCCTAAATTGCGTTGCTTCAGGCTTTTCAAAAACTTGTGGGGATTTCAGAATTGGCAGACGGGAAATCTGTGATTCCATAGATGTGTTTTCTCACAAGGTTAGGTGGAGAAAAAGTAGTCATGGTGCCATCAGTATATATCCCAGGAAAGGGGAAGTTTGGGCCCTCTATCGGAGTTGGTCTCCTGACTGGAATGAGCTAACGGCAGATGAGGTAATATACAAGTTCGATATGGTTGAAGTACTTGAGGATTTTAATGAAGAGTGCGGTGTAATTGTTATTCCTCTGGTCAAAGTGGCTGGGTTTAAGACAGTATTTCATCACCACTCAGATCCGACAAAAATGAAGATCATCAGGGGGGAAGAGATGTTTCGGTTCTCTCATCAGGTCCCTTCATACTCACTCAATGGTCAAGAAGCTCCGAATGCCCCAAAGGATTGCTGGGTTCTGGACCCAGCTGCCACTCCTCTTGAACTTCTTCAGGTTATAAAAACTGTGAAGGAGGAAGACATGGTGGACTGCGAGGCTAGCATTGTAGAAGAAACCGCAAGTGACAACGTGAAAGAAGCCAAACATAAGGAAATGATAACTGATATACAAATATCTGGGAAAGCAAAGGAGGGAGATAACAATGAAATCCGGGAAATGGGAACTTTAGACGACAATGAGGATGGCGTGATAAAAGAAACAGCAAGTGAAAATATGACAGAAGCTAATTTTGAGGAAATTACCACTGAAGTGGGAAAACTTGGGGAAGAAGAAAAAGAGGGAAGCAATGAAGATATCCAGGAAATGGAAACTTTGACAGAGGACAGAGAGAAGATATGTGGAAGCTCATGACGGCAGGGGCGAGAAGCATGCTAAAGGAGATCAACTTTAGGACTGGCTGGATCGTTTAAGAGGTGATGGCCAAAATTAATTTGACGAAAATCGGTTCAAGAATGATTTGGTACTGTGATTGGTTCTTGGATGAATTAGTGGTTTCCATCACTTGTCTAAAATTTTGTCAAATGTTTTTCCTAGCTATGTAGTGCTGTTAAAATAATTGTGAGGGGATTTCAAATTCTTATTCTAACATTGCAATTCATCAGTTACTTTACTTCTAAGGTTTTAAATGGTTCAGCTCCAGGTCATAGTAAAGTAAGTACTGGAATGATGTGTCCATTCCATCCTCAAATTGTTCTTTGTCTTCTGTGCATAAGGGCCTTCTTTCCTTTTACATTTTAGGTTCTTACTCAATTTTGTTTTGTAAAGCAGATATAGTGGATGTTCATCACTGTCTGTCCATGTATTTGTAAACTCAAGTCTTTAGATCCCCTTGGTTATTAATTACAGTACATTACCAACTGATTACAGATCTTAGCTTGCTTTTTATATTTGTTATTTTAAATGTTTAACTTATTTTACAGGATCAATGTTTTGTGAATCCTTCATATTTCTGTTATGTGTTTTTAAGTTCAAATACTGCTTTCTTAGAGACGTGGTATATCACATAATTTATTTTCACCAACAGAGTGCACATGTATCAAATTTATCTTCACTAATTAGACACAAATCCAATATACACAAATATCTAACATATAAGGATTCAAAAGTAAATATCTAATTGAAGCATTAGTCTTTAGATGTTAAATAACATTGTTTTTTATGGTGTGTATTTTCTTCTTTGCTTACAAAAAAGTTTTCTGTTATTTATGAATTTTAAAGAAATATCATTAATGTGTTGAGAATAGTCCTAGATAGTAGATCCTCCAAAGCATTCTCTTTAATCTCTTACTGTATCTATCAAGTCGTATTTATAGTTAATAGTACTATCATTTAAATTGCATTTGTAAAATATTTTATAATTAAATTAAATATGTTTAAATTAAAGGTGATTATATATTTATTACACCAAAAAAGTGATTATTACATATTGAACTGAACTGAACCGAACCATACAAGCTCAAGAGATGAAGCAGAACCTAAACGAACATGTGTTATGGATACTGGGAAAATGCAAGAGCCTCAACCACCTCAAGCAGCTCCAAGCCTATCTCACCACCCTCGGCCACTCCCAAACCCACTTCTACGCCTTCAAGCTCCTCCGCTTCTGCGCCCTCACTCTCTCCAATCTTCCTTACGCTCGCCTCATCTTCGACCATCTTCATTCCCCCAATATCTACCTCTACACTGCCATGATCACCGCCTACGCCTCCCACCCGCACGGCTACTACTCCGCCGTAGCCCTCTACCGGAACATGCTCCTTCCCGGTGCCCCAAAACCCAACCAGTTCATCTACCCGCATGTTCTTAAGTCGTGCCCTGAAGTGATGGAACGCCGCGGCACCGATTCTGTGCATGCCCAGATCGTGAAATCCGGTTTTGAGGGATACCCTGTTGTGGAAACGGCTCTTGTTGACTCTTATGCTAGGAGTTTGGGCGGGTTGGGGAGTTTGGGGAATGCTAGGAAGGTGTTTGACGAAATGTCTGATAAGAATGTAGTGGCTTTTACTGCTATGGTTTCTGGGTATGCGAGGGTTGGGGATGTTGAGAGTGCTGTGAAGTTGTTTGGTGAAATGAAGGAGAGGGATGTGCCATCTTGGAACGCGGTTATTGCAGGGTGCACTCAGAATGGGTTTTTCAATGAGGGGATTAGGTTGTTTAGGAAGATGGTTGTTCATGCTATGGAGGAGAAGGATCAGGGTAACAGGCCCAACCAGGTTACCGTGGTTTGTGTGCTTTCGGCTTGTGGCCACACGGGTATGCTTCAGCTTGGGAAGTGGATACATGGTTATGTTTATAAGAGTGGTTTTGTTATTGACTCGTTTGTGTTGAATGCTCTGGTGGATATGTATGGGAAATGTGGGAACCTTAAGTTGGCTAGGAAGGCTTTTGACATGAATCATGACAAGGGCTTAACTTCATGGAATTCGATGATCAACTCTTTCGCGCTCCATGGGCAAAGTGATAATGCGATTGCCATTTTTGAGGAAATGCTTGAGCAAGGAGGCGATGTGAGACCAAATGATGTGACCTTCATTGGTCTGTTGAATGCTTGTACTCATGGAGGATTAGTTGAGAAAGGTTATCACTATTTCGAGATGATGATTAAAGAATATGGGATAGAGCCTCGGATTGAGCATTATGGGTGTTTAATAGACCTTCTTGGTCGAGCAGGCCGATTCAGAGAAGCAATGGAAGTCATCAAGGGTATGAGCATGGAGCCAGATGAGGTAGTTTGGGGTTCTTTGCTCAATGGATGTAAGGTTTATGGCCGCACAGATTTGGCAGAGTTAGCAGCCAAAAAATTAGTTGAAATAGATCCACATAATGGTGGCTATGGTATAATGCTGGCTAACATATATGGTGAATTAGGAAAGTGGGATGAAGTGCAGAATGTAAGGAGGACATTGAAGGAGCAAAAGTCTTATAAAATCCCAGGCTGCAGCTGGATTGAGGTCGATGACCGGGTTCATCAGTTCTATTCTCTTGATCAATCTAATCCCAAAATTGAAGAGATATGGAGTGTCTTGGAGAGCCTAATTGGTTCTAGAAATGAATTGAAGATGGAAAATGTATTCCTTACTAGAGGAAGAGCCAATATACTTCAGAAAATAGAAAGTTGAAGCAGTTCACAATAGTCAATGCCTGAGCTTGCTGCTGATTCCTGGTATTCAGGAAAAATGGGGACATCAAAATATTAAAAAACAAAAAGGGTTTTTTTCCTCTTGTTGGATTTCGGTTGAGATAAATAAGGGTTCCTCTTGTACCAAAAATAAAAATAAGGGTGGTTACGCTGCATCTCTCTCTCTCTCGATCGGCAAAAATCATCCATCTTCCAGCATTTCCTCATGTAAGATAAATTTTTTCAGTTTTTTCGTTTCTTAGGTTCTCTCTTCTTATCAATTCCTCTTTTTCTCGTTGTTCACAGTCTGCTTGGGTATTGTTGCTAATATTCAAGTTTGTTTGTGGGATCCATAACGATTCATATGTTTGTTAATATATCTATATCTATGCTTCTGCTTCTATTTCTCTATTTCGTTAATTTGACCTAAACCTAATCATTCACATAATAACGATTCGAAGCTTGTAATTATTAATTAATAATCAATTTATCCACCAACTTGGTTGGATAGAGTAGGGTTTCATCTTCCTTAATTTACGGTATGTGACAGTGACATGCATGCTAGGAGTAGAATGATTTGAAGCTCTAGCTAGTTTCTTACTTTGCGGCTTTTTTGTTAATTAAGTCAGTAGTTTCATTTCTGTTCTCAGAACCCAAAAAGAAATGAAATCCAAAGGGAATAGCATTGAATTACCCTCATTGCCGGTGGTGCAATACAATCTGAGATCTCGTGGACGTGTGGTTGGTGGCGGCGGCGGCAGTGACAGTTACTTACTGAGACGCCGCCAAGGAGTCAGAGCAGTAGATAATAGCTCTGGGAACCAGCATTCTCACCGTCACAGGTCATTATATTCTTCATCTTTTTTTATTTCTCCATCATGCTTTCTCTTTTAATTATTATGTGGTAATTTTCTGAATTTCTTTTTTCTAACAAATCGTTTCTGTTTGAAATAGAAGATCACGAAAGCCGCCATCTAAGCATCCTCGCAAAGTGGAAAGAAAAGCAGAGTGAGTAGTGTACACCTATGGTTTCCATTGTTTACTTCGTGATAATGATTTAAAGCAATGTATTTTTTATTTGTTATTAATGCCTCCATTTTTGTTATTGTTCCTGCAACCCTTTACAGAGCTCAGAAAACTGTAGTGAGGTCTTTTGGTGGTTTTGTTGTAGGAAAGAGCCCTTATCCATACTTGGCAATGCGACACTACAACGAAACCCACCAAGAGGTTAGTAATAAAGTAACTTGTTAATAAATTAGTCCTTCAATATAATTTCTTCAGCTATATATATTTCTTTCTTTTCTGTTAAACAAGTGCTCTTCTTTGTTATTTGTTTATGTTTCAGTCAGAGCATTATGAGGTTTCTAAACAGATTGGACGTGAAATCAGATATTTTCATCATGTTGGGTTTCTTCATCTTGTGCACTTCAAGGCTCAACGTAAATCTGTTGAAGATCCACCCAAGTCAGCATATTTTCTAGGGCTAGTCCATCAGAGGCCTCATGGTGAATTTCATGTGTCTTCCTGTTTTTCTTGTTCAGATATTGTACGAGATGGTATCTCTACTGAACCTTAATTTTATCCTATTTCAATGATGTTGTTGTTGTTTGTTGTTACCACCACACCACTAATTAATTACCTGAGCCACTGGCTTTCACCCTTTGGACTGTGTTGCAGGTAGAATTCACAAAGCCATTCCCCTTGCTTGTAGTGTTTGTGGTCTTGATGATGAGGCTGCATTCGAGTTAGAATCAATGAGATTGAGGTTTCATTTAACATTCTGCTTCCTTTTACTATTTTGTTTAATGTTCACTGATATTGAATGAATGTCTAAGGATGCTGTGGAATTAATTTCTACTAATGGATGTCTTTATTTTTATTTTGAAAATGAAGAGAAGAAGCTAAAGCTCTGGGTTTACCTGAAAACGGAAGCCTCGCTGAATACAAAAAACTGTGAGAATTACTACTTTCCTATAATTCACACTTATTGTAAATCCTGCTTCTATGTGATGGATGGGGTTTTAATTTAAAATTTTGATTGACTTGGTTGCCTCTCTGTCTGTTTGTTTTGCTTTTCTTTTTAAATGTTGTATGTATGCAGTTATTACTCGGATGTGGAGAAGGACTAGGAAGATATTTGGATTGGATCAATAAAAGATGTTTCAGAAGCAAAGAGGGGAAAATTTACAGATAGCTAGATATGGCATGCTTGCCCCATTTTAAGCTGAATTAGATGACCCTTCTGGTGCATCATCATCATCATCTACAAATTCATACTCATTAGAAATTCATGCTTGTCCATTTCTCTATGCAGCTACTCTTATAGGATCCATATCTCTCTATATATAGAGAGATGAGTTAGACTAAATATGGTGCATTCATTTCAACTTTGTTTTATTGTATAAGATTGGTCATTTAAATAAATCACATGAGAATACAATATATGGCATTTGGCGTCAGCTACCGGTCGAAGGATACCCGAGGGAAAACCCATAAAAAAAAATAGCTCTGTTGTTAGTTCATATAATTTCAGTAAAGAAGATAAAATCAAAATAATCATCATAATCCTAAACTAACAATAAAATTTCATCCTCAACACTTAAACAATCATAATAGGATTTCTAACAATATAATCAGCAAATTTTTTCAATGTAAATAAACCAAAGTACTCAACATTTTCAACAATCTAAATGCTATGAAAAGCAAAATTATAAATGTCAAAAGATAAAAGTAAATGAAAGAACAATGATGTGCTTCTAATATAGCAGAAACATAAAACAACTAAGAAAAATTGAATAAGCTCACAAAAACAATAAAGACACTTGTATAAGCAACATATCAGTCTAGAAATAGTTTGTGCAATTATTTCAAAAATTGTCACCATGAAGTCCTTTTTTCAAT
This sequence comes from Aeschynomene evenia, assembly GCA_013621005.1. NCBI lineage: Eukaryota > Viridiplantae > Streptophyta > Magnoliopsida > Fabales > Fabaceae > Aeschynomene > Aeschynomene evenia. Next base: position 30,972,501 of record CM024267.1, read on the forward strand.
AAACAGAAACACTCAATTCCCAGGGGGACAGCACAAAGTAACAGAGGAAGCAATACACAACAGACTTAAACACATAGCAGCAACAAAAACGGCTCCAGCCATTCATCGCATAACAGCATCTAATCAAAGTACAGAACTTCAACACCTTGATTACCACCAAATGATGCTTTATTGCTTCCATTGCAACAAATTCTTCAAATTTTATGATCAAGTTCTGTGAGTTCAGATCTGTACAAGAAGGATAAGTTGTTATCCTTGTACACCCTCATTAAATTCCATCTCTTACTGTACATTAGAATTCAAGTTCAACTCCTATATATATATATATGTAAAGACATTTTATGTACTTCAGGGCATCATGTCCTACATCAAGTAAAGATACTTTTGATCATTACTATGTCTTCATGAGTCACATTAATTATTATGATCACTAATATGCTAAGAAAGTAACATACACCTAGCTTGTATGTGCAAGTGGTGAAAAGAGCATCAAAATTAAACTTGCTGCAACCATGTACAAAGTCAGAACAAGGTATTCTTAAAGTAAATACACTGTAACAAAATGAATAAGACGTGAATCTCTATTTTTCTTCTGCTTTATTCACGTGTCTTTGTTCTACCAAGGCCATGTTAATGACCATGAAAACTAAACTATATTGTTAATAGATAAAGCATCAAATATTTACACATGCTAATTAATCAATCAATTAATAGATGAGTTTCAAACAATATTCAGCACAAATTCTTGAAATGCATTATCGCCTTTATGAGCGGAGAAGTAATTGATAAGCAATTCTATGGTTGTAGCATTTCCTGAAATCCCTTTGTCTTTCATTATCTGAAGGTATTTTGTCGACCTCATAAAATCATGTCTCCGCAGCAATCCTTGGACGAAGACATTATAAGTGCATTCATCAGGCATGCAACCCTCATCTTCCATATTCATCACTAAATCTTCAGCATCATCAAGTAGTCCTTCGTTACATAGACCTTTAATCATTATGTTATGAGTACGAACATTAATTTTCAAGCCTTTTGCTGGCAGGCAAGAGAAGAGATTCCGTGCATCGTTCAGTTTTCCAGAACTGCACATTCCATCAAGCACAGTATTGTAAATTACAATACCAAGGTTCAAACTAGTCTTCTCCAATTCCTTAAACAGTGAGATTGCATCAGAATAAAGATGGCATTTGAATAGGCCATCCAATATAATAGCACAAGTCCGTAGATCAGGAAGTTGGCCGTATTTGTGCATTGTAACAAACAATTCTTTTGCAGCTAGCGGTTTCCCCACCTTGCAGAACCCATCAATAAGAATATTCCAAGTCACAACATCTGGAATAAATCCTTTATTAACCATCTCATCCAAGATATAAAAAGCCTTACTGATGTTTTTGACTTTACACCACCCATGGATTAATGAATTATAGGTTACAACATTCGGTAAGAATCCTTGGTGAACCATCAAATCAAATATTCTCATGGCCTCGTCCATTCGATTTTGCAGACAATAACCAGAAATCATAGAGCTATAGGAGACAAAATTTGGCTCCACCACATTTACAGTCATAAGACCAAGTAAAGCTTTAGCCATTGAAGTGTTCCCCTCTTTGCAAAAGGCATCCAGTAAAATACTAAAAGTATGCACATTTCGCATGATTCCCATTCGCATCATCTCATCCAGTAAAGATGCAACCTCTTTCCATTTACTGAAATTACACAGACCTTGAATCAAGCAATTGTAAGTGATGACATCAGGTCGAATACCTTTCCCTGTCATTTCAGAGAACAAACTCAGAGCCTCAGATACCAACCCATCCTTGCAGAGACTATCAATAATCATGCTGTAAGCATCAACATCGGGTCTGCATTTTATGCTGTTCATCTTCTTTAGGTACCCAATGGCAGCACCAGTGTCTCCAATCTTGCACAACCCATTAATAATTGTTCCAAAGGTGTGATTGTCCCAATGGTACCCCATGTTTTCCATGTGGTGAGCCAGCCATATAGCATGACTCACATTGCCTTCAAGACAAAGCCCATTAATCATGGAGGTGAAAGTCACAACATCAGGCTCCAAACCAATCTTAAACATGATACCCATAACAGAGAAGGCATAGGGAGTGTGGTTCAAATGGCAGAGACAATTGATAACAATATTGAGAGTAAACTCATTAGGATTGAGACCTAAGGAGAGCATGTGTTTGATTAAAGAGATAGCAGTTGTGTAATGCTTGGCCTTAACGATGAAGGAATACAATAGGGTAAAATCCTTATCAGATGGGAAAGGGTTCATCGCAGCCATTTTGTGAAACAAAACCAAAGCAGAATCAACATCTTTCAGACCCTTAATACAATTTATGAGGTGGGTTCTGTTCTTGATGTCATGAATCTCAGTGTTGGAACAGCGAGTTGAATAAAGGAAATGCAGGAAGGGGAATTGAGGAGAAAGAGAGTGAATAAGGAAGGGTTTGGGGAGAGAAATCGTACCAATCTTCTGTTGGAGAAGAAGAAGACGTACTGAAGCTGAAGCAATCCTTGTTGCTGGAAACATCGCAAAACTTGAATCGATTTTTGGTTTTTGTATCCACTGATATTAATCTTTTTAACACAATTATTCAATTCAATTATATGCTTATAAAAATAATTATAATTCTACACAAAATACACTCAAAGTCATGGAAAAAAATTTGAACCAGTGAAATAAACTGAAATGAAGTAAATAGTAACAAAGTCGCATGTAAATTCAAAACAAACACTTTCACAGCAAAATCGTGAACCAAAATATTTTGCAGGTAAATTCACATAAAAAATAGTTCTTGTTAACTTTGTAGATAAGGAATTCATAGAAAAATTAGCTAACAGAAAGTTGCAGGAAAATTTGCAACTAACTTTATTGTGAATTCTTTACCTGCAAAGTTAGCTAAGAAATTATCTACGAACGAAAACATTACTTAATATTAGTGTCTTTTAGATATGAAAATATAGTAATTCTATATCAAACTTGTGACTCACTTATGTAAACACTAGATTATTCAACATGATCTATTTCATTTAATTTTCATCATTCAAAAAACTTTGAAGCAAATATTCGTAAATAAGTTTTCCCACTTTTTGGAGGGTAGGTTTCACTCCTAACCTAAATGGGAAATGATATTTTTACATTGACATAAATGTATGTATATATACTAGTAGAAGTAACCCGTGCTACGCACGGCTAAACTAATCTTTAATTTATTTACTATAAAAGAAAATAAATTTAAGTGATTATAATAAATACACCTCTTAAAAAGTAAATGAATGTAAATAATATAGCAATTTAAAAATCAATAATGCTTAACATATAACATAAATACGTTCAACTTGTGCTATCCATGTTACAGGATGTGTGATATACGTATATCACTAAACTTTCAAACTCTAATGTTACAATATTGACAATAGAGCATAATTGAAACTTAATACTTTCTAGGTATAGATAAAAAGCTCGTTCAAACCAAAAGTTTAATCTACATAATCATAGCTAGACTAAGTCATTTTGATATTATTTTATGATCATTTTCTAGCTTAAAAAATGATATATATTAATTACATTTTAACATAATACACATTGAGAAAATTATTTAACATTTATATATTGTGACCAAAATCTTTACACATACGTATTAGATATTAATCAACTAACGTAACAAATTCATTACCATTTGTTTCACTATCTGAAAATAGAGAGTGTTCAATACGATTCAGTGGATTTGCATCAAAGTTAATTGTTGGATCATTTACGAATGAATCATCTGAAATAAAAAAAATACAAAATAATATGATTAATCTATATGTGTAACTATTTAAATCAAATACATTATAATTTTCGTAATCAGGCAAACAGGAAAAAATTATTTTTTAATGAAATTTTATTATAATTAACATAAACTAATTTAGACAACATATTTTGTATTTACTTTTTAACCAGATATTATAATCTCCAGTAAAGTTATTATACCCAAATCAAATTAAAAATAAATTATTAAAATATTAAATATGATTTTAGAATAGAGCAAACTTATCTGGAGAATGAAAGACTTTGCATTTAGTTTTAAATTGGACACTATACGCTTTTGGGCCATTACTTAACCATTGTCAAATAAGAAAACAAATTTTATTTTTAAAACAAATTATATTTTAAATCATATAAAGTTGTTTACACAGGAAATGAATTTACATTTATGTTTTACACATATATATTATACCCATTGCACCACTACTTAACCCCGATCAAATAAGAAAATATTTACTTTGAAAAAAAAATTTATTTTATATAACAGGGACGAATTTTGACAATAAAAAATATGTCATTTAATCTTCGCTATGATATTATACCTATTGAACCGCTATTTAACTATCTCCATGAATAAAAAAATTTACATTTAATTGAAAAATCACCACCAAATCAAATGGAAAAAAAATTATTTTTAAATAAAAATTTAGTATAAAAAACATAAACCGGTGTAGACAACATATTTTGCATTTAATCTTTAACCAGATATTATAAACTATGATACCATTACTATACCAAAATCAAATTAAAAATTAATTAGTGTAATAAAAAAATTATTTTAGAATGAAACAAAGTTGTCCGGAGAATGAAAGACTTTGCATTTAGTTTTTAATTGGACACTATACACTCTTGTGCCGCTACTTAACCATTGTCAACTAAAAAAACAAATTTTATTTTTAAAGCAAATTATATTTTAAATCATATAAACTTGTTTACACAGGAAATGAATTTGCATTTTGGTTTTACTCAAATATCATACCCTCTTGCACCATTACTTAACCCCAATCAAATAAGAAAACATGTACTTTGAAAAAAATATTTATTTTATATAACAGGGACTAGTTTCGACAACAAAAAATATGTCATTTAATCTTCGCTATGATACTATACCTATTGCTCCGCTATTTAACTTCATCCATGAAAAATAAATTCATATTTACATAAAAAAAATATTATCCCAATCAAAATGAAAAAATTATTTTTAAATCCAAAAATATTATAAACAAACATAAACGGGTTCTAACAACATATTTTATATTTATTTTATAAACATATATTATACCCTCTACTACCATTACTATACTCAAATCAAATAAAAAATAAATTTGTGTAATCAAGAAAATTAATTTAAATAAAATAAATTAAACTAATTTGGATAACATATTTTGCAATTATTTTTTAACCAGATATTATAATCTACAAAAAGTTACTATACCCAAATCTAATTAAAAATAAATTATTAAAATGAAAAACATGATTTTAGAATAAAACAAACTTGTCTAGAGAATGAAAGACTTTACATTTAGTTTTTAATTGGACACTATACGCTCTTGTGCCGCTACTTAACCATTGTCAAATAAGAAAACAAATTTTATTTTAAATCATATAAAGTTGTTTACGCAGGAAATGAATTTACATTTATGTTTTACACATATATATTATACCTCTTGCACCACTACTTAACCCCGATCAAATAAGAAAATATTTACTTTGAAAAAAATATTTATTTTATATAACAGGGACGGATTTTGACAATAAAAAATATGTCATTTAATCTTCGCTATGATATTATACTTATTGAACCGCTATTTAACTATCACCATGAATAAAAAATTTACATTTAATTGAAAAATCACCACCAAATCAAATGGAAAAAAATTATTTTTAAATAAAAATTTAGTATAAAAAACATAAACCGGTGTAGACAACATATTTTGTATTTATTCTTTAACCAGATATTATAAACTATGATACCATTACTATACCAAAATCAAATTAAAAATTAATTAGTGTAATAAAATAAATTATTTTAGAATGAAACAAAGTTGTCTGGAGAATGAAAGACTTTGCATAACTATACGCTCTTGTGCCGCTACTTAACCATTGTCAACTAAAAAAACAAATTTTATTTTTAAAGCAAATTATATTTTAAATCATATAAACTTGTTTACACAGGAAATGAATTTACATTTTGGTTTTACTAAAATATTATACCCTTTTGCACCATTACTTAACCCCAATCAAATAAGAAAACATGTACTTTGAAAAAAATATTTATTTTATATAACAGGGACTGATTTCGACAACAAAAAGTATATCATTTAATCTTCGCTATGATATTATACCTATTGCTCCGCTATTTAACTCCATCCATGAAAAATAAATTCATTTTTACATAAAAAAATATTACCACAGTCAAAATGAAAAAATTATTTTTAAATCCAAAATTATTATAAACAAACATAAACGGGTTCTAACAACATATTTTATATTTATTTTATAAACATATATTATACCCTCTACTACCATTACTATACCCAAATCAAATAAAAAATAAATTTTTGTAATCAAGAAAATTAATTTAAATAAAATAAATTAAACTAATTTGGATAACATATTTTGCATTTATTTTTTAACCAGATATTATAATCTACAAAAAGTTACTATACCCAAATTAAATTAAAAATAAATTATTAAAATATAAAACATGATTGTAAGAGCAATGCTATAGGCACAACAAAAAATCAGCCAAAACAGCCAACTAATAGGAATTTGGGCCACAATCACCAAGCCCATTAGAAGTCTACTCATGATTAAAAGTGTTAAATGGGCTTTGTTGACTGTTTTGGCTGGTTTTTTGTTATGCCCCAAGCATTTGTGTTTTAGAATAGAACTAACTTGTCTGGAGAATGAAAGACTTTACATTTAGTTTTTAATTGGACATTATACGCTCTTGTGCCTCTACTTAACCATTGTCAAATAAGAAAACAAATTTTATTTTAAATCATATAAAGTTGTTTACGCAGGAAATGAATTTACATTTATGTTTTACACATATATATTATACCCCCTTGCACCACTACTTAACCCCGATCAAATAAGAAAATATTTACTTTGAAAAAAAATATTAATTTTATATAACACGGACTGATTTCGACAACAAAAAAGTATGTCATTTAATCTTCGTCATGATATTATACCTATTGAATCGCTATTTAACTGCCTTCATGAATAAAAAAAATTTACATTTAAGTGAAAAATCACCACCAAATCAAATGGAAAAGAATTATTTTTAAATAAAAATTTAGTATAAAAAGCATAAACTGGTTTTAACAACATATTTTCCATTTATTCTTTAACCAGATATTATAAACTATGATGCCATTACTATACCAAAATCAAATTAAAAATTAATTATTGTAATAAAAAAATTATTTTAGAATAGAACAAACTTGTCTGGAGAATGAAAGACTTTGCATTTAGTTTTTAATTGGACAGCATACGCTCTTGTGTCGCTACTTAACCATTGTTAAATAAGAAAACAAATTTTAATTTTAAAGCAAATTATATTTTAAATCATATAAACTTGTTTACACAGGAAATGAATTTACATTTTGGTTTTACTCAAATATTATACCCTCTTGCACCACTACTTAACCCCGAACAAATAAGAAAACATGTACTTTGAAAAAATATTTATTTTATATAACATGGACTGATTTCGACAATAAAAAGTATGTCATTTAATCTTCGCTATGATATTATACCTATTGCACCGCTATTTAACTCCATCCATGAAAAATAAATTTATATTTACATAAAAAATACTGCCCCGATCAAAATGAAAATTATTTTAAATCCAAAAATATTATAAACTGATTCTGACAACATATTTTATATTTATTTTTTAAACATATATTATATCATGTACTACCATTACTATACCCAAATCAAATAAAAAATAAATTAGTGTAATCAAGAAATTTATTTTAAAATAATATAAATAAAACTAATTTGGACAACATATTTCGTATTTATTTTTTAACCAGATATTATAATCTCCGTAAAGTTACTATACCCAAATCAAATTAAAAATAAATTATTAAAATATAAAACATGATTTTAGAATAGAACAAACTTGTATGGAGAATGAAAGACTTTGCATTTAGTTTTAAATTGGACATTATACGCTTTTGGGCCGTTACTTAACCATTGTGAAATAAGAAAACAAATTTTATTTTTAAAACAAATTATATTTTAAATCATATAAAGTTGTTTACACAGGAAATGAATTTACATTTATGTTTTACACATATATATTATACCTCCTTGCACCACTACTTAACCCCGATGAAATAAGAAAATATTTACTTTGAAAAAAAATTATTTTATATAACAGGGACGGATTTAGACAATAAAAAGTATGTCATTTAATCTTCGCTATGATATTATACCTATTGAACCGCTATTTAACTATCTCCATGAATAAAAAAATTTACATTTAATTGAAAAATCACCACCAAATCAAATGGAAAAAAATTATTTTTAAATAAAAATTTAGTATAAAAAACATAAACCGGTATAGACAACATATTTTACATTTATTCTTTAACCAAATATTATAAACTATGATACCATTACTATACAAAAATCAAATTAAAAAATAATTAGTGTAATTAAAAAAATTATTTTAGAAAGGAACAAAGTTGTCTGGAGAATGAAAGACTTTACATTTAGTTTTTAATTGGACACTATACGCTCTTGTGCCGCTACTTAACCATTGTCAAATAAGAAAACAAATTTTATTTTTAAAGCAAATTATATTTTAAATCATATAAACTTGTTTACACAGAAAATGAATTTACATTTTGGTTTTACTCAAATATTATACCCTCTTGCACCACTACTTAACCCCGATCAAATAAGAAAACATGTACTTTGAAAAAAATATTTATTTTATATAACAGAGACTGATTTCGACAATAAAAAGTATGTCATTTAATCTTCGCTATGATATTATACCTATTGCACCGCTATTTAACTCCATCCATGAAAAATAAATTTATATTTACATAAAAAATACTACCCCGATCAAAATGAAAAAATTATCTTAAATCCAAAAATATTATAAACGGATTCCGACATTATATTTTATATTTATTTTCTAAACATATATTATATCCTTTACTACCATTACTATACCCAAATCAAATAATAATTAAATTAGTGTAATCAAGAAAATTATTTTAAAATAAAATAAATTAAACTAATTCGGACAACATATTTTGCATTTATGTTTTAACGAGATATTATAATCTCCAGTAAAGTTACTATTCCCAAATCAAATTAAAAATAAATAATTAAAATATAAAAACATGATTTTAGAATAGAACAAACTTGTCTGTATAATGAAAGACTTTGTATTTAGTTTTTAATTGGACATTATACGCTCTTGTGCCGCTACTTAACCATTGTCAAATAATAAAACAAATTTTATTTTTAAAACAAATCATATTTAAATCATATAAAATTGTTTATTTACGCATAAAATGAATTTACATTTTGGTTTTACTCGTATATTATACCTCCCTGGCCTGCACCACTACTTAACCCCGATCAAATAAGAAAATATTAACTTTGAAAGAGATATTTATTTTATATAACAGAGACGAATTTCGACAATAAAAAAGTATGTCATTTAATATTCGCTATGATATTATACCTATTGAACCACTATTTAACTCCGTCCATGAAAAATAAATTCATATTTACATAAAAAAGACTACCCCGATCAAAATGAAAAAATATTTTTAAATCCAAAAATATTATAAACAACATAAATGGGTTCCGACAACATATTTTTTATTTACTTTTTAAACATATATTATACCCTTTACTACCATTACTATACCCAAATCAAATAAAAAATAAATTAGTGTAATCAAGAAAATTATTTTAAAATAAAATAAATTAAATTAATTTGGACAACATATTTTGCATTTATTTTTTAACCAGATATTATAATCTCCAGTACAGTTACTATACCCAAATCAAATTAAAAATAAATTATTAAAATATAAAACATGATTTGAGAATAGAACAAACTTGTTTGGAGAATGAAAGACTTTGCATTTAGTTTTTAATTAGACACTATACGCTCTTGTGCTGCTACTTAACCATTGCCAAATAAGAAAACAAATTTTATTTTTAAAACAAATTATATTTTAAATTATATAAACTTGTTTACACAGGAAATGAATTTACATTTTGGTTTTACTCACATATTATACCCTTTGCACCACTACTTAACTCCGATCAAATAAGAAAATATTTACTTTGAAAAAAATATTTATTTTATATATCAGGGACGGATTTCAACAACAAAAAGTATGTCAACTATTTTTTTTTTTGTCTATTTTAGAGTATTTTTGTAATTTGAATCGACTATTACTTGTACCAATAGCTATAGCTTATTAAAGAAAAATTTAACGAAGACATCAAAGAATTGTTTAAGACTTGAAACATTATGTCACCAAGTGAATGTAATTGAAATAAATATATAGTAAAGTTGAGCAATAATACAAAATATTTATGATACAAATACATTTATTGTCGTACATTAAGATAATAATAATTTATACATTTTTTATTTTAAAAACTTATGTTGTAGTTCTTTTTAAATTCCTTTTATCTCTATGGATAGAGGAGCTTAATAAAGAGGCCCAACTGTCAATTTTTACTCTTTTATGATGATAATAAGCATGTAATATTTGAAAGTGTTCAATCATGTCCAGAAAAAAATAAGAACAAATGGCATCCACCAAATCTTTACCCCTAAACTTAGACCTTAAAATAATAAAATTAATAATTATCATCATAAAAATTAATAATTTAATAAAATTCAAATATAAATGAGTGAGTTCAACAGTTATGTACATAATTTATAGCCATGTTCAATATAAAAAGGATTCAGTAGACAACACCCAATAAATTGTAGCATTGGTCTCATCATGTGTAAAACACCAACTCTTTTTTTTTTTTTGTTTCCCAAGGTATCCACCGGAGCGATTCCGATGACTAATCCCCCGCCGATTTGTGCGTGCACCTCAAGGGTGGGACGGCTGGCCAAGGTCCTTTCTGCATACACACCGCCCATGAATCGAACCCAAGACTAGATGCTTAAGCAACCCAAGCCACTACCACTTGTGCTAGGGCCCTTAGTCGTAAAACACCAACTCTTTAGTCTTTATTTTCTTTGCTTCTTCTATTTTGGGCCTTTGGGCCCCATTGTAAACCCAAAAGCATTAAGATGTACCCAACATACTCAACCAAATCAACACACCAGCCTCCACATATTAGTTTTAGGGTTTTATGGGATAAGGGTGAGAGACAGAGAGAGGAGGCGCCGCCGCTGCGGTGAAGAGGAGAGAGGGATCGAGACAGAAGAGATGAGTGGTTGTGCGGCCACGGTTTTTACAGCTGTCGCAACCGCGATGAGAGGAAGAGAACGACAGAGAGAGCCAGCCGTCTCTACGGTGGCGAGAAGAGAGAGAATAGATCGGGGGAGCGGAAGAGTGAGGGAGCAGCGAGGGAGAGAAATGGAAGCTGCAGCGGTGGCGGCCTCTAGAGAGAAGAGAGAGAGCGAGAGACGGAGAGAGGAAGAGAACGACAGAGAGAGCAGAGGCCGAAGGAAGGCGGATTCCCCGTCACTGTGATCGGCTGAGCTTCGAGAAGAACGATGAAGAGAGAGCGATGGCGAGGTTAAGGAGCGGGCCGCGGCTACTGCTTCGCGTAGGGAGGGAAGGAACCAGCCACGGTTGCGACGGCCGTGAGGCGAGAGAACGGTGGAGGTGGAAGGGAGGATCTCGAGAGAGGGAGTCACGACCAGGAGGAGGAGCAGCGGTTTGGGGCTTCTGTGATTGCGGCTTGCGATCTAGGGAAGGGTGGCGGGTCCTCATCGGCTGTTGTCGCCGCTGCTACTGGTGGCTGGTAGTGGCGGTTGATGGTGTCGCGGTGATGATGAAGGTGAGAGTTCTGTTTCCCTCTCTGTTCTTTGTTTTTTTTATGATTTAAGTTTTGGCTGGAGTGTTGGCAATGGTGGATTTAGGAGAATGATGATGGTGAAGGCAATGGTGGCATGATGGTGAAGATGTTGATAGATCTCGACTCTGTTATGTTTCTGATTTTTTCTTTCTTTCTTTTTTTTTTTTTTGCTGAGCTTCTGTTAAAGATCTGAAATTTGGCTTCCATATAGATTTTCTTCTTCTTCTTGACTTGAATCTGGATTTAAATCTTGATCTGTGATGGTGATTGTTAATTCAGGTGATTCTGAATTTTGTTTGAATTGATTTGTTGTTGTGGAAATTATGTTGCTCTGGATGGTGGTTTGATGTTTAGTGTGATTTGCTTTGCTATTTTCCCCTAACCCTTTCCCTATTTGCTTAGCCTTGCTCTCCAATCCACGCATAGTGGCCGCGGAATTAAGGCTAGAATGTCGCGATCGAATGGGTTTCTCGTAGGGGGAAGCTAGTTGCTTAGCCTTCTCTCCAATGCTCTCTCCGTGATCAAACAAAAATTATTTTATATTGATATACAGTAACATAAGTGAAGCAGAAGGTGACACGTGAAATTGAATTTAGACAATATAGGTATGGACTGGTGCTCAGTCTGATTAAAATAATAACTGTGTTTTGCATAATTAATCAAAGAAACAATAGAGAGTAAATTTAAATGATAAACACTTTTTAGGGATTATCTTATACACTAATAGACTGAACAGTTACAATGGAAATGGAGAGTAGGACACGTGTGTAATGGAAACTTTGAGTTTATATTGTGTTGTGATATCTAAACTTTGAGAGAATAGAAGTGGAGAGAAAATAGATCCAAAGAAAAAGTGAGTAATAAATGAGTGTGATTTATATAATTTATAAGTAGATATTCGGATGTTTGAAAAAATTAGATGTTAAAATAGTATGGAGCGACATTCTGAGTAGATTATCATATCTCATTATGGTATGTTTATATAATATTCCTAATTTACCCCAATAAACGATATCAACATTTCATCTATTTTTTTTTTATAAACAAAAGTTTAGATTAGGGGAGGCACACCCCCATGCAAGGTCAGGGCATACCATCAACCTCAACGAGGATTTATAGAGGAATTTACAGATCGTCTACCAAAGAGGGCTTCCCAAGATTCCACTATTATCACATCTTATCACATCTTATCAATAACTAAACGGACTATAATTTAGAAGTTTTATAAGATAAAACATAAAAATTTAAATAAAAAAATAAATTATTCAACCTGAGGTTCAACTTAAAAAAATATAATAACAAACTATTAACCTAGAGTCTAATCAGATTACTTTATTGTTCATTAAGTATTATCAGATAATTTTATTGTTCAAATACTTCATCCTCAATATACATTTATACATTTATTCTCAAAATATATACTTACTGTTTTAGGTGAATAACTTTATTGGTTTTTTTTTTCTTTCCAAGTATACTTTTACAAATTTAGAATTCATCTTGATTTACTTAAATGTTCTTTAATCTATTTACATTGATAGTTTGATATTGAATTTTTAAAATTGAACCTCATATTTTTTTTCTTTATTATTTTTTATTTCATAAAAATTGCAATTCATAGTAGGTTGAAGTATTAAAGAGGTGTGGTGATAAATAAAATATTGTAGTTTTTTTTATGGAATAAACTAGAAAGATTATATAAAAATTTCACTAGTAAAATATGACAATAGAATTAAGGGTGTGACAATAGTACTACACAAAATAGTATTGTTGATCCTAAGTAGACTTGATCCAACATGTAGTCAAACGTGCCCCAAATGCAGGTAGAGTAGTACAAATTCTCATCCTAGTTTTTTTTTTTTTTTTTTCAGTATGATTTTCTCGCTTGTATATCTAAACACCGTAAGAGAAAAATAAAATAAAATTTTACATATTTTCATAAACATAAATGCTGGAAATAACATTTTTTCAGCTAAAACAATCAATAAAGTTCATTTTAATACTTTTGACCCAAATAACATTATTAATCATGTGTATTTTTTTAATGGGCTGATTGATTTAAACCTAATTTTCATTTTATTAACTATTTTGACTGTTTTTTTTTTTATCTCTAGTTATGCTCTTTCATAAAAGTATAAATCTATTAAATAAAAGTTAAAATATATAAACGTGTTAAGTACTTCTGTCTTTTTAAAGGTTTTCTTTTAATTGTAAAAAATCTAACAATAAGAGCCGATAAGGTCGTGCTCCACGCGGAGGAATAAAATAAACATTCATATCTATCTTCCTATCACATAGCATTCATCAATAGTTTATTTTGTGTTGTTATCTTCATTTTTATTGATTTTTTAAGACATGCATGCTTCATCACATGCAAATTAAAAAAATCAAAAAAATCTTTATCTACACTTATTTAATAGAAAAATTATATATGTACGATAAAAGTTGTATAATATTTATATAATAATTATATCTACTGTTGAATTGTATTAATTTATAAATCTATATTACGATTCAATAATAGATATAATTATTGTACAAATATTATACAATTTTCGTTATTTGCATATAATTAGTTATTTAATCTCCACTCATTCATCTACTCATCTATATAATTCATTCTATATAATTTTTTAAATATTATATATATGAAATATACATATTTACTTACATTATTTTGATATATACATATCTTTTCTTGATAATATACCTTCAAAATATGCAAATCTTAATAAAATTTTAATACTATATATATATATATATATATATTAGTTTAATTTTGATACACTGACAGTGTAAAAGTATTTTACACTATCATCCAATTAAAATGCTTCGTTTTTGTGACTTTTCAAATAATGAGAGAGAGAAAATACAATCATAGTTAATGTAACAGCACATGATTTGATAATTATGTAAAAAATAGTACACTATCAGTAAATAAAAATTATATATATATATATATTTGATAATACTTTTATTTTTATGTAAGTAGATGGAAATTAAATGAGTGTACATGTGGCTTTATCTAGTTAAAATTAAAATGCAAGCAACATTTGATGAACCAATTCATGACTTCTATAAATAGGTCCTAATGAAGCCACAAAATAAACACAACAACCTTATCATTAACCATACTTAGTACTATTATTCTTATAAACCATGAAGCCTACACCACTACTTACCCTGTCTCTGCTCCTCCTCTCTGCCTTTCTCTCAACCGAAGCAGCAGACCAAGTTCTAGACATAAACGGCAACCCAATTTTCCCCGGCGGGGAATACTACATTATGCCGGCGTTATTCGGCCCGCCCGGCGGCGGGTTGAAACTCGGCACAACAGGGAACTCAGAGTGCCCTGTAACAGTCCTACAGCAATACTCTGAGGTTGCCAGAGGAATTCCAGTGAAGTTCAAAATTGCTGCAGAGTCCAGCATTCTGGAAATCTATGAAGGGACACCATTGGAAATAGAGTTCACAAAGAGGCCAAAATGTGCTGAATCATCCAAGTGGATTGTGTTTGTTGATAATGAGATAGGAAAAGCTTGTGTTGGGATTGGTGGTCCTGAAGATCATCCTGGTCAGCAAACATTTGGAGGGACATTTAGTATTAAGAAGTACCAATTTGGGTATAAGCTTGTGTTCTGTGTTTCAGGGTCTCCCACTTGTTTGGATATTGGTAGGTATGGTAGTGCTGGTGAAGAGGGAAGGCGTCTCAATTTGACTGAGCATGAAGCTTTTGATATTGTTTTTGTTGATGCTGCTACTTCTGACTCCAAAATTAGGACTGTTGTTTGAACTTTTAAGGTTTAACACATCTATCACACGTAATAATACTAAGGATTTTGCTAACGAGTATTCTTAGTACTGGTTAAGGAAATAAAAAAGAATCCTTAGAATACTTGTTAATAAAATGCTCACAACTCTGTAGTTTCTTGTGGTGATGACTGATGAGTTCTATAGTTCCCCTTCTTGCTATGTTCCTGTAAGTTGGTCTTCACAATTAATTATGTATGAGTTCAATGTTTGAATTTTACTTTACTGTGATTTATTTTTTCAATAATTCAAGTATTCAACCATCAGTGCCCAAATAAGATAAACAAGTGTAAACACAAATAAAATATGTGATCCAGGAAGTATGCTTATAAAGAACAAGTCTGGTTAAAAACCCTCCTAATTTAAATAAAATTAACTTATTAGAGAAAAAATAGTGCAACCTCCACATATTTGGAATAGAACAAATAGAACATATCATTAGGATCAAACCACCACAAAAACAAGATCAAAGACAACATAAAATAGAATAAAATCATAAAAAGACTGATCTCAAATTTAAATAACTAGACTCCACTTGCAACAAATATCAAAACCATCGTCTCCTGATTCTCGCTCCCCTTTTTCCCCTAGCAACTCTTCACCATGAGTACAAGCAAAGGAGAAAGTACAAGAACATTATATGTTTTATGTCTCCTTCTGTTGATCTCACCAAAATACAAGTTTGATTCTTGAGTCATTTTGTTGGTATATCTCTCTGAGTTTCATAAATCCAAAACCATATCCTACTTTAGATATTGATGCACTTTCTATCATACCTAATATTCTGAAATCACCGTTAACAATAAAAATTCAGTGAATATTATTCAGATAAATAATATTAATATGTAAAAGAGTTTAATTTTAATGTATTGATAGAGTAAATGTATTTTATATTATCATTTAATCAAAATAGTCTGTTTATATGACTTTTTAGGTAATGAAAAAAAAAATACGATCATAATTAATGTGGTAACATATTACAGAATGATTGTATAAAAAAATTATTACTGTAAGTGAATGAAAATTAAATTTTACAAATAATATACATATGTTATTATTATTATAACAATGGTCAACCCAATTTTAAGCAATATTTAAATTATTTAATGATCTGAATAATTATATAATACTAATATTATATAATTATTTAATATTTATATCATTAAATTTTAATATAAATCTACTCTTATGTACAAATAATAGATTAAACATCCTGTTATATAATTTTATTATACATCAATTATTTTGTCATAAATAAAAGTATTAAACAAACAATTGAGGATAAGGTTGTTGACTTGTTGTGTTATGCTCCACGTGGTGAAAACTGATGTAAACTATTACACCTCGAGGAGCTTGTGAGGGAATTGAATATATTTTCCCAGAAAATTGCCATCTTTTCCGGAGTAATTTAATTTTTGTATGGATCAAAGGTAAATAGTTTTTTCTTTCTTAAACTTATTTTAATCAATAATATTTATTATATAACAAAAATATATCAAATTAATATTCAACGTGTACTATACATAATATATATCATATCTAATATGTGTTATATATTTAACGCATGTTACTTTTGACACATACTACGTATGATTATATAACACACGTTGAATACTATAGTTGGATGTATTTCTGTTATACAATAAGCAGCAATGTTATTTTAATGGGAAAATTTTGATGCATAATAAAATCAGCCAAAACAGTCAAGAAAATGTCCAAAACATATAATACATTATATGCACAACGTATATTACATATTATGCATAATATATATGACATGTTGTACATAACATATATTATATGTTGCAATATTATCTTTCTTTACAAAATATGATACTATTGTACGTAATATATAATTGTGTACAACATAGAACACAATAAATTGTGTAAAAAATAACTGTCAAAAAATAATTTATTTTCAACAATTAATAAATATAATTTTTTTATAATATTTTTATAACACTTTTTGATAATTAAACATTGAAAATAACTATTATTTTATAGTGAATTTTCAATCATCACCACGCATTAACACAACTTGGAATGGATCTTTATCTGTCAAAATCAAACGCCTATTCCCAAACTTATCCTCATGAATTCCAATATTCATACAAGGATATGGTGATGGAGTATTATGCAAGGGACAAAACATAAGCTTGTAAGCCTCTTTGTACCTATGGAAGCTAAATGCACCATTCACTATACTCTCTCCTTGATGATCCATAGCAGCCCCAATAGCCACATAAGGGTCATGAGGAAAATCATCAATCATAGTCCAAACAAGTGTTAGGGCACAATTCACAGGCATGTCCACAAATGCAATGTCCAATTGTGAACCTGTGAGCACAAATTGATCTCTATTCTCTTGTACAAATATTTGTATTGGTAAGCCATTGATGGAATCACAATTGTCTTGGATGACACTTAGAGGGCATGTTTGGTTCTTGGTTTTGGCTAGTGTTAGTCCACCACCCTTGTGACCATTTTTGGCTGGTAAAATGTAGATTGGAGCCATTTGAGTAATATTGCCCCCATCTTTGTATTGAACTACTTCAGGATCTTCTGAAGAGATGGATGATTGTAGATTGGTTGTGAGAGCTAATAGGAGGAAGGGCAAAGCAAGGTTTGAAGGTTTCATGGTTTGAATCAATAAAGCTAAGGATGATTTGTGTGTGTGTGTGTTTTGGTGGCTTAGCTTAACCTACTTTTATAAGAGAAGTACTTAGCTATTATGTATTCTCTTAGGGGAAGAAAGAGTTGTTGCTCTATATCATTCCATACTCAATAGTTTAGCTTTATAAATTATTATTATTTTCTACTTTAACAATATTTTGAATTTTTATTAAGTATTGAACATTTTTTTTTAATTCAGTGTAGTTACTGTTGAAAATAATGATTAATTCTCTTGAAATGTAGAACTCATAGATGCGAGTTTTATCTCTGATCATGAAACCTCTCCATATAGATCGTAATAATTGAATCTCTGAATAAATATTGAAGAAATCTAATTGATATATTGAATAATATTACATAGCCAATTTCTTTTTTCTTCTTTTAAAAGCATCTTAAAATTGTCAAGCTTATAAATTGTTCCGAGAGATATAACATGCATGTGGATCCAACTGTGACATAGCATGAGAAGTCACTTAAGTTGATGATTAATTCAAAGTTACTCAAAAATATTGAATGAAAAATGCAGAGCACATGCTATTTTTCAACTCCTTGATATCATCTCAATTGAAAGCCAAGAGCAGGATATCTTAAAGTAGAAGTTGCACTGTGATCCATGATTTAACTTAAGTTCTTTGAATCAGAATTCCCTTTATATAACTTAGAATCTTATAAAAATATTTTGCTTTTCCTAAAGGCATTACTTTTTTTTTACACAATAATAGCGAATAATTTAAATACATAATATTTAAACCAGTCCTACTACATGTACAATTTATTGTCAGTCATTTCAGCCAATGAAAAGAAAATGAGTCATTCATCTGCTAATAAAATTCAACACACTCTATTCGTGTGGACCAAAGAATGCAAAAAAATAAATTCATTTACAGTATTGGCTGTTAGAACATTGTACAAGAAGAATTATCGTATTTAAATAGAAGAACAATGAAGTAGAGTTTAATCTATAGATATAACTCTGACCAAAACCATGATGCTTGGTGATCTTTCATACGCAAAGGAAGAATCCACATGAAAGGAATTCATGGAACAGAATTCTATAAGTAGAGGCCAAGCCATAACACCATAACACAAACACATAAAAGCATCTCTAATATTGAGCAAAACCATATATATGAATGAAGCCTCTATTGGTAATTACCCTTTCCTTCATTTTCTTTGCCTTCACCACCAAGTTACCCTTAGCCTTATCAGATGATACACAACTGATAGCAACAAATGGAGAACTTATTGAAACCAATCAAGCACTCTATATTTTACCAGATTACCCTTCAACTGAATCAGAGGTTGGTGGAGGACTAATACTAGGCCTAACTCAAAAGTACTCAAGGTGCCCACTTAATATTTGCAGCACTTTTCTTCAGAATTCAATGGCCTTCCAATAATATTCACCACACCCCAAAATCCCAACACTTCTGTTACTGTCACAACAAGTACAGAATTTGACATCACATTCATTCACAAGCCTATTAACTGTGCTAATTCTTTCAAGTGGGTGGTGTTGTTTGATGATGAAGATTGCCCTTATCCATGGATTGGTGTTGGTGATGAGGGAAATTATCCAGGGAAGATCACACTGAGTGGTAGGTTTCACATTCAGAGAGTGTTCAATGGAAGCTACAAGCTGGTATTTTGTCAAACATCTGGTGTGTGTAAACATGTTGGCAGGTATAATGATGTAAATGGAAGGCGTTTGATTCTCACTGATGATGATGATGATCCATTCCTTGTTGAGCTTGTTATATCACATGATATCTTGTGATTGTTCATATTGCAATTCAGATCATGATTTGCTCTATATAGTAGTACTAAATTAATAGCTAGATCAGTATAAATAATGGTATATGCCTATGGTACTTTCTGTTAAATAACATAACATTATACTTTTCATATTACTATATCTCTGAGCTATATTTTTTTAACATTTATTTGAATTTAAATTTTATTTTCTTGACAAAATATTCAGAGAGAATGCTTATAAGCATTTAAATGTTATGGGGTCCTCGGATTTCTTTTATTACAATATCTAAAAATAATAATAGTTTACCAATTTATCATTTCCAGATAGGATTATGTAATTACAAAATAAAAAACAGAAGATATAGTAACACAAGAAGGCTCTGGAACACGTCAGAAAACTCTTGCAACATCCTTAACAAACCACAATCTTATGCTCTGACAATTTCTTCATCTCTCTACACTTTACTAGAACCCTTCCCTCTCAACATGCAGAGCCATGGAACTTTCAAGAACCACCCTTAGCATTCACCAACTTTATCACTTTATAACTATATATACACAACAACCTTGTACTTCTGTCTTCAACCTTGAAGACAAACAGAGAAGTGCCATAGCAAAACACACTTCTTACACTTTTTTGTCACCTATTATCAAACACTTAACATATCTATTTTCAAGCACTTATCTGAGTACAAAATCAGAAGGTATACACAGATTCAAAATATAAAATGAGGCCACAACCAATGAATTTGATGATGGTGGTGCCACTATTCTTGCTGCTTCTTGCTGGCTTTCCATCCAAAGCAAAAGGGTATCTGATACCACCATATGTGGATCGTCCTGGCAATCCTTTGGCTGATCTCTGGTCGGATCGCTTGCCAGATCCGTTTCGCATTCTAGAGAGGATTCCGGTTGAGCTTGACAAATATGAGTCAGCCATGGCTCTGTCACCTGCAAGAGTGGATTGGAAAGAGACACCAGAAGGTCATGTTATAATGGTGGATGTTCCAGGGCTGAAGAAGGATGAGATCAAGATAGAAGTGGAGGAGAACAGAGTTGTGAAGGTGAGTGGAGAGAGGAAGAAGGAGGAGCAGAAGACAGGGGATCAATGGCACAGAGTGGAGAGATCATATGGTAAGTTTTGGAGGCAGTTCCGGTTGCCGGAAAATGTGAAGTTGGATTCTGTTAAGGCAAAGCTGGAAGATGGGGTGCTTACTCTGACACTGCAAAAGTTGGCACCTGATCAGATCAAGGGTCCAAGGTTGGTGACCATTGATGGGGACACTGAGCAACCAGCACAGATCAAGGTCAATGAAACCAAACAAGAGCTGTGAATTACTCAATGAATCATAATCATATATATCATGATTAATGAGTAATATAATTGAAGAGAGGTTTCTTTGTTGATTTGTTCTGTTGTGATAGTAATACTTATGGATGTTTTATGTATGATCTTGTTCAATAATGAGTTACTCATGGTTTTGTAAGCTTTACTGATCTATTAATTCTCGCTTGTGTTACATTCTGGCCCAATATTCAACCTCTCTAGATTAAATCATGTTAATGAAAGAATGATCTTACAGGAGACAGGACAAACTAGTAGAGGATCCAAGCAGATAATAACATCATGCGGCATGAAATAAACAATGCAGTTGTCAACAGCAAAAATAGTTTTTGCTGAAAGACTAATATATGCCATGCTTGATACTTTCAAGGTTTGTGTTTCTTTATCTAATGAGTATGAATTTGTAGATGATCATGATGGTGAAGACAGGAAGACACATAAACATCACCATGAGACCTCAAGAACGAAGAATAAAATAGAGAAGTTATATGAGTTATTGATTAATGAAATTTTAGGATTACACGTATAATAAACTAATTACATCAGGAAGTTAACAATAGTTGTAACATAAAAATAATATGAGGATTAATTTGAGTAATGAAGTACAAGAATGAAAGATTATTTGAAATCAAAATTAAAATAAAGGATCAATTTCATTCACTAATTCCCTAAAAGAAAGAAAACCTAATTTGGTTCATTGGGATAATTGGTACCACCAATCCCACCATCACCGCTCGGTACGAACATTCCATTTCCGAAGTGATGCTGCCAACAACAAGAACTACAGCAACTGCTATTCTACGTCGATTTCCGAATCTTGTTCTTCTTCATCAACAATCTTTAATTGGTACCGTTTCTGATCCCAATTGTTATCCCTATTCTTCCACCTCTGTGACTTGTAATGCCATAGAGAGCAGCAGAACCCACCTCCTAAACTGTATTAGGAGTCTCAAAGATGTTGATTCTGCTTTGGATTTGTTTCGCAAAATGGCTGCAATGAACCCTTTTCCATCTGATAAGGATTTTACCCTATTGTATGCCTTCATTGTTAAGACCAAGCATTACACAACTGCTATCTCTTTAATCAAACACATGCTCTCCTTAGGTCTCAAACCTGATGTGGTTACTCTCAATATTGTCATCAATTGTCTCTGCCGTTTGAACCACACTCCCTTTGCCTTCTCTGTCGTGGGTATCATGTTTAAGATTGGTTTGGAGCCTGATGTTGTGACTTCAACTCCATGATTAATGGGCTCTGTCTTGAAGGCAATGTGGATCATGCTATATGGCTGGCTCACCACATGGAAAACATGGGGTATCAATGGAACATTTACACCTTTGGAACAATTATTAATGGGTTGTGTAAGATTGGAGACACTGGTGCTGCCATTGGGTACCTAAAGAAGATGGACAAAAGAAAATGCCAACTCAATGCTGAAGTTTACAACACCATTATGGATTCTCTTTGCAAAGATGGGTTCGTATCTGAGGCTCTGAGTTTGTTCTCTGAAATGACAGGGAAAGGTATTCGGCCTACTATTGTCACTTACAGTTGCTTGATTCAAGGCCTGTGTAATTTCAGTAGATGGAAAGAGGCTGCATCTTTACTGGATGAGATGATGCAAAAGGGAATCGCGCTAAATGTGCTAACTTTTGGTATTTTACTGGATGCCTTTTGCAAAGAGGGGAACACTTCAATGGCTAAAGCCGTACTTGGTCTTATGACTCGAACAGGAGTGGAGCCAAATGTTATCTCCTATAGCTCGATGATTTATGGTTATTGTCTGCAAAATCGGATGGACAAGGCCATGAGAATATTTGACTTGATGGTTCACCAGGGATGCTTACCGAATGCTGTAACTTATACTTCATTAATCCACGGGTGGTGTGAAGTCAAAAACATCGCTAAGGCTTTGTATCTCTTGGATGAGATGGTTGATAAAGGATTTATTCCAGATGTCGTGACTTGGACTGTTCTTATTGATGGGTTCTGCAAGGTGGGGAAACCTCTGGCTGCAAAAGAGTTGTTTGTTACAATGCACAAATATGGCCAACATCCCAATCTACAGACCTGTGCTATTATATTGGATGGCCTATTTAAATGCGATCTTTATTCTGATGCAATCTCACTGTTTAAGGAATTGGAGAAGACTAGTTTGAATCTTGGTATTGTAATTTACAATATTGTGCTTGATGGAATGTGCATTTCTGGAAAACTGAATGATGCACAGAATCTCTTCTCTTGCCTGCCAGCAAGAGGCTTGAAAATTAATGTTCATACTCATAACATAATGATTAAAGGTCTATGTAACGAAGGACTACTTGATGATGCTGAAGATTTAGTGATGAATATGGAAGATGAGGGTTGCCCGCCTGATGAATGCACTTATAATGTCTTCGTCCAAGGATTGCTGCCGAGACATGATTTTACGAGGTTGACAAAATACCTCCAGATAATGAAAGACAAAGGGTTTTCAGGACATGCTACAACCATAGAATTGCTTATCAATTACTTCTCTGCTCATAAAGGCGATAATGCATTTCAAGAATTTATGCAGAATATTGTTTGAAACTCATCTCTTAATTGATTAATTAGCATGTGTTAATATTTGATGCTTTATCTATTAACAATATACTTTAGTTTTCATGGTCATTAACTTGGCCTTGATAGAACAAAGACATGTGAATAAAGCAGAAGATAAAGAGAGATTCATGTCTTATTCAATTTGTTCCAGTGTATTTACTTTAAGAATACCCTGTTCTTACTTTGTACATGGCTGCAGCAAGTTTAATTTTGATGCTCTTTTCACCACTTGCACATACAAGCTAGGTGTATGTTACTTTCTTAGCATATTAGTGATTATAATAATTATTGTCACTCATGACTACATAGTAATGATCTAAAGTATCTTTACTTGAAGTAGGACATGATGCCTTGAAGCACGTAAAATTTCTTTATATATTTATAGGTGTTGAGCTTGAATTCTTATGTACAGATGGAATTTAATGAGGGTGTACAAGGATAAGAACTTATCCTTCTTTTACAGATCTGAACTCACAAAACTTCATCCTAAAATTTGAAGAATTTGTAGCAGTGGAAGCTAGCATCCTTTGGTGGTAATCAAGGTGTGGTATTCAAAGCTAGCAGCATTTGGCTGGAGCCGTTTTTGTTGCTGTTATGTGTTTAAGTCTGTTGTGTATTGCTTCCTCTGTTACTTTGTGTTGTCCCCCTGGGAATTGAGTGTTTCTGTTTATCGAATAAAAGGACTTATATGTTGCTTATAAAGGTGGAGATCTCAGTTGTTTTCTTTTTTATATGCTTATGTACTACATCTATATTTAGTTATTGAAATATTCTTTTGTAAATTTGGTTAGTATAATTTGAATAATCAATTTGTGTTCTTTGATTATTTGATATTCCCTCAATTCTTAGAATCTTAAGTTTTCATTTACATTAAAAAGATTTTTAGTTTGCATTCATTTGATGCTTCTATCATCATCATCCATTGTTTTTCTTCATTTTTTTCTCCCTTCTTACTTCTATTTAGTAATAGGAACTAATAATGATGATATTGGTGGGATGATGTATGTATATCATATACAAATTAAATTATCAAAGTAGATGAAGCTAAGAGTAACTTGATGCTTTGTGAGTGAGAAGCTTAGGTTAGGTCTTATTGATTGCAAATAACTTATTTTGCTGCACATAATACAACACTTGATACAAGTGTCTTTATTGTTTTTGTGAGCTTATGCAATTTTTCTGTGTTGTTTTATGTTTCTACTATATTAGAAGCACATCATTGTTCTTTCATTTACTTTTATCTTTTTGACATTTATAAATTTTTCTTTTCATAGGATTTAGATTGTTCAATATGTTAAGTACTTTGGTTTATTTACATTGAAAAAATTTGGTGATTATATTGTTAGAAGTCCTATTATGATTGTAAGTGTTGAGGATAAAATTTTGTTAGTTTAGAATTATGGTGAGTATTTTGATTTTATCTTCTATACTGAAATTATATGAACTAACAACAAAGCTATGTATATTGAGTGATTAGTGTTATGGTTTTCTTTTTCCTGCTGGGGAATAAAATAGGAGATGTTTGAATTTTTTGCTGATATTTTGTTAAAATAAAAAAGTAAAATGGTTTATAATTAACTTGACATTGTGTGATTGGATCTACTATAAACATTTTTTATATACAAAAGGGTCTAATAACGTTTGGCATCGGTGTGCTTTTCAAATTTCAATCTTTTATTATGTAATTGGCTAAGGATTATAGAGAAAGAGCAATTCTTACCTGATTTTAATGATTTAATAACAAGAAACTTGAGTAACAAGGACAATATGTTGTCAATAATAATCATTATACATTGATATGAAACATAGGTAATATGAAATGAAACACTGATCTAATTTTGCCATGCACCGGCTTAGATTTTCTGCAGTAGAAAATTATAAAATGTTATCGATTGATGATTCTTTGGGGCTGATTACTTAAATCTTGCCATATATTGTATTCTAATGTGATTTATTTAAATGACCAATCTTGTACCATAAAACATAGTTGAAATGAATGCACCATATATATATACAGATATGCATCCTGGAAGAGTAGCTGCATAGAGCAATGAGACAAGCATGAATTTCTAATGAGTATGAATTTGTAGATGATGATGATGATGCACCAGAAGGGTCATCTAATTCAGCTTAAAATGGGGCAAGCATGCCATATCTAGCTATCTGTAAATTTTCCCCTCTTTGCTTCTGAAACATCTTTTATTGATCCAATCCAAATATCTTCCTAGTCCTTCTCCACATCCGAGTAATAACTGCATACATACAACATTTAAAAAGAAAAGCAAAACAAACAGACAGAGAGGCAACCAAGTCAATCAAAATTTTAAATTAAAACCCCATCCATCACATAGAAGCAGGATTTACAATAAGTGTGAATTATAGGAAAGTAGTAATTCTCACAGTTTTTTGTATTCAGCGAGGCTTCCGTTTTCAGGTAAACCCAGAGCTTTAGCTTCTTCTCTTCATTTTCAAAATAAAAATAAAGACATCCATTAGTAGAAATTAATTCCACAGCATCCTTAGACATTCATTCAATATCAGTGAACATTAAACAAAATAGTAAAAGGAAGCAGAATGTTAAATGAAACCTCAATCTCATTGATTCTAACTCGAATGCAGCCTCATCATCAAGACCACAAACACTACAAGCAAGGGGAATGGCTTTGTGAATTCTACCTGCAACACAGTCCAAAGGGTGAAAGCCAGTGGCTCAGGTAATTAATTAGTGGTGTGGTGGTAACAACAAACAACAACAACATCATTGAAATAGGATAAAATTAAGGTTCAGTAGAGATACCATCTCGTACAATATCTGAACAAGAAAAACAGGAAGACACATGAAATTCACCATGAGGCCTCTGATGGACTAGCCCTAGAAAATATGCTGACTTGGGTGGATCTTCAACAGATTTACGTTGAGCCTTGAAGTGCACAAGATGAAGAAACCCAACATGATGAAAATATCTGATTTCACGTCCAATCTGTTTAGAAACCTCATAATGCTCTGACTGAAACATAAACAAATAACAAAGAAGAGCACTTGTTTAACAGAAAAGAAAGAAATATATATAGCTGAAGAAATTATATTGAAGGACTAATTTATTAACAAGTTACTTTATTACTAACCTCTTGGTGGGTTTCGTTGTAGTGTCGCATTGCCAAGTATGGATAAGGGCTCTTTCCTACAACAAAACCACCACAAGGCCTCACTACAGTTTTCTGAGCTCTGTAAAGGGTTGCAGAAACAATAACAAAAATGGAGGCATTAATAACAAATAAAAAATACATTGCTTTAAATCATTATCACGAAGTAAACAATGGAAACCATAGGTGTACACTACTCACTCTGCTTTTCTTTCCACTTTGCGAGGATGCTTAGATGGCGGCTTTCGTGATCTTCTATTTCAAACAGAAACGGTTTGTTAGAAAAAAGAAATTCAGAAAATTACCACATAATAATTAAAAGAGAAAGCATGATGAAAGAAGAAGAAGAATATAATGACCTGTGAGAATGCTGGTTCCCGGAGCTATTATCTACTGCTCTGACTCCTCGGCGGCGTCTCAATAAGTAACTGTCTCTTCCGCCGCCGCCGCCACCACCAACCACACGTCCACGAGATCTCAGATTGTATTGCACCACCGGCAATGGGGGTAATTCCATACTATTGCCTTTGGATTTCATTTCGTTTTGGGCTCTGCGAAGAACATGAATAAAACTGATATAACTAACAAAGCAAAGACAAAACTGAAGAAATTTATCTTGCAGAAATGATGGAAGATGGATGATTCTTGCCGTTCGCGAGAGAGACAGGGGAGAGAAACCCTTTTTTTTATATATATTTTGAGTAAAATACGTCTATGGAAAAAACCACATTTTTTATTATTTTATTTGATTTTAATTTTATATCCTTGAATTTTGCACAATAGCTCAACCAGCCAATCCGGTCAAATTATTCTTTTGGGCTAGAAATTGTACGCCTCGTTAAGTTCCACGGAGATCACCTTTCGGTATCTGGATTTTCTCCTCTAGTATCGCTCTCTCTTTCTATTCTCATATTTACAAGCTTCGAATCGTGATTATGAGATTGATTAGGTTTAGGTCAAATAAACTAACGAAATAGAGAAATCGAAGCAGAAGCATAGATATAGAGATATCAACAAACACGCAAGCTTGAATATTAACAACTATACCCAAGGTGATTGTAAACAGTCGGTGGTGCTGCTGCAGAGAGGAAATTAAAAGAGACGATCGAATTGGAAACACAAAAACAACGAGAAATTAAAAGAGGAATAGATAAGAAGAGAGAAGCAAATAAATGAGGAATTGATAAGAAGAGAGAACCAAAGAAAAGAGAAAAGCGAAGAAATCTATGTTACATGAATGATTTCTGCAGATTTACGTGCTATATATATACTCTTAAGGTAAAGGATTGGGTACACCGCTCATGTTTGAGCCTAAGCCGTTGGATCCAACACTTTTTTATCTAACCGTTTGTTTTTTTCGCGTGCATTTTGTAGTTAGATTTTCTAATCAAACACTAATAACTGTTTATTTGCAAGGGTACCCTTCATGGTTTTGGTATACACCGGCTTTAGGGATGGGAATGCGGCGGGACAAGTGCGGGGTACTGTATGTGTCCCCGCCCCGAACCCCGATCTCCGCCGAACAAAATAGAGTTGAATTCGGTAGTCTGATTATGTACAAAGAATGATAGAGAATACACTGAATGATTATCCAAAATTAATTGTGCAAATTAAACCATTTAAAATATATTAAATTTATCTTCAATAAAAATAAAATTAGATATTTACATAATAAATATTTAAAAATTAACACAATAAAAATAAATGAGATAATAAAATTAACTAGAATATTTACAAATTAAAACAATAAATATAACGAACAAAATCATGAAAAAAATAAAGTTGAGCTTATAATATTTTTATATAAAATATTTTGTTTATACTAATGAGAGACATATTATCATAGTATAAAAAATAAATGATTGTGATTATAGATAAAATGTTAAAAATTATTATATTAGTGAAGGATATTTTTGAAACACTATTTAAAAAGTTAATAAACATATTGTGACAATAGAATTAGAGGAGTGTGGCAGTAGCGCCACTCCCAACTCATTTCGTCCATACAGTAAAGTCCCCATTAACAACGAAGGGGAAGAAAGAAAGAAAACCTAATTTGGTTCATAGGGATAATTGGTACCACCAATCCCACCATCACCGCTAGCTAGGTAAGGTACGAACATTCCATTTCCAAAGTGATGCTGCCAACAACAAGAACTACAGCAGCTGCTATTCTACATCGATTTCCCAATCTTCTTCTTCCTCATCAACAATCTTTAATTGGTACCGTTTCTGATCTCAATTGTTATCCTTATTCTTCCACAACTGTTACTTGTAATGCCATAGAGAGCAGAACCCAGCTCGTAAAATGTATTAGGAGTCTCAAAGATGTTGATTCTGCTTTGGATTTGTTTCGCAAAATGGCTGCAATGAACCCTCTTCCATCTCTTATGGACTTCAATCTATTAAATGCCTTCATGTCCAGGACCAAGCATTACACAACCGCTATTTCTTTAACCAAACACTTGCTCTACTTAGGTCTCAAGCCTGATGAGTTTACTCTCAATATTGTCATCAATTGTCTCTGCCGTTTGAACCACACTCCCTATGCCTTCTCTGTTGTGGGTATCATGTTTAAGATTGGTTTGGAGCCTAATGTTGTGACTTTTACACAATGATTAATGGGCTTTGTCTTGAAGGCAATGTGGATCATGCTATATGGCTGGCTCGCCGCATGGAAAACATGGGGTATCAATGGGACAATCACACCTTTGGAACAATTATTAATGGGTTGTGTAAGATTGGAGACACTGGTGCTGCCATTGGGTTCCTAAAGAAGATGGACAAGATAAAATGCGGACCCCATGTTGAAGCTTACAGCGCCATTATGGATTCTCTTTGTAAAGATGGGTTGGTATCTGAGGCTCTGAGTTTGTTCTCTGAAATGACAGCGAAAGGTATTCGGCCTACTATTGTCACTTACAATTGCTTGATTCAAGGTCTGTGTAATTTCAGTAGATGGAAAGAGGCTGCATCTTTACTGGATGAGATGATGCAAAAGGGAATCATGCGAAATGTGCTAACTTTTAATATTTTACTGGATGCTTTTTGCAAAGAGGGGAACACTTCAAGGGCTAAAGTCATACTTGGTCTTATGATTCGAAAAGGAGTGGAGCCAGATGTTGTCACATATAGCTCGATGATTTCTGGTTATTGTCTGCAAAATCGAATGGACGAGGCCATGAGAATATTTGATTTGATGGTTCACCAGGGATGCTTACCAGATGTTGTAACCTATAATTCATTAATCCATGGGTGGTGTAAAGTCGAAAACATCACTAAGGCTTTTTATCTCTTGGATGAGATGGTTAATAAAGGATTTATTCCATGTGTTGTGACTACATGGTTAATAAAGAATATTCTTATTGATGGGTTCTGCAAGCTGGGGAAACCTCTGGCTGCAAAAGAGTTGTTTGATACAATGCACAAATATGGCCAACATCCCAATCTACATACCTGTGCTATTATATTGGATGGCCTATTCAAATGCCATCTTTATTCTGATGCAATCTCACTGTTTAAGGAATTGGAGAAGACTAGTTTGAATCTTGGTATTGTAATTTACAGTATTGTGCTTGATGGAATGTGCAGTTCTGGAAAACTAAACGATGCACGGAATCTCTTCTCTTGCCTGCCAGCAAGAGGCTTGAAAATTAATGTTCATACTCATAACATAATGATTAAAGGTCTATGTAAGGAAGGACTACTTGATGATGCTGAAGATTTAGTGATGAATATGGAAGATGAGGGCTGCCCGCCTGATAAATGCACTTATAATGTCTTCGTCCAAGGATTGCTGCGGAGACATGATTTTACGAGGTCGACAAAATACCTCCAGATAATGAAAGACAAAGGGTTTTCAGGACATGCTACAACCATAGAATTACTTATCAATTACTTCTCTGCTAATAAAGGCGATAATGCATTTCAAGAATTTGTGAAGAATATTGTTTGAAACTCATCTCTTGATTAATTAATTAACGAGTCTGTATATTTGATGCTTTACCCGTTGTGTTGCTTATATTATAGAAAAACGGTTGTGGTTGAGTTTCAGAGTTTGGATGCTGTTTACAATCGATTATATTGTGAATGGTCTTTGTAAAACATAATTGGTATCTAATGCTAATTTGTTCTTGAAAATCACTGGAACGTGTGTTCACCTTGCTCGGAACTTTTTCTGGCACTCACATTCAGTAGCTTTGTTTGGATTAGTTGATTTTTTAAATCAAAACTGATCCATACTATACTGCAAACACTACTATTGGAAAGTGTTCAATATATATCTTCAGTAAATTTAAGAACTACCAGTGAATCCTTATTGATCTTCCATTTATATATTGCTGCAGTTTCTTGAGAAGATCCGTTGCAATATGTACAAGGAGACTGTTATGGTGTATGAATTTCACTTTTCTTAAGCCCTTCACCTATTTTTATCTCATTAACTGCAGCATCATCAGAACCTGCAATTAGCTTTTGTTGTGCTGGAAGTAGTAACTGTGGTTGATTTGGGGCTTCATCTTCAAATACCACCCATACCCTTCTTATTTTAGTCTCTAGTGTCCATGAAAAAAGTGTAGCTGGTGAAAATCTACATCAATTTTCTCTTCCTTCTTTTTGCTTTCTTTTTCTGTCACTGCCACCTCTTTATCTGTTGATCCTCTGAGCTGCCTTGAACTCTGAGGCCGTGGCGACAGCAGCAGATTCGAGATGCTCCCCCTGCTTGATAGAGTGTCATGTGATGCATCAGTGCGAGGAGGATGATTTTGTGGATGACCAAAAATTGACCCAATGCAATTATATGATCCATCCTGATAATCTGAACAAAAGGGTATTCAAGGTCTTCTTTTCAACTATCTCTTTGCAACTCTCATATAGTCATATAGATCATGAAGCTTTAGGCTCTGCAATGAAGCTTTCTCGAGTATTTCACATGCTAGTCCTCTTGCTGATTGTGTTAGATCAAAGAACATGTTGACTAGAGCTGCAATTACCTCAGAAAATGTCACATAAACCTGGAAGCTCTCTCTCAAGGTGTTACTAATTGCAGCTTGAGCAAGTTCATGATGATTTGACCCCAAAATTATCATGTGGTGAAAATTCCAACACCTTATCAATTAGCACTTGGCATTTAGGCAATGTTCTGAATACCCTGATGAGTTTGATTTAAGGACCATGAATCCATGATCTCTATGCTTGAAAAGCCATCATGTTAGTGATGCTACATCATAGTCTTGCCAATTGATGCATGATATTTCATTGATCCAATTGCTAATCTGAGCTTTTCTTCTATATGTACCCCCATTATTAAGATTGAAATCTCTTCTTTGAAGTAAAAAAGGTGATCTGATATATCAAACTTCAATTATGGTATATAGGAATAGGACTAATGGAATAGTGTTCTGTTTATAAGGAATGGTTGTGTGAGAAGAGAGTGAAAGGGAAAAAAGGTGAAGGACTTAAGATATAAGGACATGTGATAGGGAAAAACGTTGACTTATTTTGTAAGTAGCATGTTTGAGTATTTGGGATAAGGAGATGAAAAAATTGTCACTACTAGTATTTTTTAAAAAAATATTTTTAAAAAAAATATTCTGATATCTTTCAACATGTTTCTCCAAAAGATGCATAGTAATTGGAGAACTTAATTTATATATAGTTTACTAAATTTAACAAATGTGATTTAATTATGAGTTTCATAATTTTTTGAGTTGTATTATAAAATAAGACTATAGCCTTTAAAATATGGAATCACCTGAACTTTTACATATAGTATTATATACTTTAAAATGTAAGATTTCATAATTTTTTTTATTGTATTATAAAATACAATCTAAAGCCTATAAAATATTAAATCACATGAATTTTCACATTTAGTATAAATTGAAGACTATATACTTTCAAAAGTGAGATTTCACAAATTTTTTTGTCATATCTATACTATATATAAATTATAACTACCCTTTTGGTGTCCACACTCATTTGGATAGTTATTTTTTGAATTCTAAAATTTAAATTATAAAATTATAAAAGTAAAATAAATAAAAAAATTAACTACCTCTATTTTCATGTTATTTCTTTTATTATTATTTATTTTTTCTCCATTTTATACAAAATGTTTAAAAAACAAATAATATGACTCGACAAAAAAATAAGAATGCGGTTTGACGGGCACGAAGTGCCCGACAAGACGCTAGTTATAAAATAAAGTCTATAGCCTATAAAATATTGAATCACATTAGTTTTTCACATAGTAAAAATTGAAGGCTATATACTTTAAAATGTCCGACTTCACATACTTTTTTGTTGTATTATAAAATAAAGACTATAACCTTTAAAATATGGAATAACATGAATTTTTACATATGATAGAAATTGAAGGCTATATACTTTAATATGTGAGATTTCATGATTTTTTTTGTTGTATTATAAAATAAAGACTATAGACTATAAAATATTGAATCACATAAATTTTTCACATATAGTAGAAATTGAAGGCTATATACTTTAAAATTAGAAAAAGTCTAAAGCCTATAAAATATTGAATTACATGAATTTTTCATATTTAGTAGAAATTGAAGGCTATATAATTTAAAATGTGAGATTTTACAATTTTTTTTATATCATAAAATAAAGTGTATAGCCTATAAAATATTGAATCACATTAATTTTTCACATAGAGTATAAATTAAAGGCTATATACTTTAAATTGTGTGATTTCATAATTTTTTTGGATGTATTATAAAATAAAGACTATATCCTTTAAAATATTGAAAATCTGAATTTTTTACATATAGTAGAAATTGAAGTCTATATACTTTAAAAAATTTTATTTCAAAATTTCTTCGGTTGTATTATAAAATAAAGACTATAGCCTATAAAATATTGAATCAAATGAATTTTTCACATATAGTAGAAATTGAAGACCATATACTTTAAAATGTGAGATTTCACATATTTTTTGTTGTACCAATAAAAAAAGGCTATAGTCTATAAAATATTGAATCACATGAATTTTTCACATATAATAGAAATTGAAGGTTATATACTTTAAAATATGAGATTTCATTATTTTTTTAAATATACTATAAAATAAAGACTAGCCTCTAAAATATTGAATCACATGAATTTTTACATATAAAAGAAATTGAAGGCTATATACTTTAAAATGTGAGATTTTCACAATTTTTTTGGTTGTATTTTAAAATAAAGACTATAGCCTATAAAATATTTAATCACATGAATTTTTCACATATAGTAGAAATTGAAGAATATATAC
Source organism: Aeschynomene evenia (assembly GCA_013621005.1). Classification (NCBI taxonomy): domain Eukaryota; kingdom Viridiplantae; phylum Streptophyta; class Magnoliopsida; order Fabales; family Fabaceae; genus Aeschynomene; species Aeschynomene evenia. The sequence continues at coordinate 31,006,963 of CM024267.1, forward strand.
TTTAAAATGTTAGATTTCACATTTTTTTGGTTGTATTATAAAATAAAGTCTCTAGCCTATAAAATATTGAATCACATGAATTTTTCACATATAGTGGAAATTGAAGACTATATATCTATACTATATATATTTATACTATATATAAAGAGGATACAAAAAATAACTACCCTTTTGGTGTCCACACTCATTTGGGTAGTTATTTTTGAATTCTAAAATTTAAATTATAAAATTATAAAAATAAAATAAATATAAAAAATAACTACCTCTATTTTCATGTTATTTCTTTTAGGGGAAAAAACATTTTACCTCTCTGGATGTTTGGGTCGTTGCAATTTAGCCCCTGAACTTTCAAAACGGGCAATACGGTACCCTGTATGTTTTAAAACGTGCAATTTACCTCATCCGTCACATCTCTATCCATTTCTCCGTTAAATGGTCATGTGCAATGCACATGTCATTTATTAAATTACTAAAATACCATTTTTTTTTACGTGGAAAAAAGCACTTTACCCCCTGAATGTTTGGGTCGTTGCAATTTAGCCTCTGAACTTTAAAAAACGGGCAATACGGTACCCTGTATGATTTGACGGATAAATGACATGTGCACTGCACATGACCATTTAACGGAGAAATGGATGGAGATGTGACGGATGGGGTAAATTGCACGTTTTAAAACATACAGTGTACCGTATTGCCCGTTTTGAAAGTTCAGGGGCTAAATTGCAACGACCTAAATATCCAGGGAGGTAAAATGTTTTTTTCCCTTTCTTTTATTATTATTATTATTATTATTTATTTTTTCTCCATTTTATACAAAAAGTTTAAAAAACAAATAATATGATTCGACAAAAAAATAAGAATGCGGCTTGACGGGCACGAAATGCCCGACAAGACGCTAGTTATAAAATAAAGTCTATAGCCTATAAAATATTGAATCACATTAGTTTTTCACATAGTAAAAATTGAAGGCTATATATACTTTAAAATGTCCGACTTCACATATTTTTTTGTTGTATTATAAAATAAAGACTATAACCTTTAAAATATGGAATAACCTGAATTTTTACATATGATAGAAATTGAAGGCTATATACTTTAATATGTGAGATTTCATGATTTTTTTGGTTGTATTATAAAATAAAGACTATAGACTATAAAATATTGAATCACATGAATTTTTCATATATAGTAGAAATTGAAGGCTATATACTTTAAAATTAGAAAAAGTCTAAAGCCTATAAAATATTGAATTACATGAATTTTTCATATTTAGTAGAAATTGAAGGCTATATAATTTAAAATGTGAGATTTTACAATTTTTTTTGTTATATCATAAAATAAAGTGTATAGCTTATAAAATATTGAATCACATTAATTTTTCACATAAAGTAGAAATTAAAGGCTATATATTTTAAAATGTGTGATTTCACAATTTTTTTGGATGTATTATAAAATAAAGACTATATCCTTTAAAATATTGAAAATCTGAATTTTTTACATATAGTAGAAATTGAAATCTATATACTTTAAAATTTATGATTTCAAAATTTCTTCGGTTGTATTATAAAATAAAGACTATAGCCTATAAAATATTGAATCAAATGAATTTTTCACATATAGTAGAAATTGAAGACCATATACTTTAAAATGTGAGATTTCACATATTTTTTGTTGTACCAATAAAAAATGCTATAGTCTATAAAATATTGAATCACATGAATTTTTCACATATAATAGAAATTGAAGGCTATATACTTTAAAACATGAGATTTCATTATTTTTTTAAATATACTATAAAATAAAGACTAGCCTCTAAAATATTGAGTCACATGAATTTTTACATATAAAATAAATTGAAGGCTATATACTTTAAAATGTGAGATTTTCACAATTTTTTTGGTTGTATTTTAAAATAAAGACTATAGCCTATAAAATATTTAATCACATGAATTTTTCACATATAGTAGAAATTGAAGAATATATACTTTAAAATGTTAGATTTCACAATTTTTTGGTTGTATTATAAAATAAAATCTCTAGCCTATAAAATATTGAATCACATGAATTTTTCACATATAGTGAAAATTGAAGACTATATATATACTTTAAAATGTGTTATTTCACAATTTTTTTTGTTAAAAGAGAAAAATTATGAATTATTAGTAATTATTAATATTTGATAATTAGTGATATTTAAATATTTTTCTGTGATTTACTGATTTTTAATGACTGTTGATTAGTGAATACTTTAGAAAATTTTAGTGAATGATATTAAAGATTTTTAATATTTTATTAATATGAAATAGTTATGAGCATCAATATATCAAATCACCTTAATAATTAGTGAATCTTTTGTAATTTTTAGTAATTGATTAGAGATTAAGTATTTATTAAATTTAAGTTTTATTTAATAATATTAGTATTAATGAAAGAGAAGGAAAAATAGTATTTTAGGATAATTATATTAGATATAAACTATTCAAATAAGATATGATAATATAACTAAAAGACTGTAACAATAGTCAATCCATATATTTGATATATGATAATTCAATATACATGATATGTTTATAAAAGTAATTTAAAAATTACATATTTGTGATAAGTAGTTATTTGACACTGTCTCCAAGATCTCATTTCAATTTTATTTACATTCACTGATTTAAAAATAATTTTATTATTATTTATTATTATTATTATATTTACAAAATTCATTTTTATATAAGTAATTTTTTATTTCATTATAACTGTTTATTATTTTAAATATGAAATTCGATACAATCCTGTACATCACACGGTAATAAAATTAGCAATATCACTGCTAAAAGTGGAAACAATATTATATAGATCAAACCATACACATCTACAATATATATATATATAATATATGATACATATAGATCATGTAATCACTCCTAGCAAAGGACAACCTCATTAACATTTATAATTAGTGTGTTTCATCAATATATGCAACATGCAATCACAATGCAAAACCACACAACTAATTAAACTAAATTCAATTTATATTGCGGCAATTTGCTCTTACTTCACCCATGGATCCCTCTTTTACATCAAGCATGCTCATCTTAACCATTGCTTGTTGGAAATCTAAGAAAAACAAGGCTTGGTTCATCACATAAGAGTTCACTATGTTCCTTGTTCTTGGACTAGTGTACAATGTTTGATCTGATGCAAGCACCCCGTTACCGGCGACCAGAGCATTGAAGTACACATTGTCAAAATCGTTCCTCGTGGCATCCAACGGCTGCTCGGCATTGTCGCCGGCGCCGCATGTCTTGGTCAGTGTCTTTGCAAATTCTGAGTCCAGAGTTGGATCCACTTGTGTTAGTCTGTTCTTGAATGAGGAACACCTTGCCACTCCTAATGTGTGAGCTCCTGCCAAATAATCAAAATCCCCAAATGCTTTAATTAATTAATTTCAAACATTATTATTCATCTTTAGCCAAGATATATCAAAGATAAGCTCACTTTGTGTATCAACAAGCATAATTAATTGAAGTAACATATACTTCTATATATATATATATATATATATATATATATATATATTCAATTCTATGGTTTCTAGTGTTTTAGTTAGGAAGCAATTTGTCACACCATCTTTTTAGAAATCAGTAATATTTCACGTACAACAGAAATACGTCCAACTTGTATCCAACGTGTGTTATCCATGTTACAGGATGTGTGCTGTAATATGAATAACACACGTTGGATACAAGTTGGACGTATTTTTGTTGTACGTCAAGCATTATTGAATTGGACATATTTTTGTTGTACGACAAACATTATTATAATATTACAACAATATATTTGTAGGAAAACTTCGGTCTCCGTGATGACGATTTCATATTAATTATTAGATGAAGTAGACTCCATTCAAGTAGGACCCACACTTCCATCTGTCATTTGATACAAATTAAAATTGTTGACAGATTGAAATATTATATTTTCCGTACAGTAACATTTTTCATAATATTGTTACCGGAGAGAGCAACCATCTCTTGTGGAGAAAAGCCATGTTGGCCAAACATTGTGATGAGTTGAGAAGCATTGAAGGTAGGAGATGGTAGATTTATAGTATCCTCAATTTTGGATCTTGTTGCATCTTTTCTTCCCTTTGGTATATCATACACAGGGCCCCCAGCCTGCAATTAATTACCAAAAAAATAATATTATATATGAAATGAAATAGTATAATTTTTAATTAATTAATTAATTATATTCATTAATCTTACAAAGAAAACAGCATCTCTAGCTGCCATGGCAAGAATATCAGCACAAGAAACCACTCCAGGGCATTGCCTTTCAAGCTCTTCTTTGATGTCATCTATGATTTCATAGCCTCTCAAGCTCAAATTTGCTGGGGAATCCTTTTCTGCTCTGTTTTCCTTTGTTGAGTCAATCAAAATTGACCCATCACATCCCTATTTGTAATGTATACAACATCATATTATATATATATACATACATCATTTATAATTAATAAATTAATTAATTAATTATTATAAGCCGGTGAAAGTGATTAATTAACTGTGCATTTTGTATACTATATGTTGTAGAAAATGGATGGATGCAACTAAATATCATCATTAGTTTTTGAGAAATAATGTTCTTTTTGTTTTCTTAAAAGAAAAAGTATATCTGCACTGCAGTTTAAATAAATGTGGATTTTAGTTATGTAAGTATCGAATGTAATGTCATTTATTGACTGGTTTTTCATTATATATTTAGCATAATTCATAAATTAAATAAAATAATAATACATATCATCGAATTGATAGCTAATTACATGACCATGAAATTCATACTTATTGATAATCACCATAGATTAATCTAATTGTCAACCATTGAGTTGTTAATCTTTCCCCCATTGCATGTGTATGTCTATTCAATTTTTTTAAATTGAAGTACACAGTAATATTTGTTGTACAGTAGAAATACGTCCAACTAGTTTCAACGTGTTATACATAATACGTGTATCATACGTACGTGTGCTATATACATATGACACACATTACGTAGTATGTATAACACACGTTAAATATCAGTTAGACGTATTTCTGTTGTACAACAAAAACAAATAAAAGGAATTAGATACATACCTGAATGAAACAATCATGGAAGTGCATTCTAAGGAGAGCAGGAGCAAGGGTTGGATCATCCTCCAAGGCTCTGTTGACAATGTTCTTAACAACAGGCTCCACAAAAGGGCAACTCATCAAGTAGTAGTTCATGTTCAACTCATCTGCTGATTCTGCTCCCATCATTCTGAACCCACTCACTATCACTTCCATTAGCAATAACACTATCACCAAATTAGCCATCACTATCTTCAATGCTTGTTTCTTCTTGTACACCATTATCTTGGTATATATGAAACAATACCAACTAGTATTTATATATGTGTGTGTGGAACAGAGTGCAGAAAATTAATTATTTGAAATTGAACTTAAGTTTGTATAATTAATGAGGCCTCAGGAATAAAGAAGACTTTTAGTGGGAAAAAGCTGGCAGAATAAGATAGAACACTCAAGAGTAGTGAAGGAAACTGCAATAATATGGTATATATAATAATATAATATAATGCAAATGATTGAAGTAAGCACAGAAAATAGAATTTGAAAAAGGCAAAAAATTAAAGATTAACTAGAAGGTAGTGGTTTATCGTTTACTTCTCAATGTAAATGCTTTAATTATAGATTATTAGAAGAGTATATGCATGGTGATTGCATGTAATTAGTTGACACGTAAGGGATTTAATTTAACCATTAAGTGACATACAACTACCGAATCTGTATAAAGAATCAATAATGCTTCACGTACAACAGAAATATATCCAACGTGTACTATTTATGTTACAAGATGTGTGCTATATGTATATATGATATATGTATAGCACACATCTTGTAACATGGATAGCACACGTTGAATACAAGTTGGATGTATTTCTGTTGTACGTCAAATATTATTGATAAACAATTGGAACCTAGACTTTTGCAAAACTCTATGATAATAATATATATTGTACTAATAGATTATTGACATTCTATGTATGACTACCAGGTTAATATTATTGATGACTTGGAGAAAGAGGAAGTGTGTCACGTTACCAATTGAGAACCCTAGAAATTGATAATCAATCCCCAAATTTTAATTTTAAGCTTGAAGTAATTTTAATTAGTACTCTATCTGTTTCAAAATAATGATCGTTTTGATTTTTTTGATTTATTGAAAAACTTTGTGTTTAAGTACGTTAGTTTTTTAATATACCAAAAGTCAAAATGATCGTTATTTATTTTTTTTAAAAATGGAGGTAGTAATTAGCTGAAAATTGAATCAAATGGAACTCAAAACGTATATCTAAGTGGGATTGTTGTGTATCTAGCTGGCTGCCAAGTATAGAGCTCATAATAATAATTTGAGGGTAATGTTATCTCTTTGTATGAAAGTGGGGGCAAAAACTTAATAGTTAACAAAAAGTGGCAATAGCTCATGAAACATGATAAATTTCAACACTCATATATGCATTTTGCTAGTGGTTTAGACGCGTCTAGGTTACATGTGGATGAGGTCTTTTATTCCATATGTACTTCCAAATCAATAGTAAAAGGGAATTTCTCACATACAGACAAATGTGTTTGTCTATAGGGTACAGGAAAATCGTGGCCACTTTGGATTGGGTACTAGCAAGTTCGGTTTGTCTTATTGTTTAAGCTTTGGTTTAGTAGTTACTGTTACTGAATGGACCGGGGAAGTTTATATAGTATTGATGAATTACTAGAATAACCCTACTAATAGTTTTAAAAAATTTAAATAGAAACTCTTGATTGCAATTGAATGCCTTACTGTATTTCGCTGTAGAAATTCTTTTAGGATTCCGACCATTGTGTTTATACACTTCTTATTTTATTTTTGAAAAAATAATTAAAAAACTTGACATTTTTTATTCAAAATATTGTAATATTTAAAGAATGATAAATTTATTTTATTCTAAACACATTATTATTAAAATAGTTACTTTTTATATTTAAAATTAATTATTGTTATAATTGTTTAATGTATGTAATTCAAAATATGAAGATTTAAATAATTTAAAAATAATACTCTATTAACAAAAGACTTTTTAGAAATACCAAAATAAATACATTACAATATGAGTGACAATTTTTAAATAGGAGATATAGATTTGATTTAAGAATGTTTAGAGTTGAATATGTTAATGAAAATGAAAAAAAGATTAAAAAAAAATAAAAAGTCAAGGACTAATTTTTCAAACAATCAAATTGTTAGGGACAAAATTGTCCAAAAATGAAATTGTGATTAATACTGTTAGTCTTTTTCTGTTTAGAGGCCTTATGGTATTCGATTTTTGATATTATGAAAGACCACTTAGGCTTGGTTTGGTAATGCTGTGGCTCTCAAAAAGTTGCTAAGCTCTTTGAGCTTTCAAAAAGCTGCTCTCAAGGAGCCACAACTTGACCATTTGGTAAAATAGTTCAAAATTTGCTCTCAATAAGCAGAAGCCATAAGTATGAGTTTGGTAAATACATTTTACAAGTGCTCTCAAAGTATAAAATTACTTAATAGACATAAATATTAAAAAATATTATTTTTACTTTTATTTCAATTAACATTTATAATAATTAATAACATAAAAATTAAAACAATACCACTTACAAATCCAAACATAGATAACCAATTCAATATTTTCACATCGATTTTAAATTTATCAACTCATGAAACTAGATGCTATATTATTTCGGACACTATATATCCATACTTCTGACATAATGGACATTAGACTCATTGAGCAAAAAACAAGGGTAACACTGAGGAAAAATAAGCGGCAACAAAAATAATGGTATACTTTGTTAAAAAGAGAGCAGGAAAAAAATTAGAGAGAAAATGATGTAAAATTGGATGTAATTAATTAGGGATAAAATTGGATTTTTATTGAAATTTAAGGTAAATTAGTCATTTTATTTTTGGAGGAGCTAGAGCCAACTCTGAAAAGCTACTCCTAGTGGCTCCTAGGAGCACCCTTGGCTCTCAAAAGCTAGGAGTAAATGCTCCTTGACTTTTTGAGTTACCAAACACAAAAAATAAGCTTATGCTTTTTGAGAGCAGGAACACTTGCTCAAAAAGCTTTACCAAACTCACACTTAAAGTATTTTCAATTATCACGATCACCTTGTCAGATACTAAATTATCATCTTGGATAAGTTTAATTGATTTCAAAATAGGTTATCATCTTTGATAAGTTTTACTGATTTCTAAATAAGAGTTTAATTATGTTTTACTGATTTCTAAATAAGTTATCATCTTGGATAAGTTTTACTGATTTCTAAATAAGAGTTTAATTATGATACACTGATTGTGTAAAAAATCAGTCAATCACATGAATTGATTTGTGTGACTTTTTAGTTAGTGAGTGATTGAGTTAAAGATTTTCGCTGATGTGTCAATCTATGATTGGATGTCCGTGTAAAATTACTTAGACAATTGATTAAAATTAAACTCTAAAAATGGGGTAAAACACTTAAATAAATAGAGAGAGAAAGTTAAATTCGCATATACATCGTTTGGAAATAAAACGCGAAAATACACTTATAGTAAATCGAAGAGTGTGTTCCGGTTTATATAAAACTGAATTATTTTACATATTATTCGTGTATACATCGTTAATATAAATAATGAATAACATAAAACTAAAGACTATAACCTATACTAGTATACTAACATTGCACGACATTAGTATACTAACATTGCACGACATTTGGACCGTCACTTAAGTAATCAAATACCATATTATTTCTAATTAATTTTGAAATATATGCATTAATTAGTTTTAACTGATAAATTTTAGTTAATTTAGACTATTAATTATTTTTAATATTAGATAGGTTTAATGTTAGATAGTTTCAATATTTACTTACATTTAATTTTACTTAGTTTTAATATTAGTTAGAATATTAGATAGTTTTAGCATTAATTGCATTTAATTTTAATTAATTTCAATATTAGTTATAATATTAGATTGTTTTAATATTAGTTACATTTAATTTTACTTAGTTTTAATATTAGTTTTAATATTAGTTTGTTTTAATATTAGTTACTTTTTATTTTATTTAGATTCAATATTAGTTATAATATTAGATTGTTTTAATATTAGTTATATTTAATTTTACTTAGTGTGAAGAGACGTTCGTGCAGGTTGGCTGATGCACCGTGAGCTATATGAGTTCAATTGTAATGTACTGTGAGTATATATTGATATTCAATCATGTGTTAACAACTTATCAACAAATTTTTGCTAATTAAAAAATTATCTAAAATAATATATATGATTGGTTGACAATGTAAAATATTTTATATTGTTAATACATTACAATTAAACTATTTATATAATATATATTGGACAAATATATTTTAAAATAATTTTAATAAAATTCATAAATAATAAATATTATAAAATTTTGAATATAGATGTATAGTGGTCAAATTTAAGAGAAAGAAATATAATTCAACAATCTAAAATTTCAATAAAAACTAATTGAGCTTTTTGACCACTAACTCATTCATAATTATTAGTATATATACATTATTTTCTTAATTGTCAGTACCTTAATTCAAAATATTTTTATCCAAAAAAGATATGTCTACACTTTTGACATGTCAATTTTTTAGCAAGAAAATACTATAATAAATGTTAAATGTACAATAAAAATATTGAATCACATGAGTTTTCCATATATAATATAATAAATGTCAAAATAAAGAAATATTAAATGTATAATAAAAAATTCTAAATACTTGTACATTATTCAACCACACAATTGGATTTTAGTGTATATGTCCACTTTCCCGGGTGAAAATGAGTTTGTACAAATGTTTTATAAGTTTTTATTGTAAACCAATTATTTTGCTAAAAATATTTTTTTTCTCAAAGATGAAAATTATAACTTAAAAATATTTTTATGATTTTTCTAGGAAATATTTTAGAGGCTATAATCTTTATTTTATAATCTATTTAAAAATAGTTAAATCTCATATTTTAAAGTATATAATCTTCAATTTCTATTATATCTGAAAAATTTATGTTACTCAATATTTTATTGGTTATAGTCTTTATTTTATGTTATTCATTTTTTATATTAACTATTTATACACGAATGATACGTAAAACAATTCAGTTTTATATAAACCGGAACATGGTATTCCGTTTTATGCAATGCATAAACCTGAACAAGGTGTTCCGTTTTATATAATGCATAAACCAGAACACACCCTTCTAATTTACTATAAGTATATTTCCACATTTTAATTTCAAACAGTGTATATGCAAATTTAACATTCTCTCTATTTATTTAAGTGATTTACCCAAGAAAATATGGGAATCCAAAAGCACTCCCTTCACAATAATAACTGTACTATCAATAAGGGCACTTTGGACAATGAAACACGACTGTACGGCAAAATAAGTGCTAAAACTATAATTTCCAGTTCAAAAACGTAACAAATCACACTTTGACCAAGTAGCCTAACAAGACACGACAAAACAATATATAGTAACAAGAAATGACGCGTTCTAATCGTAATCATTCATTACTTGTCTATAGGAAAAACACATTGTCTACACTGGAGAACGCACCATGGTAAAATTCTTGACAATACGTATGAAAAGAATTTTGTGACAATTAGGTTCCTAATTGTGTTCATCTTTTGGTCTAAAGTTTATAAACTATATCAATTACATAAAGTAAGTCAATTATAAAGATAACAGCCCTTGCTCTAAGTGCTTATCTCTGGGTTAAAAAATAGTGTGGTGCTTTTAACCAAGCTTGGTCATGATACAGAAATGGAAACTGATCCTAACCTTACAGACAGGAGCATCACTGAGGTTCTTTATTCATTTTAATTGGAAAAAAATGTTAACATTATTTCAAATTGGTTGCCTGTTTGTAAGATTTGGTGAAAAGAATACAGTGAACAAAATATGTACAAAATAAAAACCTGAAATGAGTACAAGACATGTCCTATATATCTCCAAAGACTTCATCTATTAGTCGTTTCTGTAATTCTGTTATGTACAAGTTAAACTAAAAAAATGAACCAAAACAAGAAATAACATCAGAAGGCACTGGCAAAGCCATTTCGGAAGTAACTGCTACTACCACTAATGTTAGTCTCATATTTGCAGTGACCATTGTTAGATTTAGTTTTCATGTCACAGTTTTGGCATCTGGGGCAAACAAAATGTGCTGGAACAGGTTCTATATCGCGAATGCCGGAACACCTAGTATGCCGCCACACTCCACAGATATCACAGGCCAACATTCTCTCCCCATCATCATCCTTAGCGCCACAGCTGCATTCCACAGTCCACCTCTCAAGTCCTCTTTCCATTCGGAACTTATTGCTTAGTCCGTTCTTCCCTATGCATCTTCCTTGGACACGAACTGATTCTGCCGATCCCAATAAGAGCTTGACCTGCGTGGAATCATCTGCGCCGCTGTATCCTACTAGCTCATCAACTGCAAATCTTCTAAACATGAGGTATACATCTTGAAAAGCATTTGCAGCTGCAACCTTAAGGTCGGACAGTGTCGCATATATGGGCAACACGACCACTTCTGCAGGAATTTCGGGCGTGGCATTGTCAGGTTCATCCAAAAGTTCCACCTGACATGAGAGGCGCATACTATATAAATTTTCCATTGGCAACACCTCAGGCCTGTAATCTTTTACAAACTGCTTGCAGTCAATAAGTTTCTGAGCTGAGTTCATCGCAATAGTCCGTGTCTCTTCAGGGACATAATTTAGCATCAACCGAGGGTGAAGCAAAGAGTCGTATAAATATCGCAAGTCATGTAATAAGTTTTCTTCAGACTTTGAGGTTGAAGAATTCATGTTCACTGCAATTCCATAGCAAGAACCATTTGCAGCCTCAAGCCTGCATTAAATAGAAGCACAATGAAACATTATTTCATAACAGCACAACCAGTTAACAAAAGGAAATGAAACTATGAGTGTTATAGTGCGAAGTATGAAACATTTTTAAGTTAATAAAATGGAGGAAATAGATAGAACAATTGGAAATAGATAGAACAATTCAGAAGAACAGAAGAAAGTCTAACCTGCACTCGGAAGCTCCAGTCTGAGGATTGAATCGGGTAATAACAACCATTCCACCAAAGACCACTTTTCCACCCAATTCTCTGAGGCAGTACTCAAACAGCTCTGAAGAGGCCACTTGGTTGACAGCACCCCTAAGAGCACGCCAGCTCACCCAATTGGACACAGACACTGCACGCAGCACTCTGACGATGGCTTCCTCTACACGGATCACATCACTCTTCTTCCAAGAAGATAACACCTCTGTAGCATTGAATCGACGCTTCTTGGAGGTGGCATCATCTACTTTTGATGCAGTCTTGCGAGCATCGTGAATTAAACTCATCAAGAAACTAAAGAGGTCTCTTATGTTTACAAGTTGATGCTCTGATAAAGACTGGTAATATGAGATCATGCCCTGCACACAAGAGGGGGGTTTCTGGTCCTGGGAGAGGAAGCTGGACAATGGCAGATTGGACAGACTTTCAACAGCAGATGTATATGCTTCCTGTGTGACACCATAGCTACCAGAGCCAAACTGATAACCCCATTCACCATACCAGGGATGTCCCTTCATGATGGCATGCAGCAGGCGGTACTCAAGCCCATATTTCTTTGAAACATCCATGACACTAACTTTTCTGTCCATTAAGAGAATTGAACACATCAATTTTTAACTCAAGGTTATACACAATCACAAACATGTGAACTAAAAAAGTAAAGGCTAAGGAGTTCCGAATGTCTATTGTCTAAAAGCTTAGCAATATGTGTACTCATTTACATCGTATCTTTAAGACATCCAAGCCCAAAACTCAAAAGAAATTACAGATTTTCCCAGCAGATAGCCAAATAGGTACAAAGTAAAATTAAAAGCATTTCATCAAGGGCCTATATAACTACTTAATCTGAAACAGTTAGTAGTAATCAGAATTCAGAATTAAGAACCCTAACCTGACCCCAAGTGTCTTGCAAAGTCGATCCCAGAAGTCCATGATATGGCAGCCAGAAAGAAATCTCGAGCCCCCTTCTCTGCCATTAACACGAAGAAGGTGCCCATATCCATTGGCATGAACTACACCATGTAAAAGATGAGTTGTGTTCTCTAATTGTTGGTACACCCAATCTTCAACATCATCTGTGGTTGTCACATGGTTGCATGACTTACACCTAAAGCGTGAAAGCATTATGCAAAACATAAGATCACGGCAACCATTAAGCTATAATATAATTTGCAAGTTACAAAAATACTAGCAAATTAACATTGACAGTTCAAGCTCAACAAATAAACCTTCAGTTTCAGCAGTTAACCCCACTTTTAACTATGAATATCTCAATAACACAACAACTAATTATGTGTTCAGACACAATTGTTGACATTTGGAAATTTCCATCTTCTAAACACGAATTCTTATGAGAAGGAGGTAAAAAATATATATGTTAGGATGTCTTTGAGTAAGAAAACATTATGCTTATTTCAATAATCGTTTATTTGTCTAATCGCTTATTTGTTCAATCATTTTTTCTTATAAAATTGGTTATTTGAGGGAAAAAATATTATCTTCGGGTATTTCAAGCCTCATTTTAAAATATCCCACACCAAACTTACAAAGTTCCAGTATATCTATATCCTGACAAATACAGGAAAAAAACAAATAAAAGACAGCCCAAAAGAAGACAAAAAGTTTCCCATGAAACAAAGAAGCCTTGCAGAGATAGGTATAAATTATAATACTCACTTGGATTCTGACAAATGCAAGATATCACCACAACACATACATGGCTTGTGGTACCCACCAATGGAGCTCCCATCAGCTTTTATTATAAAATGGTAACGCTTCCCACACACTGGATGGCCACTCCAACCTAAATCATTAAAACATATATTAGTTCAATTATCAATCAAAATAGAAGAACCACAATACAAAGCATCAACAAATAATATTGATAATAATTACCATACCATAATCCTTGTTGATAGATATGAACATGCATCGAAATTGTAAAGCATTGGGAATTTCTTAAGATACACGTTACATATTAAGGCAACTAGGAAAAACATTGATTTGGAATTGGACCACAACTAATAGCTGTCACATTACAAATATCCCAAAATTCCAATCAAATCAAAACAGATGGACACGTGGCACTTATATATAGTATTCTAGTTGGGTCCCACAGCCTCAACCAATGATATGAATGACATTTTATTACTACTTTCTTTCTTTTCAAACCATTCATCGACTTGTCCCGAATTTCTTCAGGATTGATTATCTTATCTCGCCATTGTATTGGGTCATATTCATCTCGTGTGCCATTCAAGCGAAATTCCGCTCTCGTCATTATCTCGAATTTTAATTTCTAATTAAGAAAAACGATATTTCATTTTTTTCACTGTTAATCAGATTAGTCATCGGTTAATTTATCAATGTACATTAATTAAGAAATATTTAATCATGGAAGTTCTAAGCTCATCATGTGAAATCAATAGATAATTTATCGAAGAATTTTAAGAAACCTTTTTCTCTTTTTTGGTTTAAATCTGACGGATAGGAAACCGGCAAGCAGAAGAAACCAGAACCGGAAAACGACGAACGAAACATTAACTCGGCCAAATACGGGCGAGTTAACTCACCAACAACTCGGCAATGGTCACAGTACACAGATCTGGATCTGGCAACGTCCTCTTCCACAACATCGAGGCACACCGTCGGCGGAGACGACGATGGTTCAGCACCTTCCCCCGCCGTCGTTGTGTTGCCGATTCGGAACAGGATCTGCCACGTCAAAAGGTGAGGGAACAGAGCAGACGGCGGCGGTAGCAGCGCGTGCTTCGTCAGGAACAACCGCACGTTGGTCCGGAAGGGTCCAGCGGAGAAACCGTCCTCCGCCGCCTTCGCTGGCGATGGGAACGCGAGGAAATCGTGGAAGTCGGCGGTGGCTCTCCTTTTCATCCGCTTCAAAGGCTTCGCTCCGCTGCTTACTACCATGGCTAAGGAGGCGAAGAAAAAAGGCGTGTGAGGCTTAAACTCAACGGTGGAAGCGTGAGATCTGAGGGCGGAGGATGGCGCGTGTGGTTTGTTTGGTGTTTGGATGGTTTTGATTTGATCGATGTCGTTGGATTAATCTATTGTGTGACATGAAACAAGAGAGAGAGAAAATGCTTAGAATAAATGAGAGGAAGAGAAAGAGAAAACGGTGTTTGGATGAGTGGAAATGAAAGGAAGGAAAAGGAAGGAGTGAGAAAATTGAAGGATTCCAAATCTTAACGGTTAAGGGAATTTGCTGAGTTGGCTTCGACTTCTGAGTTCTGAGTGTACGTGTAAGTTCCAGAACCTTCCACCGTGCCCTCTCTCTCATTCTTGGGTTCATCCATTTCTTTGATTTATTCTTCTTTTCACTGATTTTAGTTTTAAGTATAATAATAAAAATAAGATTACAAAATTATATTATAGTATTATTTTTAGCTCATGAACTCTACTATCACGAATTTTATTTTATTAATTAATTAATAAAAATAGTGTGAAATTGTATTGCTTGATCGACAAAAGTTGAACCTGACACAAAAAACAAAAATTTAAAGAACGGGTATTAACCATGGCCGTCAAATTAATATGGTCAATAATCAGTTTCTTTTTGTCTCTATCTATAAAATAAACAAAAAGTGTTCAATTTTATCTCCAAAGTGACATAATAATACTATAATACATTCCGAAATGTCACGTCAACAAATCATTGACCAATAAATGTGTCACGTATCACAAAAACATTATAAGAGTAGTACACATTTAAATATTGATATAGCATGACAAATTTTGTGTGTGGAAATTTACAATCACAATTAGTATATGATTTTTTTAAAATCAAATTCGCTATTTTGGTGTCAATATTACTAAGGATTACACAACCAGACGACAAATGGTACACGTAAATTAGTGTCATGAAACAAAAGCAAAATCTAATTTACTTGCTCTATCGATTTATATTAATATTTTAATTTTTGATACTTAAACAAAAAAGGTATATGAAATGAACTCATCCATATCTGTATAAAAAAAACCCATCCATACATATCAATTAACTTTTTAATGTATTAAAAATATAGAATGGAATGAACATTAAATTGGAAAGTGCCAGAAAGCAAATCAAAACTTTACAGTTTCATTAAGAATTCTATGATAATTTTTTTTTTTTTGGGTGTATGAATTCTATGATAATTATTACAAGAAATTGAACATTCGATATAGTTGTTGTGTTTGGGCTTTGACCCTTTGCACCGTTTAAGCCAAGAAAAAAATGGAAACAAGAAATTAAAACTCAAAAAATGGATTTCCACAAATTTGAACCAAAATGACTATTAGAATACACTACATGTCAAGGTTGTTGTGCCCATCTTTATGAATCCAAGCCCTGCTTACATTGATCATAGTAAAACCCTAATATGAAACCAAAAAAGAAAATAGTAAAGCCCTAATATTCATCACTAAATTTGATAGAAATAAAAGAATATAGGCTTGACACAACTATTGCACAAACTCCAGGTAATGCTACAAGATGATTCCTCAATTTATGCAGTACAATCAGGATTTGCACAAAAATAAGGATTATTTTCAGTACTATAACAATCTTCTATAGCTTGTCAATGGAAATCAAAGCAACTTATTACTATCTTCAATCAGTAAGAAACTAAGAACTATATTGATCTATCCCACTTCATATTCTGTTGATGGGAGCCTCAGCAACTACAAGAACTATGCACATCACTGAAAGAATGATGACTCCAATTTTCACTTGTTTACACCTACATACCTGAAACACAGGCATTAGCAATCTTGGGGAGCAGCTTAGATTAACCAAATGAAATCTAAAATTATTTACATTTTCAGAATTTCTCATTTCATTTTCACATGAAATGCATGGGATAAAATATAGCCCTATTTCTCATATCCCACAAAGACTTGTATATTATCACGCCCGGAATAACAACATTAATCTTAAAAAAAATGCGATAAAGCCCGACAATGTGACTGATCCCAAGTGATGTGGATTGATCGTGTCTGTGTGTGTGTGTTTGTGTTTGTGTTTTCCAATCTTGTGTGTTTGTCTGAAGAAAATGGTAACCAGCAGCAACACACACACTCTCCCACTGCGACCTATGTCGAGATGTTAACTCGGGCATAATAACTGGGACATGTAGCACTGCTCAAATATTAATTCTATCAGCTTAGAATCCCCATCTAGGATGACAAATACTGCTCATCAAGCTTGCAAGCAATGTCAGAAACATTTTCAGATAGCAGAGCCAAGGGCGAGACATCAAAACATTATACACTATGACATGATGAATCAAACACATTGAAGAAAGGGTTAATCTTGTACCCTAATCAGCACATGCTAAAACCAGGCCAACAAAAATAATATTCACCACATCCAAGGCAACAAACAAAATGGAAGTGTAGCAAGTTTGAGAGATGCAAAGGTTTATGTTTACCAGTGTCAGAGAGATAGATGCCAAAGAAATACTCACAAGTAACTACTACCCCATGGCACTTGCATCACAATCTCACAAACTCCAAGTCTTCTCTTGACTTATCATGAATTTCAACACAAACCACCTTCAAAGTTCAAACATAGTCTACAAAAGTAAAATCAAATTCATACCTGACCACAATGTTCATCAGAATTATTAAAATCCAGCCAAAGTATCTCTCGTGCCGAGTGTTTTCTGGAATATTTGTTAAACCATTTAATAATCCCAAACCTGTAAAGATTACATAGAGTATGTTAAAGGAATTGAAGTTAAACTCTAGGCATAACGTGTATGAAGTGATTTTGTTGATTAAATATAAATATAAATAAAAGCATAAAATTGATAGAGACATAGTATCACAATTCAAAAATAGAAAACTTCAATATACCTCGCATTTCCAAGGTGTTTTATCCTAATAACTCCCCAATGCAAATCTGTAAGCATTTTGATTGGTCAACAACACGAAAAATTCCTGAAAATCAAGCGCAACATAAAAAGTGAAAGGCGTATAATACAAAAGATAAAGCTAAAAAAGGAAATGAACGCAAATTTTAAGAATAAATCATATTGTGTATTACTATGGTTTAGCTTTTGGAAGCACAAAACCATGGTTTGGGCATTCCATAATTAAACAAACTTGTTATATAACTGACACAGTAAAGAGTACCAAGAAAGACACAAGCTCACCAATTTGTATAAGCTTCCATCCTGATACACCTTTAAAGGGAAAATGAAAAACAGTCACAATTAGTCAACAAGAAAGATCTTTATATAATTAACATAAATGTAGCACGAATGGAATCAATAAAAGTGATTGATGTAATACTTAGGGCTTCATAGCACGGAATGAAGATAAGATGGAATAAGAATGGGAAAGAAAATGATAGGATAGCGACGTAATTATAATATTAGCATTTATATCCTATTCAAACCAGATATTAATATAATATCAGTAACAGAAACCCAAAATTCCAAATCAATCCTGCTTTTTCCTTAATTACTAAAACCGGACTGGACCGACAGGTTCGGATTGGATACTGACAAATAAACCACTTGTCCGGTTCAGTTTCTTATTTGGACCACATAAGCATTTGAACCGGTCGAACTCGGTATCAACCATCCGAGGTGAGCATGAACAGAAGAAACTGAACCAGTTTTGAGGCTAAAACTTGTTTTATCTAAAAAATTCTAGCATGAGATTCGAACCCTGGCCAAGGAGAATGCAGGGCACGCTCCTCTACCGCCAAAGCATGCGAGTTGAGTTATAATGTCTTTATTTATTTAATTAAATTTGGTTCAACCAATGGAGCTATCCAGGCCATATCAACAGGTGGGTCACCCGCTCATGTTCAGTTCTATAAACTTTATGCTCTTATAAGGGCTAATGGGGGAGGGTTGTCCAAGCTCTTAAAAAGGGCTATCTAGGTCATATCCTCAAGCAATGTGAGACTTAACACACCCGCTCACACCCTAGACTATACATTCAGAGCATGAAACAGCAAATGAATCAATTGTTAGTGCCAATGGTTCCTTTTCACCCATGAATCCTTATCATCCACATGCTCCCAATAAAAAGTTTGAAATTTTCCCGCCTTATACCAAAATTTCCTAGATCCATCATAGGGTGGTCGGTAACTAGTTTTCTCTTGTTTACAATTGCGCCACATCATTCATGGAACAATTTCTGCAAAATCCTTTCATATGATTTAGCATTGCTCATGTTTTTTATTAAGAATTTCTAATCTCAAACTATCCCAGAAAGAGAAAATAAAATATAGCATAATCAGCCCCCTACCAGCTGCATTCTTAAGTTTATAGCTGAATGGCATCTATCTATATTTACTGTCATTCATTTGAATTATGGAGTCTAAAATATAGAAAGATTTTCTAAAATTTTATTTTTTATATGAATTAGCCGGCCGATGTAGTGGGAAAGGACAACAAGGCTTAGTTGCTGTTGCTGTAGTATTTTTAAAACGAATTAACTTTTCAAGTGTTATCTTGGAAGCTTTTACATTTTTCCAATTCCATCAGTCTTACTCGCTAGTCGCTAGAATAGAAAGATCATTAATTTCTTAAACCATACAAAACACGACACGCAAAGGAAAGGATTATTTCATTCCTTTTCCATTCTCATTCCAGTAAATCAAACAAGCAGAATTGTGGAGTTACCAGAGGCAGGTTAAGATGATTTCAATGCAAATGGAAACAAATATTGTCAAATACTAGTTTAGCACACCAAAATAAAAGGAATAGAAGCAAGAGGTAAATAAATATAAAGATACAGAGAGAAAATAAGACATTCAGAATGCATACTTAAACATATATGTGCATGGAGTAAAAATGGTGAAAACATGCACCACTGTATGTTTTTTCATTTTACTCCTGCATATAAAAGGCAGAATCTATGCCCTCAGTTCTAGTCTACTATTACTATAGCCAACCTAAACCATAACTTAAATCCCTAGCAATTCCTAGGTGCCAATGGATATTAAAATGGCCAGATTGTTGAAAAACCAAGCATTATAGAATGTTCCAAATGTTAAAAATGTGACGAGGAGATTGTTCCAAATGTTCTTTAATATCAAATTGTTCTATCATATATTTAGAAGAGTGCCCTAGTGTACGAGGTTCCCCACAACCGTGGGTTGTGGGTTCTAGGAAGGGCCAACACACACAACCTAAACACCGTGACGGCTGTGACAAGGAGTTTGTTTCCATGTCTAGAACGCATGATCTCGAAGTCACAACGCATAACCTTAGCATTGTGCCATATTTAACCTCTAAAAAATTACAGTGCAATCAGATTTTGAGATTTATACGATTTATAGGTTTCAAATGTATTTCAGAGTTCAGACAGTTTTAGGATAATTCGCAACCAAATTTAAGATTTACCTTTGATTAATGTTTCTTACATTTCGAAACAGGTTTTTCCCATTAAGACCGATTTTAGCTAATAAAGGAGAGAAACATGAAAAGAAAAAGTAAATATAAATATGTTCCAAATTAAACAAGCCCAAGAAATTTTCAAGTGATTTCAGAGCAAGAAAAAAGTTGTACTTTGATCCATTCACAATTCAACAATGCAACCATCGTAGGTCGTTGTTGATGTGCTCAACAGTGAATGCACCAGAGTCACAGCTTTTTTCTTGCTCTAAAGGATTACCTTGGTCCTTGGTTTGAGTACCATTTTTCCAACTTGCCCTAGGAACAACCACTTTTTTCAGCCCTACTGAAGAGTGGCTATTATGTTTATATTCCCTTGATCCCACTTTCCTTTTTAACTTGATGAAATAGCCACATTTTACTGGAGGTTTTCCTTTTGGTATGAATTTTTATCTCATATGCATGATTTATCATGTTAGTGTTTATATTTTACAAAATCCTAAACTACTATTTTTTTCCAATGAATGAGTGGGATTGTGCATTTTACCTTCTACAGTGCACGGTCACCATGCACTTTAGAGGAGGCAAATCTGATTATTTTATGTTGAATTTAAACACCATCAAATAGGAATCTCGACGTGTTTCTTAAATCTCACGTCTAATTAAAACATGACATGGTATATTTGTTATCCAATTTAAAACATTAGCTCAAAGCCAAAGTTTGCAATAAAAGAAAGATATCGGACATTAAATTTGGTTTAGTACTTCGATATAATGGCAGTCAGAAACATGTATCTATTCTGGATAGAATTTCTATTTAGGAGAAGATGAAGCCACCTGACATGCAACTGTTTTAGGCTTGAAGTGCCGGACACCCAGCTTACGCCTACAGCCAACAGCACCACAGTGGCAATCTTGATCTGCACCGAATTGAACAAACCTGCTAGAAGGTTAGAATTCACAATCACTGACACAAGAGTTATATGAGCATCATTTCAGACAACAAATATATATAGAAGAGCTTAATTTCAGATGTGTCTAAGATAAAGGCAGGTGCTCATACTGGTAATCATAAGTCAGATGCTCGCCCTTTTGTATGTCTCGAGTAGCAAATATGCCAATTCTAGTTTCACCTTTGGTTATCCTTAGAAAAGTGAGGAAAAAAAGCATGTTAGATGAAGTAACCAACTTCTCATTAAACCTCATATAAAATACCTACAATTACGGCAAAATCATAGACAACACAATTAGTAGTCAACCATTTCTGCATTTCGGTATTGGGGCAGCAACTATGATTGATAAATCTTGATTTGTTTCCTTTATATGTTGCATCAATCACCATATCTCGATTGATTTCACACAAGTAAAAGTTTGTTTGCCCACGTAGTTTCATGAGCCAAAGCCTTTCTTCACATATTACATCATCAATGACTGATAAAAATAGGTAACTTCCATAAGTAGATTTTAAAATAATAATAATAACAATGTTCTTCATTTTATAAATGTAGACAAGACAAACAATTGATTATCACCTTCTCCAACATATTCTACGACGAACTCCCCTCTCTTAATATCTTCATCCGCCACAATACCAGAACCACATTTCTCAGTCTACAAGAAATACAATAAAATTCAGTGGGTTATACAAATTCAAATAATCGAGCAATAAAATGAACAAAATGAAAATAATGTATGTTCACAAAAGGGACTATAGAGAAGTTGCCGGGATAAAGGGAAAATATTTATTTTGCAAGGAACAAAAAACACAAAAAAAAAACTTTTGCACAAATAAAAAGGTTATATTTTAATGCACAGACAATGTAAAAGTCTTTTTCACTGAGATCTAATCAAATTCTTCCATGTGCATAACTTCTTGAATGATGGATGTGAGTGTGAGAGTCAACCGTATCTCCAATGCGAATATATGACTTGATGACAGCATAAAAAAGTTTCACTGTCAATTCATAAAAATTGAATCCAAACAAAAATTCACATATTTTTATCTTTTCTAGTGTAAGGATTATATAAAGTTCCTCAAAATAATAAAAGGATTTAATTTTGATGCACTCAAAGTATGCAACTATTTTAAACTTTCATCCTATCATGTATTGCCACATTAACAAATATAGTTGACTTTCACACTCACTACTTTAAAAGGTCATGCAAATGGAAGGATTTGATCGGATAACAATATAAAAGTTTTTTACACTATTATAATTCAAAATTAAACTTAATGGGGTAGACAAAATAATGCAAGAAACTGATATTATAAGTACAACATTAGAGGTAAATAACAAAGTAATCTTGAGCATAAAGCTTATACCTTAACCAATTTCATCTTTTTGCCGGTACGATGCTGGAAGGGTTTGTTAAGACAGTAACCCTTACAATTACAGGCTGAAGAACAGCTAGATTGGACCAACCTATAAGGACAGTAAACACAACGAATGATGGACATGACTGTAGATTTATGTTGATATATATGTAATGTACCATAAAAAAAGGGCATACTTTTTTTTTTGGTGTCTAAAAAAACAGGCATACTTTGTGCACTAGATAAAATAAACTATATATACTAGGTGCACCAGCTGTAACCAGAAAAAATAACTTCTCATTTTGAAAATAACAAGTTTGCTTGGTATTTTACAGAACTTATGTCATCTTAAGATCAGGGCCAAATTCATGCTTCTGGTTCAGGTCAACAATTAGAATTATAACTACCAATAATGATAATAACAATGATATTTTATCAGACATCAGATTTGGCATATGCTTCATATACTTAAGCAATCCTAACATACAACACTGTATAGCCCACTCAAAAGAAACACTGACACAAGCGGAAAAAGTAAGGTATTCCTGAAAAAATGGAGATTTAGTATGGTTGGCTGCTGGAGATAAAATACATAACCATAGTGCATTAAGGGTAGATTCAGGAACTTGCAATAGAATAGCAATGTACAACAACCAGAAATGAGCACAAATACATGAAAAATGGGATATATGGAATACTTACTCACAGAGGCAATCTTTACCACATGAACAAGGAGATTCAGGTGAAGGAGTACAGGTACAGAATATGCCATCATCATTGAACCGTTGTCTCTTGGCTTTCTGAGAGAGATATCTATCTGAGACAAATAAGAAAATACAAAGGAAGATTTTCTACAACAACAAACTGTGAAAATATAGACAAATACAGACTATAAAAGTGTAAAAGGGTCAAATACTTCAAATTAAATCAGGAATTTACAAACAACTGAAGATTTCATGCTAGCTGTGGCTATAGACATTAACAGTCATAAAGCAAAGGCAATATTGAACTACATAATCTAAACACTGTTATTGAGAGAATTCCAATCAATATGTATAAAGGATACTTCGCCTTATCAATATATACTGCCTTGGATTGGACTTGATAAACAAATCTGGAAGTTCAAATTCAACAGGTTTCCCAAGTTGCTTCGTCAACTTGTTGAATACAAAGCCAATAAGACTTAAGTTGGAAGGCTGTTAAAATGAAAAACAAATGAACTCAAAATGAAATTTTAAAGCAAGCAATCAGAAGTTCTCACAGCCTAATTGAAATTGTGATAAACACAGTAGCAAAAGACTACTACAACATATTCCCAAAAAGTGAAATTTATAAGGTAACCCTATCAAACCCAAACTAAATTGTTCAATTGAAAAGCTCATACAACATAAAAAGACCAGTTTAAGCAGATATGAAAAGCAAATAAAAACATAAACTAGGAGCCATGCCGTAACTTAAGTGATAAACAGTTCCCACAAGAGAACAATGCTAAGAATACAATTCTAAAATGAAAAGGAAAGAAAAAAAATAGGCCTTAAAAGACTCAGAAAAGGACTCATAAACTTCAATAGTGGATACTTACCAGTACAAATTCATAAATCTTTCCAACTAGTATATTAAACTAACTTCAAAGCATTATCCAGGGGAATAGTAATGTATGGCATTTAAAAAAATCTTTCCAAAGAAATCTCAATATAATTATTTACATCACTAGATCTAAATAACTAAAGAGAAAGATTAATCAAAGGTCACCAAACAACCTTTTTCATGCTAGGCATAGATATCAGAAAAAGAATGAGGTATTCAAATGTGATAGCTTGGACTCGTTTTCTCAATAGAGGCTCAAACCACATAAATTGGATCTTGAAAATAATATCACAAATTCACATACAAGACTTGGTCACTCCCTTAACAAGCATACTTAACCTACAACATGAAGAACAATTTGTCAGCTTTAAGTAGTTAAAAACACCATACTTTTTCTATGATGAGGTTTCAAAATCAAAAAATCAAAATTAGCATGCTCAATCAGGCATGTTGGTAGATAGATTTTTTCTTACACGTGCTTGTGCTAAGACAAACAGAAATCAGAGAGGCTGAGCAAGGCGTACCAATGGTTCAATATGTTATCCCTACTGTCAAACAAAGGATAACAAAATTGGATGGACAATTAGCCTGAAATGTTAAAAAACAAATGAAACACTGAAATAAAAGAAAACATAAAAAAAGAAATCTCTTTCCCTAGGTGGATTGTACAAAAGAATTATTAAATTTATATGCACTGAGATATCCAATCATATACTGACACAACAACAAAAGTGTTGACTTAATCACTCATTTCCTTGAAAGCAT
The DNA here is from genome assembly GCA_013621005.1 of Aeschynomene evenia. Taxonomy (NCBI): domain Eukaryota; kingdom Viridiplantae; phylum Streptophyta; class Magnoliopsida; order Fabales; family Fabaceae; genus Aeschynomene; species Aeschynomene evenia. The sequence goes on from CM024267.1 coordinate 31,032,177, forward strand.
TACAAATAAAAGCATATAATTGGATGAGAATTGAGATCAGTGCATTGGTGCTTCAAAATTAATCTCTTAAAAAAAAGGACACTAGCAGATAAGTACAAGGTTTAGTTTATAAAATAACAGATGAATATACAAGTATCAATTCCAAAATTTCCTGAAAAAATATCAATTAAAATTCTCAAAACAAACTATTCCTCTCAATACATGATCCTTCAATCATTTCCTGATGAGTGATGATGCATTTTACTGCTTAACAAGTTATAACCTTAGAAAAACTAATTGCTCCAATATGCACCACTCTTCCCAAATAGATAAATAAGATAACAATCAGTATTCTCTCTTTAACTTAGAAGTTTCTCCACACTCTGTTTGTATGGGATAAAATCAGAAACAAAATATTCAAAAATGTGGAGAGAAATGTGAGTACAAATTTTGAAATCTTAAAATGATCAGAATTCCCCCATCCTCTTCCACATTTCCCTTGATCTAAACATGAGGGGAAAAAAAACCTCTCGTATCAAAAGATATGATAATAACAATAACATTATTCAGGGGTAAATGCATCTTTCAGTGCACGTGTTTCACTAATTTAATTTTTTTTAATTCTTCTAGTCAATCATCACGTGACCTTAGTACCTTACAGGATATAAGTCGCTACTGAAGTAAAAACCTAATAGTATCGCTTGTAATAATAAAAGAATTTAAGTTCTATGCACTAGTGTAAATAGTAGATTCTCTCACTCACTGCTTAAATGAATTTTGATTGGATGAAAGTATAACTGCATCAAATATTCAAACTTCACAATTCCCTCTTTCCCTGGACTCGCAACAGAACAGTGTAAGAAAACCAGTGAAGAAACTAAAACTATTAAAAACAAATAGATAGATAGATAGACACACGTAAAACTATGGATATACATCGATAAAACAAAAAAACCCATGAAGGTTTGTGGGGAATGGCAGTTTGCAGAGTGAAGAAACTCGAAAACGAAATAAGGGTCGGAATGGAATCAGCGAAAAATCCAAAAGGGGGGGATCGTGGAAGCAGAACAAACAAGTAAGTGCAGAGAGTAAAAGAGTGAATGAAACAAGAAGAGAGAACCTGGAACAGCGTTGGAGAAGAAGAAGAAGAAGAAGAAGAGAATGAAGCGATGAAATCGAAAAATGAAATGAAGAAGAGAGAATGAGAGTATAACTGACACTTCGACAGCGATGGATGATAACCACCTCAAAACTGACCTCTCTGTTTTGTTCCCAATGAGCGGAAAAAGAAAATTAAAAAAAAAATGTGGCCTTTTGCAAATATTTAGACAACACCACTACAATAAGGTTATATTATTAGTACAATAAAAAATTAATAAAAATGAGTTAATATATAAAAATTTTATATTATAATCACTTAATACGTTACAAATTAACTTATTAAAGAAAGTTTTTTTAGAGTCAAAATATCGTTAAATGAATGTATTAACTTATTTGACTGTTTTTTATTATTCACTAATTACTTTTAAAAAGATATTATAAAAACCATACCATTACGTAATAGAATTTAATTATGATGCACTAATAGTGTAAAAAATTTTACATTGTCAGTCAATCATATCCATTAATTTATGAGACTTTTTAATTAGTGGATGGTTAAGTTGAAGACTTTTGCTGATGTGTCAATCTATAATTAAATGTCTGTGTAAAATTAATTTACACTGACAGTTGAATAAAATTAAACTCTACGTAAATAGTTTTCTTTACTCATGTTATATTATTAAGAATTTAATTTGGACACTATGAATAATTTTATATTAATATTCAATCACATGTTATTACATCGATAAACAATGATTACATTTTGAGACATATGCACTATGTGACATGTGTATAACATACGTACGTATAACACACATCACACATTATATAACAACATGTTGATACAATTAGACATATTTCTGTTGTCCAACAACCATTATAATTTTATAATTGGTATTAGATTGTGAAATTTTAGATTATATTTGGTAAAGGCTAAAATGTAATAACCGATAAATAAGTAAAAAGAATGACACTCTTATTCTTAAATAAGTCAATCTATTGATATGTTTTTAATCACTAAATTTATTATTTTATAAGATAGGAGGTTGTCCAACTCCAAATCTTGGTTGAATGCAGTAATAAGTGAAGATCAAAGAGCAATATAACATATAACAGCATGAACTTGACAATTGAACTATGAATTAGATGTGCACAACTTTACCCTCATCCTCATTTTGTAGAGAGACTATTTCCAAAGTATGAACCCTTGGAAGGTGATAAAAAATTATAATTCTCAAAACCTAAACAAATTTTTGTGAACTTTTGGTACCAATCGACAAGTCAATGAAACTCTAGTGGATGTTCTTGATATATTCTTATACTCTTCCCTTCCTAGTGTTTCCACTGCTTCCTCTGAGCTAAAAACAGGTCCATCAGATTCACTGAGTTTCAAAGCTTCCATTTCATTAACAGCCTGAAAAGGATGACTCTCAAAGCATGAAGGTATATATATATATATATATATATAGCAAAGAATCATTTTAGGCACAAAAAAATTAAGCAAAATGTAGCATACCCCATCATAGCTATGTACCGGACAATCTTTAATGCCATGCAAATAATCTGCAATGAAATTCAGTATGTTACTAAAATTTTAGCAAATACTAAAGGAGGGTATCACTGATACAAAGGTTTATATATAGAGCAGTTAAGAAGAAAAACCTGAGTATGCCTTATCCTTGAATATCAATAAACTGCGAGGCATCAATAAAACAGAAAATGGGTGGTGATCATCAAGCCATTTATCTTTCTCAGTCTCAGATGCTCCTCCATCGGAATTTTTATCAATAACATCTTGAGGATCCAGTTTAAATCTGGCGTGGGGAATGAACTCCATGACCACTGGCGATCCGAGTGAAAGAATAGCTACGACTGGAAAATAGGCAGGCCCATCTTGATGTGGCTGTAAATACAAAAAAAAAAAACTACATTGAAAAGAACTCAATAAACAGGAAAGTGCGATTTGGAAGACAAGATTGATTGATGATGAGAGCAATAGCAGGTGTTGTTGGAGAACCGTCCAACCGTCCACCGCTCAAAAAATAAATTTACCAAAATAAATAAGTTTGAAACAAATATATACAACAGGCGTAAGGGTGTAGGACAAACCATTATTCCCTGGTTAGGTAAGTATTCATTGATGAGAACATGATTGATTGCTGATGGAAATAGCCCTGATTCTTCATATATTTTCTGGGTAAGATTTGTTAACCATGGAGGCACTGTGAGAGAGATAGAGATGCAATTACAATAAAAGAAGCATACTGAAAACAAAATACCACAACTAAGATCCGTAGCAGGAGATCAATCTTATTCATTAAATTTGATACATCATAATCAATTCATCATCATCATCATCATCATTATTATTACTAAAAAATGCAGATGGACAAGAATAACTCCTATAACATATTGGCTAAGCAAAGATTCTCCCACTTACAAGCTTGAGGTAGAAGACCCTTCTCATGGACAACACCACCTGTCAATGAACATTGACCGAATAAAGCATGAGAAGAAAAAATTTAATTTCATCTCTGCTAGTTACAATTAACTTAAATGGTTGTATGAGGGGAAAAAGAACCCCGACACGAAAAACAGATAACAAAATACAATGCCACCATACCCCAATTTTGTAGCCTTCTATTCTTCAACAACTTCCACTTTGATGCTGGGGCTCCATTAATCTAATAATAACCAGCAAAAACACCAAAAAAAAAAAAAAATAATCAAAATACTAAAGACCAAAGAAACAGAACAGTGTGAAAAACTGAAATAGAATTGAAGTACTACATTGTTGAGAAGAAAGCTTTGCTCACTATCTGTGATGAAGTCAGGTATATATATAACAGTTGGCAAAGACCCAACTTTGTAATTACTTAATCTATCTTTTTCTTCCATCACTCTGCAAAAAAGGGGTTTCAATTTTAGTTGATATTGTTATATCAGAGCATCATAAATTAATATAAGTATAGAAAATATCAAATCGATGATGCTACCATAACACAAAGATAAAGCAAGGTAAAAGAGATGAGAATTCAAAGCACAGTTTCTCTAAAATGCGAAAGATGTAAGAAATACAAAAGAACTAGTAGTGTATCTGATTCATTATTACCTTCAAAGTTATGATTTTTTTTTTCTTTTTTTCCAATCGAAGCTTATTTCAGGTTGATTTCTACACTGCCCAAAGTATACCTAAATTCTTTGCAATCAAATAAACTCCTACACTACACTATCATCCTACTCTTAGTCAGCTAAAACAAATTAACAATTTTAAATTTTTTTAATAACGTATATAGTTGAGAAATATAAAATTAACCCCGAATACTAAATTATAGAAGAAAAAAGGAACTTGAAGAGATTATATAAAGTACCAAGCTTTCACAGAAATGCAATGAACTGAAATTTAGGGTTTTGAAAGAGAAAGAAAGAGTGAACCTGTTGAACGCTACACCACAGCTCCAGAACCAGCAGTGAAGCCACGCTAGTCGGTATGACAAATCAATTCGAAATATTTTTAATTTCCTTTTTGTGCCTTTAACTTAAATTAATAATGCAAAACTATTTTTCTTAATAACAATGCTTCCTATTAGTTGCCTCGAAGATAAGTAATTCATTATCTCTTAAATAGTATCTCTAATCTAAGTTTTGTTGATGAAAAAAATTTCCATTAAGAACTTCACTTGAATGGTTCGGTTGTTTTGTTAACAATGCTTACATAACATATATTATATTGTGCTTATCATATTGAATGGTTCGGTTGTTTTCTCATTGTTAGCAATATTCTATAGTAAAAGTTCAATTTTGATGTATTCACTGTGTATAGTTATTTTATAATGTAACTATTATTTTGACCTGTGTGATGCACGGGATAAAAAGAAATGATATTAATATGGTCATAACACGGACTTTTAACCTCTAGCATCAAAGTTACACAACATGGACTTTAACCTCCTGCAGTCCCGTACAAGAGTGATACCCTTGAGTGGGTCACATCGAGCATCCATCGTCATAAAAAAGTATAGGATTAAAAGATTAGGGAAACGATACTAACATTATAGTAGAATATAAACACCGTAAATTTTTAAATGATGATCATTAAAATAGAGTAGCCAAAAAATTTATAGTAGAATAGTAGACAGGTAACCAGGTAACCGAATTTTTTTTTTAAAAAATCATTAATGAGAAATTTAATTAATCAATAATTCTGAAACAAAATTGTTAAAAAATAAAAATTTTTTTTAACAAATCATCATGATTATATTCAACTATAATATCTCCTATCAATAATTATGATAATATAATTGATCAAGCTTATAATATCTCTATCAATAATTATCATAATAATTGTTATATTTAATGATATAATATATTAAATTAAGATAAGAAATTAAGTGAACTTTTATAAAAAATAAAAAATTGTATATTTTAGATAAGTATCTGATCTATTATATCTATAATTCATGCGTATAATTTATACATTTAGTGATTTTGTAATAAGAAGGGCGTATAATCTATTTTACTTTTGATTTCTATACCCGTATAGTTTATAATATCAATCTATGCATAATTTGAAAACAAAAGTGATAAATATATTAGTGCGTATATCTTGTAATAAAAGTGATGAAATAAAAAAACAGATAATAAAATATTGATTGAAAGTTACCTCTTTATGAAAGATTTTAAAACGAATATACTATCTAAAATATACATATATTAAGTCATCGAATATAACACATTAATAGAATAAAAAAGGGAATTAATATAATAAAAGAGGAATAGTAAGGTTTGATAAAAAAAATTTCTTTTTTTAACAAGTCATGATTATATTCTGATATGATATCTTCTGTCATTAATTATCATAATATAATTGATCAATCATATAGTATATTCTATCAATAATTATCATAATAACTATTATATTTAGTGATAGAATATATTAGATCAAGAATAGAAATTAAATGAATTTTTTAAAAACTAAAAAATTGAAAAATCTGAGAAAATGACACGTGGCAAGAAATTTAATGTAGAAGGTTCGTAAATATTATATGTATAGATGCCATAAAAAAATTTTGATTGTATGATTTTTAAGACAGTAAAAAATAAAAAATAATATTATAATTTACGTAGCAATACGTAATTGGATATATGTGTAAAAAAGTTTTATACTTTGGGTTGATTAAAATTGGATCCTAATATATTATGCTAAATAGTTTGTGACTTTGTGTCCTATTTAATTTTTTCTTTAATCTTTTGATTTTGTTAGATGAGCAAAACAGGAGAAGGAAGAAATGGCAGCAGCAGAGAGGATTGTATGGAAACAAAGTTTCATTCTTTATCGTTCCCTCAGAATCGCAACTTCACACTCACACGCGCGTTCTTCTTCACTATCAATACCTTCCTCCTCTTTCTCCCTCAACTCTCATCCAATCTCATCTCCTCCTTCTTCTATTCCTTCAACAACAAGAACAAGTACTACCAAACGCGGCAATACCCAGCTCCTATGGTGCTTCTCCAACAACTACACCACCACCATTGAAGATGAAGATGAAGATGAAGAAGAAGAAGCAAAAGGGTACCTGGAACTGACGGACGAGGAGCTCATGCGGCAGTGCGAGATGGGTACCTTCAGGACCTCAGGACCAGGTGGCCAGAACCGCAACAAGCGCGACACCGCCGTCCGCCTCAAGCACCTTCCCACCGGCATCATTGCTCAGGTATGTATCTATTCATGCTCTACATATACCCTTTTGCCTCTTCTCTATTTCCCCTTCTTCAAAATCTCATCTTGGATGATGCATTACTTTGATTTTTTTTTTTTTTTTTTATGATTCTTCTAATTTGGGGTGTTTTCTTGCTGTTCTCCCTTTTATAGGCTTCTGAGGATCGGTCACAGCACAAGAATCGCGCATCCGCACTGAACCGCCTTCGTGCTCGTATTGCTCTCAAAGGTAATTAAGGCCCCTCATCTTATTTCTTGCTTATAATTATTCTTATTATTCACTTGCTGTTCATAGTTCTGATATTTGGTTCATTGTTTATCATGCGTCTTTGTGTTGGAAAGAATGTAGAAGAGAAAGCCATGATATGAAACAGGATTGACTTTACTGAACATTTGTGTTTGATTTACTATTTTAATACTGTATGTTGTGTTAGAATCAGCTCATAATCAGAGCCTTCCTCGGAGAGGTTTTTGAAAAAAGGAAAGAGTCGTTACCCTAAAATTTTAATGAGAATCAATCATGTACTTAATTGGGTGCATTTAGATAAGATTTTAAGAAAACTTGTTTTGAAACAATATCAGAAGGACAAGTAGAAGCAGAAGCAGCTCTGTGTAGAGAGTGATATTGAATCACCTAAGCTAACTGAATAACTGAAAGAATCACATTGGCTAGCTTCCTAAGTAAACTAGTAAGTAGTGTCTAACTAGGTAACCAATCTGACAAAGTAAACCAATTGAGTTGAAAAAAGTCAACCAAAGAAGTACATTGGAATTTACAGAATGGGTCTAGGGAAGGGCTTTTTCCCCAATACTTTGTTCGTATGAGAGTGAAAGTATTTTCACTTTATAGTGAGCAATTTTTTTTTCTCTTCTTTTTCTGATAGTTAGCATGTTCTTTTATTGATCTAGTCAGGAAGACAGTGGATCTTGATAATTATTCACCACCGCGAGAGCTTCTTCAGATACTTCCTCCCAAGTCATCCATTAGAAGTTCAGATTGTGGTCCACAAATTGGGCCGAATAACCCAAAATTTGTGCAGGTATGTTCGTGTGTGCAGGATGTGTATGTGTCCCTTAGCTTTTCATTTTTTCTTCTTCTACTTCCATATTCGTTCTACAGAATCTGAAACCTGATTAAGTTTAACTGCATATATGTACACTTTTGATCCTTTCGACAGGGAATGCAAGCACTATTAGATCTCATTTATGCAGTTGAGGGCTCCGTCTCAGAAGCCGCAAAATATCTTGGGTACTTGATTTATGCTTTAAGTGTGAATGATTTTTTTCTTCTGTGTTTTGGGCATGTAAAGCCCCATCATTTCCAAATATACTTGAATAATTGTCTTTTTTTACCTGCTTATGAAGACACATAGTATACCCACAAATTTTGTGGAAATGTGATTCTTGATATGAAAGTTGATAAAGGAAATATATGGTAGTTTGACTCAGCTCGTGAAGCAATTGCCCCATTTATGCTATACTAATGTGATATAATTTTCTCTTTTCTTTATTAGATAAATATGCTTATTATTCTAATAACTGAGTTATCTTTCATATATATATGGCATCTATTAAACATATTTCAGGTTAAGTACAGGGGCACTGTCTCGATTAATCCTATCAGATGATTCACTTAGAATGGAAGTAAATGATCTGCGGGCATCAAAGGTATACCTTATGATATATTCGATGGAATAAAATAGCAGTAGTTTATTTCATCACTTCAAGTTTTATAATAGCAAAGAAAAAAGTCGAATTCACAGATAGGACATATTTTAAGCATGTTATTTAAATAAAAAACTAATATATACTGATACATACTATTATAACATGAAATAAGATTCTTGTAATGAAAATTCCTTTTTTCGTAGTATTATTATCATTTGTTTTGAGTCTCAGCTTCCTGAGAAAGATCCATATATTTTTATCTAACAAATAGTAACTGGGAATCTACTTTTTGGAGCATGAACAGGGTATGAAGCCTCTCAAGTAGAATCTCTTGTTTTCCCATTTCATATGCAGGTACAAGTTATTCTATATCATGCTCATACACCCACCCACAAATTAGAATCAACATTTTTGGTATCAATTTGGAATAAAGAAGAAAAGAGAAAACTACAAAATGCATGGAAATTGGTCAAATAATGGATAATCAAATTGTTATGCATTGTTCTTCCATATGGAACTTGACACTACAATATGGTACTTTCCCAATAGGATTTAATTTTGAAAATTACAGTTTTGAGTTCTCTTAAATTTTTTTAGCTGTTACCAACAAGATCCAGTTGCAGGCTTTGAATCTGCATCACTATCTAGTTTTTTTCCTTCTCAGAAACAGAAACACTGGTTTTACATGGTCTTCGCAACATTTTAGTGAAGATCAATGCATGGCGCACCAACGAACTACCAACTTTCTGCAAAGTATTTTTACCTTGGTTCTAAACCTAGGGCTAAAGAAAGGATAATTTTTTTTCATCTAAATTCAAAGAACATGTTACTTCATAGTTTTGTTGGTGTATTTATGGTATATTCTTTTCTATACTGTATTTTTGCTTCCCAGATATCTCAGCTTGTGGTATGGGGTTCATATATTTGCAGAAGAAAATCCTTTGAGCCCATAACATGCTATTTTCTCCATTGAAGAATCAATGTTGAAAATGAATACTGAAGCTAATGAACATTGGATCAGATTTTATGGTTTTAAAGAAGAACTCATTCCCCCAGAACTCAATGAGTAGAGTTGAATAAAGCTGGTTTTGTGTGGTATGCTGAAGAATCTAAGCATCATCAAAATGGCGACCTAGAATACAAGATGATGTTCATTGGACAAAGTTATATTTATCAATTTCTTTTGTAGATTTAGCACCTGAAATATAATTAAGATGCAGATCTTTGTAGATTTTATAAACAACAATTATAATTATTAATTTCTTGATTTTTTAGGCATTATATGTTATTTACTCTGTTTTAACTTATAATTTGTTTCTACTGAATGATAATCACCAGTCAAATTATTCTTGTAACTCATGATTATAGTCATATTTATTTACACTCTTAAATGGAATCCACTCATATTTATTTACACATATTCCTCTCTACATTGATGTCTTCCAATGCTATTATCTACTATGGTGTTTACTGTTCACCACAAAACCATGAACTCCACTTTCTATTTAAACTATTGTTAGTGTTTTGGCAATCATAATGTTGTTGTTAATTCTCATTATGATTATAATAAGAGTTTTGTTAACAAGAATTGTAATAACACTTATTCAAACTGTAAAATAGAAATATTTATATTGAAAAAATGTATTTTTAAGTTTTTAATCTAAGAGACTCATCATAATCTTTTAAACTTTATCAAAACTTATTGATTTGAATATCCGTAAAACAAGTATCTTTAGTATATTTGTTAGTAAAATCCTTATAATACTTAGGATGTAAAAAAAATGTAAAAGGAGTAAGTGGGCACAATGTAAAAAAAATAATTTAACTATTATTTTTTAAAGAAAAGAGAAAAAAAATAGTAGTGTTAATAAAGACTTGAATTCACGATAAATCCTACACGTGGTATCATATCAATCTTTCAAGACATAATTAAAAATTATAACTAAAATAATATTATAAAATACTTGATTAATATGTTGTCATGTGTAGAGTTCACCGTACAGTAAACTCGAATTTATATTAGCGAAAAGAAACTACTTAGATATCATATTGCTACAAAGTCAGCTTTGAGTCCAACATATCCATCTGTATTTACTTTTTAGTTAAAGATTTTGATTCTCTTGACTCTTTTTCTTCATTCATTATCCATAGGTTAGCACTTTCACCTTTCATAGGGGTCAAATTCTCATAATGTGGTTAATATATTCCTGAAGCAGTGGCTAATCACTGACCTCTTGATTTTTGTTTTAACCCCAAAGAATATATATATATATATATATATATACACACACACAACATGGTACAGTACAACATTCCTGATAGGCTGTAATCCTTTCTTTTCAATTCCTCTGTTATGGTCATGCAGATTCTGGCTTATCTTGCTTCTTGACTTTGCATTATCATTGAGAATTACATAAAACAGTTTCCAATTCTAGTACTAGGCTCATTGAACATGCCCCTATGAAAGGATTACTGTGTTGTGAAGAAAAACACTTGTATTATTATATTATTGGATTTTGTTGATTAGTACTTTGATTTTTGTTTGTCATTAATGAATCCTAGTGCTGTTTTAGATGAGTTGCGCATTAAGCTTGGAAGTTGACATAAGGATGGAATGAATCCTCCAAAACCAAGAATATTCCAAGCCGCCAACAGCATATACATAACATATGAGTGGTTTAATGCTCACAAGAAAACCCAACTTTAGTTTTACCAACAGAGTGTTGCTTTACCTATATATTGACAAAAATTCTTAATACACGGTCAAAAATATGTCAAAACAGCCAAAACATATAATATATATATCGTATATTATATATTATACACAAGATATATAATACATTGTGTGCAACATATGTGTTGTTTTGGCTATTTTTTCATTGCGCATATAACAATGTTCATATATTAATTAGTGAGTCATACTATCTTATTCTACTCGACGAATGTATTTTTCATCTTATATTAGCTCAATTGATCAATCTTATATTTATTATGATCGTTATGGCTCAAGCTTAATTCTAATATTTTCACGGTCTGTAAGTATTTCTACAAAGAAGCATGTTCCTACTCTGAATTGAGACAATTTTTTTCTATTCACCTAAACTTTTGTTAAAAAAGTTAAAATCAATAATCATTTTTATTTTCTGATTCATACAACCGTTTCTAGTTTAAATATGTAGTATTATGTCCCTTACTTAATAATTTAAGCACTGAGTTACATGAATTCTTATTTAAGAAACAGTTGTTTCAAAATAATTCCTCTATCTTAAGTCATATTCTCTATAAGTTTTACATGAATTCAATAGAAAAGATCCACACTATCCATATTATTTACTTGCTTGCCAACACAATCAATCTGCATGTACTACCATAACAACCCTCACATAAATTTCACTTACAAACACCATAGATACGTTCCGGTGTATATATATATATATAGAATATCTATCTACCGGCCGGTAGGTGACGACTAATCCCTAGATATGTTCCGGTATATATATATACTATACTATTTTGGTACACTTAACTTTTTTTGTTAGCATTATCCTCTTCAGTCACCAAGAGTCAACTCTTATCATTCATCAACAAAACATAATTTCAATGTACTGTTCTCAAATCACAACCAAATAAAAAATGGCTTTGGATTTATTTGAATCTAATTTTGCTTCATATATTGAAATTCTGACCTAACATAAATTGTTAGACAGATGCTATTGGATATTACCTTGTTTAAATACTTCCAATCATCTCTTGTGCCACCTGTATTCATCAAACCATTTACACAAATGAATCTGTAGTACTAAACAGCAGTGTTAAAAAAAATAGGATTAAACTGTGAATAAGTTGATGATTCATAAAATTAATGAGTTCAACTACAAAATAATATAAATGACAACTTTTCACTTATCGGATTAATTACAATACACTTACAGTGTAAATACATTCTACAATGTCAGTCAATTATATTACGAGACATCATTTTTATCAGGTGATTTTTTAGAATTTATGAGATAGTTGATAATTTTTTATTAGCTAACACTATAAGAATTTTTACACTCTTAGTAGATAATAGTATTCCTTTACTTATTCTGTTATTCAATAAACATCTTTTATATATTTCTAACTAGATTACCAAGAGGAAGAAACATTTTGGTTTAATTATTGGTAGAATAGAATAATAATATTGACAATATCACTTTTTCTTCTTTGGATCTCTCTCTCTCTCTCTGCTAGTGGGTGGGGCTTTCTTATTTCCCCACCAAAAGCAAAAATCAAAGTAAGCCATGATATATATATAGAGAGAACCTGTGGATGAGAAGAAAGATTTCCCAAAGTCAAATTATTATTATTATTAATTTATTTATTTTGTATGTTGCGAATGGCAATAGAGTTAGATGTTGCAGAATCATATTCTTAGAGAATAAGGTTCTTTTTCACCTTCCACCAGCTTTCACTTTTTTTTCTCCTCTTCCTAGTTGACTCTTTAAAAATGACATAATTAAGTCGAGAAAATTTATTTTAACATCTAAAAATGAATATCTAATTGAATCTGATAGTGATTCATCATACTCATTATACATGTCAATTAGATCTAATATGGAAAAAATTAAACTTGGATTGAAAGTTTGAAACATCTATTTTTATATGTTTTTTAGTTAAATCTCTTTTACCCCATATATCCTAATTAACCCCCTCAAACCACTTGAAAGCCTTTGAAGGCAAACTTTATAATTATTCCATGTTTGTTATGATATTGATTGATGGCAATCAATTCCAACTTTAAGAGATGGAAACCTTGATTACTATCCTTTTGGTGCTGTGGCCAGTGGTTTACTTCAAGCTTATCTAAATAATTGCCACATGAATTTTTATAAGAAAAAAAGAAACTTCCCTAGAGAATGATGGTACAGCTGGGGAAGGAAGATAAAAAAAAAAAAAAAGTATCCTTTAAATGGCAACAACTAGATAGAAGGAATAAGGGGAGAAATGGAAAAGAAAAAAAAAAAAAGAAACAATAACAAGAATCAAGAATGCAACAATTATGCCAAGTATATTTTTTGACATGTGTGAGGAGGAGAATAGCAATATAATGCAGCAGGTTTCATGGTTTTTACTTGATATGCAAGCATGAAGTATTCCATTCCAACATCTATTCTTCAAAATAATTGCTACATGATTTTAACTAAGTTACCATGTATTTTAGTTACACCATTATATTCAATTCATTCTAGTAACATGATCATGGTTAAAGCACAAAAAAAAAAAAAAAAGAAGAGTTTAGGTAACAGAGAATTCTGTACTGTCAAATTGTCATTGATCTTGCAAATTTTGTGACTTTAGTAAAAGGACAAAAAAGAAAAGGCATGCTTTTTTATTATACTCGTTGACTTTGCACGTGTATTATTGCCTTTTTCTTCCTCTTCTTCTCTATAGGATATTGCAGTGTTGTGAAAAAAACAATCCAAGAACTATTTCTTATGATGAATGTTCTTGTCCACATTACAATTCTCTGTATAAAAAATGAAAGATTTTATTCTCTAATTTGTACTGCACCTAATATTTTAAGTCCCTCACCCTTTGTTTCTCACTCTCTCCTCTCTCTCTCTCTCTCTCTCACCCCTCCCCCCCTTTCTTTATATGTGTATACTCCAACAACATTTCTTACCTCTACACAGCAATTGTTCCATTAGTCCTATATACCAGAATTGAAGTTTTTCTGATCTCCTCTTCTGCTACAAAGAAGAAGAGTTTTCAATCTTAATGGGGGTAGACATACAAGAAAAACTCAGATTAGCAATTGGATCAATGAAAGATCATGCATCAATTGGCAAGGCCATGATGTACCATCACCAACATGATGGCTTTTCAAGCATAGAGATCGCGGTATTGCGCGCCACTGGCCATGACAATGGCAACATTGATGACAAATACATGCACGAGATCCTCTTCCTTGTGTCGAACTCATCGGGGTCAATCCCTTTCCTCGCCGAGAGGATCTCGCGCCGCCTAGGCAAAACTAAGGACAAACTTGTTGCCCTCAAGACACTAGTTCTGATCCATCGCCTCCTCAGGGGAGGAAATAGAACATTTGAACAAGAATTATGCAGAGCACATGTCTCTGGCCACTTACAAATTAGCATAAGGTGTTTCTTCACAAAGGGTAATAATAGTTATGACCCTTTTGTTGGTTTACTACACAAATATGCAGCTTATCTTGAAGAGAGGATGAGTTGGCATATCAACCAAGCAGGGAAGCTTGAACCAGATGCTATGTCAAAAGGGTTAGAATTCCGGCGATATGATGAAAAATCCATTGACATGGTATTCAGAACATTGCCGAAATGCCAAGTGCTAATTGACAAGGTGTTGGAATTTTCACCAAATGATATTTTGGGGTCAGATCATCATGGACTTTCTCAAGGTGCAATTAGCAACACCTTGAGAGAGAGCTTCCAAGTTTATATGACATTTTCGGAGGGTATTGCAGCACTTGTCAACATGTTCTTTGATCTAATACCATCAGCAAGAGGACTAGCATGTGAAATACTCAAGAAAGCTTCACTGCAGAGCCAAAAGCTCCATGATCTATATGAGAGTTGCAAACAGATACTTGAAAACAAGAACTTGGAATACCCTTTTGTTCATATTATCAGCATGGATCATATAATTGCATTGGATCAATTTGGTCATCCACAAAATCAGCCTCCTCCGGTTGATGCACCACATGTCCCTCTATCAAGCAAGAGGAGCATCTTGAATCTGCCGCTGTCGCCACGGCCTCAGATTTCAAGCCAGCTCAGAAGATCAACTGATATGGCAGTGGCAGCGAAAGAAAGCAAAAAGAAAGAAGAGAAAATTGATATAGATTTGTCACCAACTACTCTTTTTTCATGGACACTAGAGACTAAAATAAGCAAGGTATGGGTGGTATTTGAAGATGAAGCTCCAAATCAACCACAGGTACTACTTCCAGCACAACAAAAGCTAATTGCAGGTTCTGATGATACTGCTGTTAATGATATAGAAAGTGAATACATTAGGCCAAGTGTAATGATGAGTCCATATTCACCTTTTTATTGATACAAGCATATTATCCAAGGTATGAATGAGCCTTAAACAAAATAGATTTTGGTAAAGTTAAATAATTCTGTAAAATTCCTTTTCCGTGTATTATGCCATACTAGTTGGAGAGTATAACATGGTAAAGAAAAACTGTAATCTGTGCGGTGGAAAAAGGAGGAAAAACAAAACAAAAAGAAACTGATGAGAAATGTGGGGGTGCAAATGTTTAGAGAAGCACAACATCATAGGATAGGTTATATTCTGTTATATATAATGTTGTTATTTTCACATTTTAATTCATTCTTGTATACAAAGTTTTTGGCTATTCAACGTACTAAATTAGAGGGAGATGATCACCATTATCAAGTGTCACTTGTTATTGTTCACATTTTAAGCTTGAGGCTAATTCTTACTTTTCAAAGTTTGATACACTTTATACACATATTCTCCTTTGACTGTAGGAGCACAATGATATGCATAGTTGTGTCTTTTCAAAGTTATCCTTCAATGAATGAATTACTTTCTAAAATAGATATATAATGAAAATAGACGTGATTATTTAGCTATGATGCATATCTATTTTATATCAAAATATAATTAGTGCAAGTAATGATGAATTAAGCACTGTTTTCTGTTGCTAAAATTATTGTGCTTATTACTATTCTAAAAATGTTGATTGATTGAAGAACAAATTTATCCTGAAAAATAGCACATCAAAATCAGACATTAGCATAACCTAACAGTAAGAGGGAAGAGAAAGAAAAAGACATTATCATAGAAATAATGTTAAATGTCAAAGGAGGAATGCATTTTCAATTTGGTGATGCTTGTGCTGGTTCAGAAACAAACCTGTAGCTGTGTAGAGAACCCTGCTTGTATATATGTAAGAACCTTCTTCAGTACTGTGCTGGCAAAAAAGATTAGTCTTAACTCCTATCTATCATCACAATAGCATGATGATAGCCACATCCTATTACAAGTAATGAGATAGAAATAGGTGAAAGGTTTATGAAAAGTGAAATACATACACCAAAAATAGCAGTCTCCTTGTAGATATTGCAATGTATCTTCTCAAGAAACTGCAGCAATATATAAATGGAAGATCAATGAGGATTCACTGGTAGTTCTTAAATTTTGCTGAAGATATATAGATCACTTTCCAGTAGGAGTATTTGTAGTTTTTAGTATGGATCAGTTTTGATTTAAAAAATCAACTAATCCACACAAATCTACCGAATGTGAGTGCCAGAAAAAGTTTCGTGCAGGTTGAACACCTTTTCCAGTGATTTCCAAGAACAAATTAACGTTACACACCAATTATGTTTTACAAAGACCATCAATAATATATTCGACATCTAAACTCTGAAACTCAACCACAACCATTTGTTCTATAATATAAGCAACACAACGGGTAAAGCATCAAATATACGGACTCACTAATTAATGAATCAAGAGATGAGTTTCAAACAATATTCTGCATAAATTCTTGAAATGCATTATCGCCTTTATGTGCAGAGAAGTAGCTGATAAGCAATTTTGTGGTTGTAGCATCTGCTGAAAATCCTTTGTCTTTCATCACCTGGAGGTATTTTATTGACTCGAAAAATCATTTCTTCGCAACAATCCTTGGACGAAGACATTATAAGTGCATGCATTAGGTGTGGAGCCATCTTCTTCCATATTCACCACTAAATCTTCAGCACCATCAAGTAGTCCTTCCTTACATAGACCTTTAATCATTATGCTATGAGTACAAACATCAACTTTCAAACCCTTTGTTTGCAAACAAGAGAAGAGCTCCTGTGCATCATTCAGTTTTCCAACACTGCACATTCCATCGAGCACAATATTGTAAATTACAATATTAAGGTTCAAATTAGTAATGCTCATTTCCCTAAACAGTGAGATTGCCTCAGAATAAAGATGGCATTTGAATAGGCCATCCAATATAATAGCACAGGTCTGTAGATTGGGATGTTGGCCGTATTTGTGCATTGTAACAAACAATTCTTTCGCAGCCAGCGGTTTCCCCACCTTGCAGAATGCATCAATAAGAACCGTCCAAGTCACAACACATGGAATAAATCCTTTATTAACCATCTCATCCAAGAGGTACAAAGCCTTACTCATATTTTTTACTTTACACCACCCATAGATTAATGAAGTATAAGTTACAACATTCGGTAAGCATCCCTGGTGAAACATCAAATCAAATATTCTCATGGCCTTGTCCATCCGATTTTGCAGACAATAACCAGAAATCATCGAGCTATAGGAGACAACATCTGGCTCCACTCCTGTTCGAGTCATAAGACCAAGTACGGCTTTAGCCATTGAAGTGTTCCCCTCTTTGCAAAAGGCATCCAGTAAAATACCAAAAGTTTGCACATCTCGCGTGATTCCCTTTTGCATCATCTCATCCAGTAAAGATGCAGCCTCTTTCCATCTACTGAAATTACACAGACCTTGAATCAAGCAATTGTAAGTGATGATATCAGGTCGAATACTTTTCCCTGTCATTTCAGAGAACAAACTCAGAGCCTCAGATACCAACCCATCTTTGCAAAGAGAATCCATAATGGTGTTGTAAGCTACAACATGGGGTCCGCATTTTATCTTGTCCATCTTCGTTAGGTACCCAATGGCAGCAACAGTGTCTCCAATCTTACACAACCCATTAATAATTGTTCCAAAGGTGTGATTGCCCCATTGATACCCCATGTTTTCCATGTGGTGAGCCAGGCATATAGCATGATCCACATTGCCTTCAAGGCAAAGCCCATTAATCATTGTGTTGAAAGTCACAACATCAGGCTCCAAACCAATCTTGAACATGATACCCACAACAGAGAAGGCATAGGGAGTGTGGTTCAAACGGCAGAGACAATTGATGACAATATTGAGAGTAAACACATCAGGTTTGAGACCTAAGGAGAGCATGTGTTTGGTTAAAGAAATAGCAGTTGTGTAATGCTTGGTCCTAGCAATGAAGGCATTTAATAGATTGAAGTCCTTAACAGATGGAAAAGGGTTCATTGCAGCCATTTTGCGAAACAAATCCAAAGCAGAATCAACATCTTTGAGACTCCTAATACAGTTTACGAGGTGGGGTCTGTTCTCTATGGCATTACAAGTAACAGCGGTGGAAGAATAAGGATAACAATTGGGATCAGAAACGGCACCAATTAGAGATTGCTGATGAAGATGAAGAAGAAGAAGATTAGGAAATCGGCGTACAGAAACAGTTCTTGGCAGCATCACCGATGACTGATGAGGGTTTTGGCCTTTGGGAGAGAGGTTGAAGATGAAGATTGGAAGAAGTAGAGAAGAAGGAATTAAACGATTCCAAGTTTACATGGTCGCCATCATCATTTATTGGCTAAATTTGTGTGTTGGTTGGTCGCCGGTAGCCATGAAAGGGAGTGGTAGCTGCTTGTCAAGATGATGGCAGCAATGGGTTCGTCGTAGCAGTTTAGTTCGCAACTGGTCCTGCTTCACTGCCGTCAAAAGAGGTGGTTTGATTCAAGAGGGAATGAAACTCCATTTCTGAAAAAAAAAAAAAAAAAACTCAAATTTCTCCCAACAAATTTTATATTGGCCAAATTAATTCCTTTAAAAATAAAAATTTAAAATACATATCTCTCAAATTAAAATATAAACAAATTGGTTTTCTAAAATAAAAAATCATACAAATTAGTTCTATCAACTAAAGATATTAGACAAATTAATCATTTTGTACATGGATTAATTTGATCATTTTCATAAATCTTTAGAGACTAATTTGTTTAATTTGGAGGATCAATTTGTCCGATGTTTTAATTCTGGAGGGATGTATTTTGAATTTTCATTTTCATTTCTAGAGGAACTATTTTGACCAATGATAAATTTTCCAGAGATGAATTTGAGTGTTTTGTCAAAAAAATGAGTTTAATTATGATGCACTGACTGTGTATAAATTTTACTCTGTCAACTAATCACATCTATGATGTGTTTGTTTTTTTACTCTGGGTCAGAGTCAGGAAGTCTGTGAAAAATTGACTCTACCAAGTGTTTAGTGCGAGGGTCACATTAAACAAAGTCACATTGACTCAGTAGTGAACAAAATTGTCAATTTTTGGTTCACTACAATTTTGGAGTCATTGTGTATTGAAAGTCAGTTACTGTGTGCTGGAAGGAAGACACAAATATGTGAGGGTGTATTTGGAGTCAATTTTAGAGTCACTGTGACTCTAACTCATGTTATATTGACTCATTTGACTCTAACTCTAAAATCATTGAAAACAAACATTACCTTATAGATTTGTGTGACCTTTTAGTTAGTGTGTGGTTGAATTAAAAAAATTTTACCGATGTGCAAATCCATAATTAAATGTCTGTGTAAAATTACTTTACATTGATTGTGGATTGAAATTAATAAAAAAAAATATTATATATATATATATATATATACTTGATTTATCAATTTATGATGAATTTTTCACATAACAATATATGTCCTAAGAATTTCATAATATTATTATAATTATAACTTTTAATTAATAAATTTTAGATAATGTATATGTTGTCCATTAATTCAAATTTATATTATTTATCCATATTCTTTTATGAATTAGATAAAATCTTTTTTGGATTGATAATGGCTGAATGGTAATTAGGTAAAAATAATCAAGAGAAATGTGTTTGGGAGTCTGGATTTGGATGAGAGAGATTACGAGAAATGTGAATATATATGGGAGTTATATCGATAAAGAAGAAAAATGTTTTGAGGGATTTTTTTTTTCTATAAATATTTTACTCTTTATAAGAATATAGCTTCTCCATCCGATCTTGGTTAAATTATGAGGTCAAAGCCTAATTTTTCAACACATGAATCTCTCTTTTTTCTTATGCTTTATTCACGTGTTTTGTTATATACCAAGGCAAAGTTAATCACAATCAAAATTAAAACCCTATTATTAAACTTTAATAATTTTCTTAATACAAACAAATAAAAAGAGTTAATAATAATGACCATAGTCCTGTCAGTGTTTTTGCTATGGTATCTAAAATAAAAATGCATGAATAGTAGTATTCTATAGCGTCACGCAGAGTCACAATCACAATAATATACAGACACAAAGCTTAATATTATTCAACACAACACACAGAAAGAAAGAAAGAAAGAAGGAAAGCGTAACACAGAGACAAATAGAAGAAGAAGAAGAAGATTATAGAATCATTAGACACACACACTTGCCGCTAAACAAGCCTACCCTCACTCACTTTCTCATTCTCTTTCTTCTCTCCGCACTTTCTAGGGTTCGCTTTTTCCCTTCTAAATTCATTCCATTTGCATTTGCATTTCAATTTATGCGCTATCATTCCCCTATTTCCACCCCCTTTCAAATTTCGTCTTAATTATTGCTGTTATTTCGTTAATTTTCTTTTTGATTTTATTTTAATTGCTTTTTGCTTTTTGTTTCCAATTTTATGTGTCTGCGAATCTGAGTTTGGATGGTAATTGTTCGACAACTTTGTTTTTTTAATTATTATTTTAAGTGGATTGATTCAGCTTGTTTGTCCTCTTAGTTTAATGCTGTTCGATTTATCTATGGATTCCGTATTTCTGTGTTATGTGCTCTAACTTCAGTTCATCGTTCTTTTGTGGTAGTGAATTGTGATGTTGAATTGGGTTTATTTCAGCTCCTAGTTTGCATTTTTTTGGTAGTTGGTGTACAATTTAATCTGTTTAAATGCTGGTGTGTATTTCTCATACATTGAGTTGGGGTGCATATGAAACTTATCTTGGCTTGAAAGATTATTGTAGCCTTATATAGTTTCTGAACTTGATTTGTTGACTTGCAGTGACGAATTTCCTTATAACACAGAGACAGCAAAGATAGGAATTGTTTTGGCTGTCAAATTACTTCCTTTTGTGGTTTATGATTTTGTTGGGTTTTCGCTATGAGTGGTGTAACTAAGAGATCTCATGAAGAACCTGGTCATCCATCTTCAAAGCACCCGCATGAAGATTCTGGTACATATTCCAAGTTGGTTCCATCAGTTTCAAATGAGCACCACATTCCTTATGATATTGGTCAGGATTCTCGTGTAGTTAAGACACACCGTGCTGAACCCCGTGATGCAGATAGAAGATCTCCCATTCATTCGGTGTATCGGATGCCATCGTCTTCTAATGATTCTCATGCAGATAATGCCGTTGGAACTGAGAACAGGATAGAATCTAAGGATTTAAAGGATGGTAGAGATATCCGGTTTGAGAATCATGATACGAAGACAGAGAAGAAGGAGTTGCATGGTGAAGCAAGAAGGGATTCTCAGATTGTTAAGAGCGACAAAGATGTGCGTGTTGAAGGTAGAGTAGATGACATCAAGGATATTAGACATGATCGGGATAGACCAGATAGTCATAATGATTCAAAAGGTGACACTAAAACAGACAAGGATGCCTTTGGTGTGGTAAGCACCCACTTGAATTGGAAAGAATCAAAAGATTTCAAGGGAAAAAGATATACTGATACTCCTAGTGGAAGTTTGGACTCCTGGCACACTTCACGTGGCAATACACCAACAGAAGTTGGGAAGGAGAGCTCTACTGCAGAAGAAAGGGACTATTTGGAAGGTCATGAGGCTGTTGGGGAAAACAAATTTGATTCTAAAAGTGAAGATAGATTCAAAGATAGAAAGAGAAGGGATGTGAAGCATCGGGAATGGGGGGACAGGGAAAAAGAAAGAAGTGAGCGCAGAAACATTACCCAAGTTAATATTACTAGCGCTGATGGCAAGGAGTCCTCCAAAGAAGATAAAGACGTAGAGAAGTGGGACAGGGAGAGGAAAGACCTTCCTAAAGAGAGAGAAATTTCAAAAGAGAAGGAAAAAGATAATTTTAAGAGGGAATCATGGAATGGAATGGAGAAAGAAGTTTCAAATAATGAGAAGGACATTGTTGAAGGATCTGTAAAAATCACAGAGCAAGAAAATGTATTACCAGAACAGAAGAAACAAAAAGATGCTGACAACTGGAAAAATGTTGACAGAGAAGGTAGAGAGAGGAGGAAAGAAAGGGACGGTGATTTGGAAGGAGATAGGCCTGATAAGCGTATTAAATTTGACAAGCAATCAGAAGATGGGGGTGCTGATGGGGAAGGGACAGGAGAGAAGGAGAGGGAAGTCCACAGCTATAATGTTCAACATCGTAAGAGGATACAACGATCAAGGGGAAGTCCTCAGGTGGCCAGTCGCGAGGCTCGCTTTAGATCCCAGGCCCAAGACAATGAAGAGTATTTTCTTCCTCTATTTTTCCTTGTTACATACTCTTTGGGAATTTAGTTTGATAGAAGTTAATGTCTTTTGTTTCATACTTAGATTTACTCCTACCTTTCTGGTTTTTGGATTTATAGCCCTTCTCTTCATACTGTTTTAATCTTTTAGCAATTGCTTTTTGTTTCATTATTTTGCAGGTCTCAAGGTATTCTGTCATGTTCGTTTCGCTGGCTCAAAGTTATTTGGCATTTTGGCTTGTGGATTTTATTGATGGAATTGAAAAGATTAGAGCGAGATATCTTTCTATTCCTTCTTTGCATGTCCATTATATGTAAGTTCTGGTATTTCAGGTAAAGCAGAAGTATCTTCTGTTGTTTATAAAGTTGGTGAAAGCATGCAAGAACTGATTAAGTTGTGGAGGGAATATGAATCATCTCAATCCCAAGTGGAAAAAAATGGTGAAAGCTCTAATAGTGGCCCCACTCTTGAAATTCGGATACCAGCTGAGAATGTTACTGCAACAAATCGCCAAGTAAGATCAAAATCTTAATGGTGTTCACTCGTTGTAAAATTGATGACTTCTTGTTGAAGCAGTGAATGCAAACATAACAGTCCATTTGATAATATTGAGTGATTTTCATTGATAGTTTTTGGTGATGCTTCCATGCCAATGGCATGATTATTGAAACAAATTCAATTAATGAAATTGTTTGATGAGATGAGATGAAATTTTTTTCATTTGTTTCACTCTTATTGAAATGTTTCTATATGTTTAATTTGAAACTCTAGGTATGAAATTTGAGTATTCTTTAGCCTTTGGTTATTGATACCAACTTTTACCAAGTCTTGAGAGAGTTTGGTTATTATGTTCAGGTCAGGGGTGGCCAGCTTTGGGGGACAGATGTGTACACATATGACTCAGATCTTGTCGCAGGTATGTGTTGTAACAAAATCAGTGCAGTTTCTTTTGATTGCAAAGTATCCTAAGTTAACATATTTGAAATTAGTGCTGATTTTGCAAATTTGCTGCATAGTTCTCATGCACACAGGTTATTGTCGTCCAACAGCTTCTCCGCCTCCCACAGCCATACAAGAGTTGCGTGCAACCATTCGTGTGCTACCTTCACAAGATTGTATGTACATGTAGATCAGAAAGATGCACTCTTGCTTCATTATGTAAATGCATTCATATAGTTTTATAGTTTAAAGTAACTGCAAATAAATTTAAAAATAGTGTGATAGTTAACCTGTGGTAAACAAATAAAATCTCCTAGTCAAACTTGTGTTTACCATTAAATAGTTTTAAAAGGTTTAGTAGTGAGAAAATCTTTTCAGAAAAAAGAGGAAATGGAACTCAACATCATACTGATATCTACATTTAGTCACCAGCATTGTGTAAACAGAACTCTGGATTTCATTGGGGAGGAGAGCCAAGTAGCCAACTCTTTTGAATTGTAAGGCATAAGATACACCATGTTGCAAAAGAAGTTAGGGGTACTCCTTGTATCACGAACAATTATGCCTACTGTGCCAAGCACCCTTTGGAAACTTGGTTTATTGTGTCTGCTGCTGTGGGAAAATTAATCCGTTATTTTGATTTAACTTCCTCATTTGTAGTTACTGATATTACTTTTACTGTTGAAGTTCTTTTGGATAATCTAAAGATGCTAATTCTGTGTGGTACATCAGATTATATTTCTACCCTGAGAAACAATGTACGTTCCCGTGCTTGGGGTGCTGCAATTGGTTGTAGTTATAAAGTTGAGCGGTGCTGCATTGTGAAGGTAATGCCTAAGTCCCAATATCCTTTGAAAAATTTCCCCTTCAAGTTTTATGATGTCTTCATTGCATCCTCGCCTACTTTAGATTCTTTTGATTTGACTCGTTTGGCTGACTGTAAATCAAATAATATGTCTTATTTCTATTTTATTTTTGGAGAAGCTGCTGACCTACTTTTCACATTCAGTTTGTGTTTGCATGAAATGTAAGTTTCTGATGTGAACAATATATTTGGGATGGAAGGGTACTTGTGCTTATGTTAACCTAAATACCTGTCTGTGCACAAGCATGTTAAATTTTGGTTGGACAAGAATAGTATCATCAATATTAAATGCTTAATTTTCGTCCCTGATTTCATTTCTATGGCCTTCAGAAAGGAGGTGGAACGATTGATCTTGAACCTTGCCTGACACATACATCAACTATCGAGCCCACCCTTGCACCAGTGGCTGTTGAGCGAACAATGACTACCAGGGCTGCAGCTTCGGTTTGTCAGCTTCCTATAAATACCAAACCTTTTTGCATTCAAACTCAAATTGATAAAGTATTCCATGTTCTATTTGACCATCTTACTGGTGGTCGTTGCTCTTCAGAATGCATTGCGGCAGCAAAGATTTGTACGCGAAGTCACAATACAATACAACCTCTGCAATGAACCTTGGTATTCAATTTTTATTTAGTAAAAAACATAGATGCCTAGTTACTAGTTAGTGATATTTTTGTAGTATTTGAAAATCCCTCAGCTTTTAAAAATGCAATGAAGCTATGGTTTTAATATTCCCAAAGCTTCCTCATTTAGGTAGATGCAATGCTTCTTTTTTTCAGTTTATCTTGTTTTGGTATTTATTCTTTACAATGGTCATCAGGACCAAGTATAGTATAAGCATTGTTGCTGACAAGGGTCTGAAGAAGCCACTCTATACATCTGCTCGATTGAAGAAGGGTGAAGTTCTGTACGTAGAGACACACTCATGCAGGTAACTTTTTATATGTAAATTCTTGTAGAAAATGAGTGATTTCTGTGTTAACTGTTGCAGGCTTCCTATATGAAAATTTGAATGACTTTTTCAAAAAAAATAAAAAATAAAAACAAAACAGTCTGCATTAGCTGTCAAACGCTTCATGCAAGGTGAAACCAGAATGTTCTTAAAATAGCAAGCTGAAGCCATTTCGTTCCATCATTTCTTTCAGCAAATGCTTATCAATATCTGTTTGAGCAAAGCTTCATAGTTATTAGTTGTTATTTCCTTCTATAACCACTGGTTTTTCAGTCAAAATTTTGCTATTTAACTTATGGAACTGGAAAGATCCATCCATGATGATAGCTTCAGAAGTATTATAGTCTGTTTGGATGGCCCTCTTGAAGTGTGAAATCTCGAGACTGTAACTATAGAGTCAATTCTTTGTAGATATGAGCTTTGTTTTACTGGAGAGAAGATGGTCAAGGCTACGCCGCCGCCAAGTCAATCGCACGACGTCCCGGACATGGAAAAATCTCAAAATCACCACCCACATTCCACAAATGGAGACAAAGCTGATTCTGATAATGTGATGATTGATGTATTTCGCTGGTCTCGATGTAAGAAGCCTCTACCCCAGAGAGTGATGCGCAACATTGGCATCCCTCTACCTCTTGAACATGTTGAGGTATTTTCTAATCTCCCTTTCATTTCTTTCCCTTTCCAATGACATGTGATGTGATTATTGTTTCCTCATCCTGAATTTTTCTCCTCAAGTATATCTCTTTCATTACCATTTTGAGAATTCTTTGAATTGCCTAAACATCATGTGAAGAATATCATTGAATTTGCTACGACTTCTGATTCAGGTGCTGGATGAAAACATTGACTGGGAAGATGTACAATGGTCGCAAACCGGTGTTTGGATTGGAGGAAAGGAATATACTCTTGCACGTGTCCATTTCATGTCAATGAATAATTGATTATTAGCTGAGGAGGTTAAGGATTACTAGAATATTTATTTATTATTATTATTATTTATATATAAAGATCGAGAATACGTAATACGAACTGTTTCATGTACTTGTTAAAACAACAAAAGATAGTCTCTTCGTGTAACTAGAATATTTTTTTTAAGCTTTATTATTTAATAAAAATGTTTTACAAAGTCTGTTTTCTTACTTATGCTGTTGTCATGGGAGACCTATGTATCCATAATCTATTAAGGCGAAAACATGACCAATGCATTAAGGAATGAGATTTGTTCACATTTTTACATAGGACAGTGATTAGATGAGATTATTATTATTAGGATTTTACAAACAAATGCCCTTAAGAAAATTAAAAAAAAAATATTCATCTTGAAAACATATTAAATTATGTTTTCTATGTAATTGTCACATCACTATATTTAAAAGTTTTTCTAAATTTATGATTTTAAGTATCCTTAACACGTGTCCTTAGGATACTGTTATTAAAACTCTTATTATTATTATTATCATTTATTAAGACTCGTTAAACTAGCAAATGTAGTTAGGCCATCGTAATATATATCTGCATTTAACCCAAGCAACTTCCCTAATTTCATTACAACCAAAAAAAATACTGCTATTTGACAATGTTAGGAAGATCCTATACAAAATTTCATGTTACTCAGCAACAAATTCGAAGGGCCGAGACCTAAAGAATCAAATCCATATAGAGTTTGTTTAACAGGCTGTGGAGTTTGTCTTTCTCCGGCCAAGAGTCACCACTCTTCCCATTTATTCAAGAAGTCATCCCACATAGCAGCAGCAATAGAATCCCTTGGCGAGTATGCGACTTGTTCTTGCACTGAAGAGAGCAACTGAACATCAGGGAGTTCGTCGGGGTCCAAAAGTTCATCCACCGCCGCGCCCCCAACACCACTGAATAGCCAGTCATTTCTTTCCT
The DNA here is from genome assembly GCA_013621005.1 of Aeschynomene evenia. Taxonomy (NCBI): domain Eukaryota; kingdom Viridiplantae; phylum Streptophyta; class Magnoliopsida; order Fabales; family Fabaceae; genus Aeschynomene; species Aeschynomene evenia. Next base: position 31,059,639 of record CM024267.1, read on the forward strand.
CACGCCGGATGAAATTATGCATAACACATGCGGCTATGACTATGTCGCGCTGAATCTGAAAGGAATACTGAGGAGCAAGTTTAAGGATTGGGAATCTAGCTTTCAACACATTAAATGACCTCAAGATAGCATTCCGCAGAAAACAGTGCCTATGGTTGAACAGTTCCTTTGCATTTCTAGGTAATTGATTGGCACCTCTGTATTCATAATGCTGGTACCGAATCCCTTGAAAAGGAGCAACAAACCCTCCCGTATTCGAGTATCCCAAGTCGACAAGGTAGTACTTTCCTGCGATACAAATCCAAAGGAAATAAACACACTAACTTATTAGTTATTACTAATCGATTATTGATCTAATGTATAATATGGACAGATAAAATACTTTCAAAGTCAAACCTTCAGGTATTTGAGGGAAATTCTGATCCGGGTCATCGAGGACTGCCCTTAACATGCGTGAGTCCGTGACAGAGCCTTCCCAACCAGGATAAACGAATATAAACTGTAGGTCGAATGTGCAAGCTGCCAGTACATTTTGAGATAGGATGCCTTTCTTATTGCGGAATCGAGATTGATCTTTGGCTGGAACATGTGCAGGAATTTGCATACCATCAATTACTCCAATGCAATCCTGAAATAAAAAAAGGGGGAGGGGGAAAGGTCAGAAAACCAGCAGCACAATTAGTAGAACAACAGAAACGACTTGAATTGAATAGAGAGTAGCAATGGCAAAAAGTGCAAAGATCATCAGAACCTTGAAATATGGGTGAAATCTGGCGCTGTTGAGGATTTCTGGAGGTGTCGTGAGCTGAGGAGGTTGCAAGACTTCACGCGACAGTGATTTAATAGCCTTCAATACATTATTAAAATGTCGGCTAATGGTTTCACCGGAGTGCTGAAACCGCTCTTGAATCACTCTGTTACGTTCGTTATGGCCAACAATGTTTAAAAATATAGCTAACTGCTCCTCTATCATTACACCAGCAGTATCACGCAACATAGCTCGTTGACGTAGAATGTCACACAACTTGTGAAAGACATGCTTGTCCATCCGCAACATTTCCCGAGAGAAGTCATCATGCCCATTCAGCACTTCTGTCATAAATTCACATCTCCTAGGTGATAGACCACGAGAAGGCTGCTTGGTTAGACAGCTATAGTAATAGTATCCAGCAGCAGCCGCAACTAGTTCCATCTCATCCAGTTCTAGGTCAATATCATCCATGTTGATTGGTGTATCTGTAGAGATAAACTTCAAGGGTACGAATGGTGCAAGGTAATATGCCTTTCTGATATACCTAGTTCATAGCTCTAGAATGCAATCTAATCATGCAATAAAACAAGTCAAAAGAATAGTTTGGAAAAAAGTGCTCTGTTTGGATTTAAAATAATGAAATGATAAGCTGAGAGTAACATAAACAGTTAAGCACAGAATCACATCACTCACTAACAATTAATTCCCTTGAAATCTACTAATCTGTACAAAAGTATGGGACCATTTTTAACAAAGAGAAAAGAAAAACTAAAAAAGAAAAAAGGTTTTCTCAAACAATTTGACCGGAGGAAACCCCACACTTGCCCTGCAACCATGGCAATCTTTTTTCACCCTTAAGAGAGATGAAAACCTCACGGGAGTTGGGGTGGTCCTCAAACAAATCCAAAGCAAGAAAGTATATCCGTTCATCAACACCTTGCGTCTCATCCAACAGTTTGATGCACTTGCTTATAGAGAATCTGTCCTCATTCTTCATAATTGCACTAGCCCTCATCTTTGAAGCAGCAGCTATCTCCAGCATGGCATCTACTATAGCACCACCAGCTGCTTTCCTTCCTCTCTTCCGGCCACCACCTGAACTAGATGGCCCACCAGCCTGACGCTTGTGTCCATCCAACATGTTCACATCATCTCCAGAGCCCGAAGAGGCATCCTCATCCACATAAGTCATTGGCACTGCAACACCAATATGCATGCTGCTCATGTCTCAAATTCATATTGCATAGCACGATACAGCATAGCAACCAATAAACAAAGCACATAGAAGTTCAAGAACCAATAATGCCAATAAACAAAGGACATAGAAGTTCACGAAGAATAATAAATAAATAACACACTCAAAACCCCAATCAAAGGAAGAATCCTAACACACGAACTATAAGCCCCACAATGCCATAGATTCAAATTCTCAACAACAGAGTAAAAACTTTGTAAAAACAAAAGGAGTTTCTTACGTAACCTCAATTCTAGTATAGGTAACCTGTAGCAGTTAGTGACAAATATTAAGTGAATTCATAGTTAAATACTAAACACTCTTAAAGGGTATTAGTACCCTTACAACAATTAACGAAGAAATCCCCAAACAAACAGATAATTAATCATCCCCAGAATGCAAAACGCTTGAAAAATTCGATTTTTAAATTGGATTGGCACGCAATTGTGACAAAGGAGAAGAAAAAAGAACAAAAACATCGTACCGTGTAGCAGAGTGATAATAGTGTCCGGAAGCTAGCTTTCGATTTCTGAAGTGAAGAAAATAACAGTGCGGAGAAATTGTGATGTTGACTGGAATGTGGGGTTTGGAAGCAACACAATTTGGAAGTGAATGAATGAAATTAATGGAATGCAAAACAGTAACTGTTAAAAGTTTAAACCCTAACACGAAGGATTAAGGAAGAAGAAGGTACCAAAGAAAAGAACCCTTTAACTCTTATTGGGTTTAAACGCATCGTTTCACTCACACACTATTATATTATTGTGTGAGCTTTTATTTCCGAAATTTCCCTCATATTTTTGGAATTCAAAACTAGTCTTTTTTTTTCCCTTTTACCTGTTATCTACCATAAAATAGAAAACAAAATCCCACTAAAGTATTTAATATTTATTAGAAATTATGCACTAAGTTTTTACCTACAAATCCACTATAAAATTAGCATAAAAATTAACTAAAATATATATCCAAATTATAATTTCGTGTGCATGCACCTTACATTTTTTAACTTTTTAATAAATTTTTTTAATTAAAGAGAATTATAAAGATTGAAAAAAGATGATGAGTATTTTCTTTTTAAATTAATGGCCAAGGTAGATGTGATTAACATGAATAAAAAAAATTTATGTGAGTGTAAGAGAGAATAATATTTATTAATTTATTTTTTAAATTTTATTTTTAGAAATAAAAAGGTAACTAATTTTTTGGAAATTTTTTATAATATAGATAGATGAAACAATAATCTTTATTAGTTTTTATTTTGTAATGATCTTTATTAGTTTGTGAATGTAATTGAATTTTGCATCTCATATAGTGATATTATAAGCACTTATTAATTATAAGTTGATAAAATTAACTACGTACTAATTATCTAGATAGTATTCAAATTTTAACAATTTATTACCAATAAATATCTATATAATTATTAAATTTATTTTTCATTTTTTAACATACTAAATTTAATTTCATTGTTAAACACTTGAACTCATCAGTACTGCATTATTCTCTTCGAAACACACACGGAGCTAATACGATGTCGTTTCTCCGAAAACCACTGAACAAAACCCTTAATTCCCTCTCCATTCTCCGCCGATTCGCCACCGCAACCGCCGCCGTCAAGCCCTTCCCAGACGTCCCCACCGCCGCCTACTACGACGACCTCGCCTTCGCCGCCGGATCCTCCGGCGACCTCCAAGCGCTCCGCGACGTACTCAACAAGCGCTTCCAAGATGGCATCTACAACACGAGAAACACCTTCTCCTTCATAACCACCACCACCTTCTCTCAGTCCCACCTCGACGACGTCGTTCGGACCCTCTCCACCCTCAACCCCGGCGGCACGCGCAAGAGCGCATTCGAATCCCTCATCACGCGCCTCTGCAAGCTCAACCGCGTCAACGATGCACTCTCCGTTATCGATTCCATGGCTAACGACGACTCCTCCGGCTACCGCCTAAGCGCGTCCACCTTCTTCCCGGTCCTAAGCCTCCTCACGCGCCAAAAATCCCTTGACCACGCGCGGCGCGTGTCGGCTTTAATGGCCGAGCTCGGTGTGCGTCCGAACATCACTTCCCACAACTACTTCCTCATGACGCACTGCACCGCCGGCGACGTGGAGGCGGCTGCCGGAGTTTTGAGGGAGATAGAGGAGGAGGGGCTCTCAGCGGACGCGCGTACTTTCGACGCGCTTGTTTTGGGCGCGTGTAAGGTTGGGAAAGTGGAGGGTGCTATGGTGCTTGTGAGGAGGATGGTGGATGATGGGATGCCAATGTTGTACTCAACTCATATGTATGTGATTGTTGGGTTGTTGAAAATGAATTGCTTTGATCAAGCTTTGAGGTATGTTAAGGGATTTTGTGGTAAAGATAAGACTTTGGATGCTGAGATTTTTGGGTGTTTGGCTAGCAAGCTTGTGGGGTTGAAGAAGGTTAAGGTGGCAATGGCTGTTTTGGACGAAATGAGACAAAGGGGTTTGCCAATGGGTTACAAGTTGAAGAATTTCTATGAGGAGAATAATGCTGATAAAGAGAGGAAAAGGAGTACTGGTTGATTTTGTGAAGTTTGTGTCCAATTTTGAGATGGTGAATGTGTTGGAGAGGTTATAGATTGTCATTTTTTTTTATAGATTACTCAATTTTGTGTCCAAAGGGTCATATGTTTTTCATTGACATTTATGTGGAATGCAGAGATTGAGGTTTATGGTTTCAGGTCCATATTGGTGAGTGAACTTAGGAGACTAGTGATGATAGACAAATACTACTTGCATTAGTAATTTAGTGTTACTTGTTGTAGGAGAAACTATAGGGTATTGATCCAAACCACCCAAGTGTTGTTATTGATGAGAATTGGAAGTAGCAGTATATTTGTCTGCAATAGTTTGGTTGCTTATCAGTTAATTCATGTATGTAGCATAGTAACATGACAGAATTTGAATTGACATGTGTTATTCATTAGAAGCATTGTGGAAATGATCATTAATTATTCTTTGGATGATTTTGAAGGATGTCATTTACTATTTTCTTACCCTATTATTAATCACCAATCAAAGCTTCATTCCAGCTTGAAACAAAATTGAGTCCATATTTTTTTCCCTTTAGTTTTTGGCTTACAGAGGGATAAGAGTACAAATCAAAAAGCAGCAAAAAAGGATTCCTAATGGTTAGAAGCAGCCCCCTACTAATCGAAAGTTGATAAATTTTTGAGGTCAAAAGAGGTTTATATTTTAAGGAGAATGCTTTTTAAGACGTGAATCAAAATATATGAACAACAGTAAGCAAGAGGAGAAGAAGAAAAGATTAGTAATTTGACATTTTTTAGTACATTCTAGATCTTAGTATTGATTTAACCATGAAACAAACACAACTTTGCTTAAACTTTTCCTCCTCCAAGGAGAAAGGATGTAATTTACAATTTCAGAAACTTGATATTTTTTTTGTTTAAGTTGAGCGAAATGGTCATTCTATTCTAAGGTATATATCATGTTTTTTTTTTATTGGTTAACAACAGTGACTAATTCTTTTGAAATGAGAGCTCCCTCACAAGAGGATAAATCTCTGACCATGAGAATTTTTTCATGCACATCGCCAGAAATTGAATCTCTGAATGAATACCTACCTCTGACCATGAGAATTTTTTCATGCATATCGCCAGAAATTGAATCTCTGAATAAATATCTAAGGAGTCTAGCTAAAGATTATGAAATATTTACTGAAGTACTTATAGAAATAACATCTAATTAAAGATTCATAAGAATTAAAAAAACAAAAATAATTGCTCATAACAATATTCACTTAGCACTAATTGTATTATAACTCATATAGTTTCATCACATGCCTATAAAATTTCTGTCACAAAGTGCAAAAGATTCCTTTCTCATTTCATACTGAATACATTGGGTTAGCAAACATATGGGTGCCACTTAGTGCTTATAGAACACTACGAATCTGATTCCAATATTTTCATGGTTGATTCTCCACTATTGAGCAACCACATTAATTCGAATCTAAGCCTTTGATGGACTGAATAATGAATATGGAATTCAAATGTCTTTCTTTTGGGATATAGAGTATGTATATATGCTTGTGGGTTTTTGTTTCCTATGCAGGTTTTGTTTTCTTGTCTCATTATCTTTTGTTTTCTTGGAACATAAAAAGCTTCATGTCTCTATTCAAGCAACATTAAAATGGTTATGGTTATCAACTAATGATTTTGCCAAAATTATACTAAAACATGGCAAGTACATAAGCATAGCATTCTTAATAAGCTTTCTAAAAACATTGTTAGCGAAACTCAAAGAAAAAATTATCTTGAGATAACAAGCTGATCAAAAAGACAATGAGGGGTTAATTATATTTCTCAATATACCTAAAATCAATGCTACATGTACATTAGTAATTGATTCCAGAAAAAGTGGCACAAATTACTAAAGTGAGTTTCCTAATGAAACTTCCTATCTAATCTAATCTGCTATGAAAAATGTTCAAAATTCTAGGCCTGAGACAGAATTCCCAGCAAAGCCATTCTAACATCAATCAAACTTTTATACAGATTCTTCACTCTTCCCTCTAAAACCTCAAGCTTATCCTCCAATTCCATACAACATCTCTTTAGTCTCTCAACAGAAGATTCAATCACTTCCTTTTCCCTTCTACCCTTCATCTGCTCCTTCAATTCCCTAGCAGCAATCACTGTTTTCTGCAACTCAATCATCATCAAAGACACACATTTCCCCTTCTCAGCACTTCCATATTCTGCTTGGTTCCCCAACTCTAGCAACAGCCTCAACCATGAAGAACTATTAGGCTGAGAATGTTTCATCAATGGCAACCCAATTTTGGAACCAAAAGACAATCCAAGTTCAAGAAACCTGCACCCCATTAAGGCCATTGCCTTAGAACCACACACAATCTCACTGAACTCTGTCTCATTGCATACTAGTCTCTGCCTCAACATTCTCCTCAACCAAGATCTACTCTTCTCCATTGCCTTGAAGCTCTTCTCCATGCCACGGCATGAATCCAAATGGTCCGATGCGCGCGACCTTGCGGCGCGATTTGGTTGGGGACTTTCAACATCAACCTTGTGTGCAACCACTCTCAATGAATCCACATACTTCTTCATGTGACCTATTTTGTCCACATAGTAATTGCAAGCATCAAGAATGTCAATGTTGTTCTCTAGGTACTCTTCCATTACTCCAAGATCTAAATCATGGTTGTAAGAAATGTTGGAAAGTGAATCCAATGCAATTTTTTGGGTTGTGATGGCAGCATCAAGCAATTGTACCAACCCAAGTTCACCACTAGTGTCTAGTGATTGAAGGGTGTCTAGCTCAGCCGTGAGTTCTCGGTCGAATCGGGACGTCACGGGGGACGGGGCCACCGTAGCCGGCGCCGGCCTCGGCTGAATCCGCCGCAAGGAGAGGTTCCTTAGGATGGCTGATGGGGATTTCATGATGGTGGCAACTCTGTTTTGTATGGCTTTAGCAAAGTTTAGGACACATTTACATTTACATGACTAAATTGGAGGTGCAACTTTGGGATATATATAAAGCCACACTAGTGAGACACGTGTCTAAATTACATTTAACATAAATAACATAATGTTTGTATAATTTATATATATATATTCATACGGTCATGAAAAGAATATGATGGCTGTCATATTAAAAGGGATCATGATGGACCTATAATTGAAAGATATGCCATCAAAATTAGAAAAGGAGCTAATGGGACTATGGAGGTTTTGTCTCTCAAATTAATTATTTCTATATGCAACCTTTAACTATTACTAGTAATTAAACAATAATAGATAATACTTAAAAAGAAAAAACATTTCTCATAAGTTAAACTCATCTATCTTCTTCATTCTTATCTTGATTTTGATTATAGGTGAAGCAAATTATTGGAATGGTGTTAACTTTTTCTAGAGACTAAAATAAAAAGAGTGAGTTGTAATAAGGTTCGTGGTGCAACTTGAAATCGACACGTGTCAACATGGGACCCACCTAGGTTTTAAGCATAATAATATGGGAATTGCTGCTTCCAATAATTGGCACAGAACAAAAAAATGGCTGCCGTATAGAGCTGAGTCGCCGCGCCTGATCCATGAATTCATCAATGATCACTCCCTCACGCATGTTATTGGAATGGAAGCACTGAAATAATATTATTTCGCAAATCTTAAGAAATAATATTTTTTGCATTCTTTTTTCTAAAACAAATAAATAAATATCGGTCACCATCTTCACTATAAAATACCATAGAACCTGTTATTAGCAGTGTTTGTTTATTATATATAAGACAAAAAATACATTACAAAATAAAAAATAACATGTTTATTTAGTATTGTCATATATAAGATAGATTATTTGTACAAATTTTTTCTGTATTTTGTGTCAATATTACAAAATACTACGTAGTCCAGAAATTTTAACAAAAATTTTGTTCTAAGCATATTCCTATTAACTTTTCCATAATTTTATTATTTACACTTCTCATTTTTATCAAAATTTCAAAACAAAATTTTATATAAATACGTATACAAATTTATTCTGCTCACACTAAAATAAACACAAGACAAAATACATAAAATTCATTATATTGTATTTATATTTTTGTATTGTATCAACTTTAAAACAAATACTACCTTATAGATTAAAGAAATTAAATATAGTAACTAGAAATTTCTTTGAGCCTAGCAACTTCACTTTATGAAACTTGAATTGATCAGTGTGTAGCCCATGAGTGTGAGCTAACACATTGAAAAGTCTGAGAAACACAACAAACCAATCAATAAAGCAGAATCTGCATTTGAATGGTAGGCACAGAACACATAACATGAATATTAGTATTAAATATATCCTCACTGTTCCATTCTCCAGGATTTGGTTCGGACATCATGGACCTAATCTTTGAAAGCGATTTGCATGGCATATCATATGCAAAAATTTCCCTTAATAATTTAAAATTTTGCAAACATATGTATAATGATAAAAAATTAAAATATTATATTAAATTTTTAAATAAATATTCTCTCTTTTATTATATTATTAAAAATTTAATTTTTATCTATGAACAATGTACAATTTTTTTTACACAGTCATCCAATCATGTACGACACATTAATTATGATTGTGTTTTCTATCTTTCATTATCTAAAAAGTCACACAAAAAGAACATTTTAATTGGATAACAATGTAAAATACATTTATACTGTCAGTGCATTAAAATTAGACTCTAATTTATCAGGCTGTTTTGGAAATGAAAACATTTAACAAGAAGTACTAGCAGCTTCTTCATCATTATTTTAATTAACTAATTGGTAACCCTCTCCACATGCCATGCACCAAGAATCCAACATATGCTTATGTTGTCCCTTTGTTTGCCACGTTTATTTTCAACTATATTTTAATTGCCTTACAAATATACTATATATTGTTTCTACTTGCTTCTTATGGAAATACTATTTTTTTTATTTAATTTGATCGTTATACTTATAGCTAGCTTAGCTAGGCTGGCACTGAATTAAAATTATTAAACCCCCTTCAAATTTCAAAATCTTCAATCCCCTGAAAAAAGTAACAATAACTTGTTTTTAAATCAGAGTCCAAAAGCACACTTCATAATTTTTTACTCACTTCAGGATTTATATCTCATAATCTTCATATTCTTATTCTAATGACAGCGTTACTAAGGTAATTGTAATCTTCTTTCGTTATTTATTTATTTCTTAATTTTGTTGTTTTCTGTAATGATTAGTTAGCCAACTAGTTAAATTATCTAATTCAAATACTAACATCACTAATTTGGCCCAATACTTAATTAATTAGTTGATGAAATAAAGGTTTACATTTTGATATCTGTTTCCTTTTCTCAAAAAGATACGTGATCATATTAAGTTGCCCCATCATACAATTATCTTTAATTTGCGTGTATCTTAATCTTACTACTTAACTACTTAATTTAGCTTTTCAGGTAAAAGCAAAATCTTGATTAGCTGCACACAGATATTATGACTTAGATTATCAAGCCACACATATATAAAACCAGTAATTAACAGTTATAAACATGTATTGTGCATGCGTATAGGATTATTGAAACCAGAAAAGCAAGATTCGATGAGATTACATATTAGTAACATTTGATGTACAATAGAAATACATCCAACTAACATCCAACGTGTGTTATGTGTCATACGTAATGTGTGTCATATATGACACATAGCATACATTGAATATATACTAGTTGAATGTATTTCTAATTTGTACAACAAACATTATTGGATTAATATTCATCCCCTTAATATTGACTTTATTTGTAAATCTCTTATTAGTTGGTCATATACTCATATTGGTATTCATTAGACAGCAATTTTCTTATTTTCTTTCAACTATACCCTTAAGAAAGTAACTAGTGACACTTGTTGAATTAAGGAAACTCAAATGTCTTAAGCAACTGGACTAGTAATACTGATAAGAACAGAACAATTCATTGCATGTGTATCATTATTGAAGCCACAACAATGCCTTGGAAGTACAACAATACATAGGTACATTAGACTGAAAAAATTAAAGTTTCACTCACTTTGTTTGGATCTGAAATGCATATGCAAGAGATATAGATATAATGGAAAACCATATAATAGGGAACAACCTAACCCTGCAACCTTGTGTTTCAGCTTTAATTTTTCCTTTTGTGCCTTAGAGAACAGAACACTTTAGTAGTTTAGTGGTACCACTTACCACTAAGTTAAGATTCCTTTGATTATTGTATGCAATAGAGATCAAAGGGGAAAATAGAAATATTAATTAATTATTACTTGTTGCACAATAAAAAAAATTGGTATAAAGTGAAAATTAATATATACATAACAAAAAAAGACTCTGATGTATCTAACAGATCATATTCATAACAGCATAAAAAAGTAAGTTAAGAACTTGGGGATTGAGTGTGCATAATGCATAATTGCTAGCTCCATTATATTATTAATTTTCTTTATGCTTAATTAGGGTTCTATATTACAAAAAGTTGCTTGACTCACACGTGTGAGATAACACTGATATATATTGAGGTTCATTATTAAGGGTTGTTTGCACCAAAGATTCCATAAGATCTACTAAAGATAGCCCCAATATTGGGAGGTATAAGCTCAATAAAATAAGGGAAATGTTTATTATCCCGTAGAAATACATCTTACTAGTATCTAATATATAAAATGGCACACATTACAAATAAAGAAGTAGCACATATTTTCTATTTTAGCAATAATCCACATGTATAGTATATTTTTGTGTGTTATTTTTTATTTTTACTTAATCAATTTCACATATGTATAATACACATCATGTATGTCACATATTACGTATAGCACATGTTAGATAGTTATTGAATGATATTTCTGATTGTACATGTACTTTTATTGATAAAATAATAATTAAATCAATAATCATTTAAAATTATGCAATAGGCCTTCCGTACAACAAAATGTGAAGATTTTGTTTGTTTTTTTGTTTTCTCTTTCTTAGCTTTATATTGTTGCAAAGCTACTGAATGCATGCATGTGTATTTTGAAATTAGCTTTTTGTGATGGCAAATTGGAAACAAACAATTAAGTGAACCATGGATTTTATTTGTGCTATTACAGTCTTTGGCAAAAAGAGCAGATTGATAAATGAAAAAAGTGTGTCAAATTTGCATTCAGCTTTTAGTTGCCTGAGAAAGTGATCACTTTGGGGGCACAAAAGAGAGTGATCCCCCTCTTGGAGCCAAATATCAAAACCTGCTTCACATGAAAAAAGTTTTAAGTCTGAATTACTCGTGTTACAACAATTGGACTTAGAAACCATTTTTTATTAATTCTCAAACAATAACAGCCCAAATTTTAAAAAATGATTTATTTCAGTGTCAAATATTTGATAGAAAAGTTTGCTTTTCCAATACTGTGTTGATAGTTTTGCCTCTGTTTTTCTTTTTTATCTATTCTCAAAAAGTTCATCCCACTTAAGATCAATGTGCTTTCCTCTCTCTCTCTCTCTACACAATGTTACTTATATGGGATATTGACATTATTGTGTTTGTGCTATGCGAACTCCTAAGCATAAATAAAAGGTGGTTTGATTAAAGTTACCTGGGCTAGCAGTTTTGATTGGGTTGGATCATGGTGGATGAGCCCAAAATATGACCCCAACTGAAATCCAAAAAAGGTAGCTAGAGCTGGTGAAAACGCATAAATAATAGTCAAGAGAAATGTCTTCTTCACCAAAAAACAAGAGAGAGATGTAACCAAAAAAAAAAAAAGAAATATTTCATTTTACATCGTAAAATCAGTCATCATCAACGGTTATTACATGTAACAGTCAAATTAATTAACTTTTAATATTACACATTTCTAATATTTTAAAAGTTAGATTAATAGTTTTAAAAAGTTATATTTTTATATAGAGCTTTATCAGGGTAATAAAATCGTACCAATCAAAACAGATAAAAATGTGAATTTGAACCTAAATCACTCAATCTATTAAAAAAACATACATAATTAATAATGTTATTTTAGTCAAAAATGTTAAAATGAATTTTTTTTTACTATTTTAACTAAAAAAATATTATTATTCAAGACTTATATTAATTGATGGTATTTTATGATACACCATTACTTAATAATAATTAATGATGCCAATAACATCATCTCATGTACTGTGTGTGAGAGTGAAAGCCCATGAAGATGCATGGAGGCAGCATTGGCATGAGTGGCTCATGTCAAATGAAGCAACACTACGGCTTAATATACAACAAAAATACGTTCAACTTGCATCTAACGTGTGTTATCTATATTACAGGATGTGTGCTATACGTATATGCGATATACGTATAGCACACATTCTGTAACATGAATAGCACATGTTGTATACAAGTTGAACGTATTTCTATTGTACGTCAAATATTATTGGTGAAAGAAAAAAATCAATGGTATTGGTAATAAAATGGAACTGCTCCCACCAACTCGATGGCTGTCCAATCATCACAGTCACACCAACCCAACACCACCTCCATCTCTTCTCATTAATGCTCTTCTTTACATCTTTCTTTCCACAAACAATACTACCTCCCATCAATTCTCTTCAATTCCCCTTCCTTTTAATTTCTCCCTTCCCTTTCAATACTAGCTACTCTCACCTTATTTTTAATCTTTAAATTCAATCATTATTCTTTAACCATAATCAAATACTACTCCCTCCATTCTAATAATATTTTTGTTCATTAAAAACTAATGTACCTAGATACAAATTATGTCTAAATACATTAATTTTTTAATGAACAATAAAAGTCAAAACAACTATTATTTCAAAATGAAAGTAATAAACAAATCAACAATGTTACATGTACACTGTTTATCAGCTACTTTCAGCCACCAACCATTTTTTAAGGTGAGACCCACACAAAAATTAGTGACAAACCATATACATTTATTATGGGTGGCTGATGGTGACAACATTTTGGTGTACAAGAAGCATTGTTGTAAACAAATTAGATTTCACACATATACCATTAAGGGCCAGTTTGGATAAGGGTAGAAGTTACTTTTTTTTTTAACTTTTGACTTATGAAAAGTCACTTTATTAGTGTTTGGCACAACTTTCACAATTAACTTGTGACTTTCCAAAAAATTATTTTAGATGCTTATGGAGAAGTTAAAAAGAATGATTTCTCCTTCTATAAAAGCTCTTCTTCATCATTATTTCTTCTTTATTAAAAATAAAAATAAAAATAATTTTATCATTATTGGTTCAATCTCACAAAAATATATATATATTTGTATTAATGTTTAAAATTTCTCTTTTATAAAAAAATTATATCTTTTGAAGTTATTTATCCAAACACTACAACTTTAAAATAAGCACTTATGTAACTAAAAATTCAAACACAAAATAACTCATTTATAAGTTACTTTTACAATATGCACTTATGTTATAAGCTTCTTCTCTAGAAGAGCTTAATTAAACTGTTTATCCAAACTAGCCGTAAGTCAGACTTACTTTTGAATTCACTAACTAATATACTAATCTTTAAAATGTTAAAATATCTACCTTATTTTTAGTGGGAATACTCAAAATAACAAGTTTCAGTAAAATTTAAAATATTATAATAATCACATCACATCACAGGTAGCACCTCATTTATACGTATCCCCGTAACCAACCAACCAATCCTTACTTGTGCAACCAAAATTTTAAGCCAAAACGCATAAACGACAAAAACTTTAAAAATAAATAAGAGTTTTAATTTAAAATGCTAAACGTACGCTAAGGCTACGCTGCCTCCTCTTTTTATGATATGAACCTCGCTCTCTGTGGGAGTCACAAGCACCACACACTGAAATCAAAACGACATCCAGAAAACAATGACAGCACCAAACACCCCAAAACTCGGCCTCTCTTGGCCCTTTCGAGCTTCCATCTCCCTATTCTGCGCTCTAAACGACGTCGGATGCCGCAGTGACGGCACCGTTAATCGCCGTTTCCTCAACCTCCTCGACCACAGGACCAAACCTAACGCTACCCCTGTTAACGGCGTCTCCACCAAAGATATCACCGTAGACGCCGACAAAGACGTCTGGTTCCGCCTCTTCACCCCCTCCACCACCACTACCACCGGAAAACTCCCCCTCATCGTGTTCTTCCACGGCGGAGGATTCGCGTTCCTCTCCCCCGCCTCCTACAGCTACGACGCCGTGTGCCGTCGATTTAGCCGGAAACTCAACGCCGTTGTCATCTCCGTCAACTACCGCCTCACGCCGGAGCACCGGTACCCCTCCCAATACGATGACGGATTCGCCGCCGTCAAGTTCCTCGACGAGAACCCCTCCATACTTCCGGAATATGCTGACGTGTCGAATTGCTTCCTCGCCGGAGACAGCGCCGGCGCCAATCTGGCACACCACGTGACAATTCGCGTCGCGGAAACACCACTCCGGAGAATTCAGGTCGTCGGGCTGGTCTCAATCCAGCCGTTCTTCGGCGGGGAGGAGCGGACGGAGGCGGAGGTGCGACTCGAGGGGGCGCCGATGGTGTCGGTGGCGAGGACCGATTGGCTGTGGAAGGTGTTTTTGCCGGACGGGTCGGATCGTGATCACGGGTCAGCGAATGTGTGTGGGCCAAATGCAGTGAAGATATCGGGTCTAAATTACCCGGAAACCCTTGTGTTCGTTGGGGGGCATGACCCGCTTCAAGATTGGCAGAGAAAATATTATGAGTGGTTGAGGAAATCGGGAAAAGAGGCTACCCTACTTGAGTATCCCACTATGTTTCATGCATTCTATATGTTCTCGAATTTGCCCGAATCAGCTCAATTGATATCGCAAATCAAGGATTTCATGGACAAGAAGAAAATGTCCAATAATTCCAAATGATTCATACACAACAACTACTAGATTTGTAGTTACATTAGATTGTTACATTCAAAAATGCATGTCGTATAACATAAATACGTTCAACCAGCATTTAACGTGTGTTACACATAATACAGAATGTGTGCTATATGTATGTGTGTTATATGTATGACATACTATAGCACCCGTTGAATATTAATTGAACGTATTTCTGTTGTACGATAAATATTATCATAATTTTATGTATATGTAGACAGTGGTGATCAAATTGAGGCATGCATGTTGCATTTATGCCTGATATTTACTAGTGTGAATGCTACTGTTTGAATCTGTTTACGTTTGAAGTTTTTGTGATTTCGTTTAATAATGGAATTGAGAATCTGGGTTTGATAAGGTTGTTGATCAGTATGGATTGAAATTTAGGTGAAGTGTGAATGAGGAGGGTTTGGTGTGCAAAATTGGGACAATTATTGGCCTGCAAATGTTGGTTCATGCCAGCTACGTTTGTCTAGCTCCAAGATTTTTTCGTCATGTCCTTGTCGTACCTTATCGTTTTCTCCAATTTATTTTAGCTCACTCTTTTCAGAGTTGCATCATAATTAATTACTATATTGTTGACATTTGATGGTACGAAAGAGTGACCAATTAAATACATCATTATTATTTGAGTGTAGATACCAAAACTTAATTTTTAACTGGTCTAATACAGACATTAAAATGAGATGTTTGTACGAGATTTACCATAATAATTAATATTGGATAAAAAAAATTAAGATAATATAGTAAAATCATATCAAAATAAAAGGGTAGTAGATATCAGTATAAAGTACAAAAGAATAGATATTAAAATAGCAATTTTGATTTTAACGCAAGATTTATTACACAACTTTACATGCCCACAAATTTAGTTTGAAATTTTAAGGATATTCAAGTTTCAGGTATCAAGGGCCGACTATGTTGTTATTTATTATATTTTTTTTGTACTTGCTTTATTCTTTCACTCAGCAATAAATGAGCTTAAATCCAACTATTTCTGGCTTGGTATTGAAAGCAAAAACACCACTAATCAAGAGAAGCCAATTTTGATAGAAAACGAGTCTTGAAAAACACTCTCCATCCAATTCTTTGGTTACAGAAAAAATACCTAGCCTGAGACAGAATGACCAAGGGTAACCACCCTATACAATTATCTACTTCTAGAATCTTTGAGAAAAAAATCTACAATGATATCTCTGAAGACAAATCCAATACTAGAATATGAGCCCCAACCTCTAAACAGAACTCTTGCTTTCCACTGCTTCCTTGAGCTTTCTTCCTAATGCAAATGCCAATGGAGGAGGAACAGCATTACCAATCTGCCTATGTTTGTGTATGATGTTACCAGCAAATTGGTAACAATCTGGGAAACCCTGCATTTATACAAAGAAAAAAGGATGCTAAGTAAAAAGACAATACTACTAAAATGATAACTTCCTAGTTCTTTCTAGAGCATTGATTGTGAAGACCATTTTGTTGTAAATAAGGATTATTATGCTCACTAGTTAATCATAGAATCCAAATTTCATAGCATAATCCGGAGGTTCTTTTTTATACTTTCTATGAAAAACTTGGATAACTTCAGCAGAACACTCCATTACAATTCAGAGACAGCAGAAATTATTATCAGCAAGCTAATCAATTTGCATGTTGTTAGGATTGCATTCCATTCCTTTTCATAGCATTCATGGTGATAGCTATCTACATTACAACTACAACCATAAGACTTACTTGAGAACGAGCGCATTCCCGAACGGTGAGGATCCTGTCTTGGTCAGGATGGAAGCACATTCCAACCTTCCCCATTGGTTGAGGATCTGTAATAGAGGTTGGGAAATTACCTTCCCAAGCCAACCTACCAAACAGTCCCTTCCACTGGTTATGTCTGTTGGCTGTGTTTGGCAAGCACCATGGTATTAAATCAGCTAGCTCTCCATTAGACAACTTTACCTGCATTTCATTATATATCACAAATTAGATAAACAAGTAACACAAATTGTTATGACAAAACATCAAAAGAATTTAATTTTACCTTTTCCTTTGGAAGATCACGCCAATCAGCACCTGGTCTCTTAGGAATTTTCTGACACCGAATCAAGTTCAACTCATTCATCTCCTTTGAAATATGATCAGTTAAGACAACCATATCACCACGAATCTTCTTTTGAAACCATGAGATAGGATCATGTTGATACTGTGCAAGAAAAATACAGGCAAATCATGAGTGTAGGGGGAACCTCAAATTTAGAAGCACGAGACAGCACTTAGCATGCATTTTATTTGTATTTTGCATACCTCCATGTTTGCTCTAGAGGCTCCATTCCCCACAGCTGGGAGATCACCAATAGTATCACGAACAGTTATTGCACGCAGTGGCGCACCATTAGCTGTGCTGCGAACAGCAGCATACTGGACACCTTGTGATAATGTGATTTTCAACTCAGGGGCAGCAAAGACATGCAGCGGCTCAGGCCACTCAGGAAGCACATCCTCTGGAGAGGCTGCCCATATAAATGCACGTTTTCTTGACTGGGAAACCCCAAAAGCTCCAGCCTCGAGGATACCAAACCTCACCTTTAGGACAAGCAAATCAGCATCCACTAGTTCCTAAATATTGTAAATTGCAATCACTCTATGTAAGCAAGAATGTTTTAAATTTTACCTGATAACCCATCTCAAGAAGCGAAGCCAAAGTCAAGCGGAATGTCTGTCCTTTATTAAACGACACAAAGTTCCTCACATTCTCCAGCAAGAAATACTTTGGCCGGAAATAATCAGCAAAGGATAAGAATGCTAATATCATCTCACACTGTACTTTACTCCATGTACTATGGTTGAACCTATTCATCCCAGAGAAACCCTGTAAAAACAATACCATCCAATGATTAGCCTATAGCATGATTATCAGCACAATTGAAACAAAACCAGAAGTTTTACAAACCTGGCATGGCGGTCCACCATTAATGAAATCAACTTGCCCAGGCAATGGCAAGCTATCTAGTTCTTTTTCATCAAGTTTAGCAGCTAATTCTGCAGCCTCAGATGTTGCGATACAATCATCAGTGTCCCCACACTTTTCCATTACAGCCCTACATTGCAATGCATTTATAAGTTATACTTAAAAAGGGCTTGAATCTTCAGAAGCTTGGGGACTGGAATATTCATTGTGTAGATGATCATTTACCTTAGAATAACATTACAATTGTTAACAAACACCAATGCATCAGGATGGTTAGCTCTAAATGCATCCCCAGCTGGTTCTTCATACTCAATGGCCCATTTAGTTAATGAGACTCCTGAAGCATTCAAGCAGTAACACGGTAGTTATATTGTGCAATCGATAGCAGATATGGTTGTATTTCTTGCTATGATGGTGTAGTAAAATTTACCTGACTGCTCCAACCCCTGCGATAAACCACCACAACCAGCAAAAATGTCCAACGTTGCTAATCGTCTTTCTTCCAATTTCTTTTCTTTATCAGGCTCTGCAATACTTTCTCCCTCTTTACTCTTTCCTTTTCTCTTTCTTGCTGCAGCATCACCATTGCATCCACTTGAATATTTTATTTTGATATGAGCTGGCAACTGTCAAGCAATCAGGAAAAAATAAAAGATGGTTAATTATTGAAACCCAAAGAATTAAAGCTGCTTTGGAATGTGATTTGAATAATAACAAATATAATTAGTCATATTGATAAATAACAAATTAATCTTGCAATAATTTTGTACCAGTGAACCATTTGGTAGATCCTGTGAGTTCATTTATTTAGAATAAAAATGGGAAAACCATAGCTGCTAAAATGTATGGCTAACAAACCAAATTTGCAATCATTAAAATTTTAATATAGAAAGTAAATATAATGGGACCAGGCAACAGGAATGTGTTCCATCAAGACCCTTTCAAGATGCACATTCCATACTGTAAACATTGATACCCATTACTAAAGATAGGTAACAGAAATCATGAAACTCAACAAGTTATGAAAACACTGTTGTGTTTGCACTTTGCAGATTTATCTGACAGATCAACAAGCACATTATACACATACAAGACAGAGCCAAGTAAAATACCTTCTTGAGTGAACCGGTGGCAGGATCATACAAGTGCTCACAGAAAAATACATTTTGGAAGACTCCAGGGGCTCTGCATTCAGGATATCACCTCTTTCTGACTTCACACTTCCCTTCTATGGATTCTGCGGATATTATATGCATTTCTTCACTGTAGTATACCTAAAATTATAAACCACAAAGTCTAAATCAATATAGAGTTACACAAAGACAAGATACAAAAAATGGAGCAAATACTCAAAAGCAATGGCAGCAAATCGCACAGAGCAGCATATTTTCCAGTCAATTTTGACAAAGCATGAATAGCATATTACACAAAAAAGTTTACCAAATTTGCACAATCACTTATAAAGTCATTTTGAATAATATTCATCTAACATTATGTACCTGACAAAATGGCTACAACAAAATTTGGCTTGATTTATCATAAAATAATGGTTATAAACGAAGCTTTTACCTCTTGAATATCTGAGCAGTATGCCTTCTCACTTGATATATCTTCTGGTCGGAAAAACCTTCGGACTTTGACCTTTGTGGATTCAATTCCAGCTTGTTTGACGTCCTTCTTTACAATGATCTCGACCACTTGGCAGACAACATAAGGTTTCAACCCTACGTTCCTCCCACTCTTGTAGGTTGCCTGCTCTGCTCTTTCCTCAAAGTCATAAGGACTGGAATAAATATAATCATCTAGCGAATATTCACTCCCTCTTAATAAGAAACCAGACTTAGAAGTTACTTTGAAAATATCCTTTTCCTTGTCAGCTTCCTTTAATTTGCAAGAGTGACAAGTGCCAGACCCTAGGCCCAGAGTATCAAATGGAAGACTGAAGAAAGCACCTCTTTCAGGCCAGTACAGGCTTTTACAGTAATATTCAATAGGAAGACCTTTTTTCTTCCTTTCTTCTGCTCTAGCTCTATCATTTCTATCTGCAATAATATTTTCTTTTCTATGCTGATGCCCCCAAGGCCTTCTTCGGATTTCTACAGTAGCAGTCTGCATGATATCCTCAAGTCTCAAGTCCCTGCACTCGTTAGTCAAAAACACCTCTCTCTCATTAGCAGTGTTGCCAAGAACAGTTTGACAACCACGCTCCATTACCCTTCCATGAAACATTTTTCTTCCATCCTTTGATTCAAACATATACTCAACATAATAAATATCAGGAAGTTCATCTGATTCCTCAACTTCCACTAACACAGATCCTCCCACAGCAATCACTTCTCCATGAATAATTGCCTGTTTATAAAGATGTCCAAAACTCATCTTCCCCTGAGGATCACCTTTCCATCTTATTTCTCTTTCAGCAGAAGATGTTTTGGGTTGTTTTGAAATTGAATGTGACTTCTGGGTTCCCTCCAAGCATAATGTCTCCTCCTCAATATCCTCATCTTCATTTTCATCCTGCTCCTCAACTTCCTCCTCATCTTTTATTTCACCCGGTGCCTCTTTTGAATCTTCTGGCATGTGGTTTGAGTAATACTCACCCCATATTCTATTGATCAGCCTCGTTGTTGTAGCTTGCATAGCTTTCCTCTTGGACACAATAGAAGCCACTGCAGCCCTAGGATTGAGATTTGGTTCACTTTTTGGTACAACTTTCTTGTTCTTCTTTACCAACCATTTAGTATGGTGTCGTGCTTCCATTTTGTTCAAAAGACCAGTCACAAAAGGAGACTTTCTTATCTTATCATCTGGAAATTCTGCAAACAGTTGCTGAATTATCTGTCCATGGACAACAACATATCTCTCAACAGCCAATGGATCAGAAGAAATGAAAGACCTATGATTGCAGGGAAACTCAGATACTTTCTTCATAACATCTCCAAAGGAAAGTCGGGATACTCGGCTCTGCTCTTTCAACATGGTAATAATGCTAATAGCAACCCTTGCAGTTTTCAATACTGTGTCATACCAAGGAGCATACAGCTTTGATGGCTTCCCAAGTCTATACCTGAAAGTAATGAAGATTTAGACCGGTCATTAGTGACATATAGAATAGTACTATATTTTATAAGGAAGTATGACATTTATAACAAAATAATTCTAATAAATATGTTCATAAATGTATATATGAATGTGATAAGCATCTAAGGAAAGTGGAAAACCAGAACCACACCTTAAAAGCTAGTTGTTAAGGGGAGAGAACCACTCACCTTAAATACAAGATCAAACATCAAATACTACTCGATGTGGGAGTCAGGCATCTCATAATACCCAAGTCCCTAATATTAGGCCGCCCCTAGAGAGCCGACATGCCAACAGCTACACTCTACGATACTTTACTCAGCCTCTTGCCGATTACAACCCTCTGTAGGTAGGGCTTTCTATACCATCGACCACCAGCTTTGACACCATTGTTAAGCATCTAAGGAAAGTGGGGAACCACACCTTAAAAGCTAGTTGTTAAGCGGGGAAAACCACTCACCTTAAATACAACATCAAGCATCACATACTACTCGATGTGGGACTTTAGGCATTCTATAATACCCAAGTCCCTAACATAATGTTTCATTAATCCCTCCAAATTCATCCATGGCAGATAATGCAATTTACTTGCAAAAATGGATTTTCTAATTTTACATCACAATTATGAAAGACGTATAGAATAAACATGTAAGCTTGTATCCCTATTATGCATCAACACACAAAAACAATTGACATCTTATTGATTCTAGGGAATATGAAAAAAAATCCAAAAATTGTTTTAAACAAGAGAGTATATACCAGGCAAGATCTGTTCTGATCAATACGAAAATCATCGATGCTCCAAATTCGATCATCCATTCCTTTATGGCACTGAGATAAATGGGAACTCCATCAGGAACTTTTGCTGCTGAACTAGCAGAAGAAGATTGACCATCTTCAGCATCCAAATCAAACCCGCTTCCGTCATCTGCAGTCATTATGCCCGACCCAAAGATGGTTACATCTATTTCTGAACAAGTTTTCATTGGAAGAAGTTCCAATGAAATCAATCTTGCATCTGAATTGTATAAAGACCAGTTGTGAAGCATGTTTCGAGGAAGTTCTTCAATGTCAAATGCATCATAATCATAATCCCAAACCATAAATTCATCCATTTCTTGAAGGGAGGTTTTATAGTAAGCTGGGAAAGGATAATCATTGGCAATCTCCTCCTCATTAATTTGAACATAATATTTGTTAGAGGAAGATGATGATCTGGAGTTTTTCTTAGTCTTCAAAGATTTCCAATACTCCTCTTCCTGCAATAGCTTTGCTAACTTCGCATCTTCGTCTTCCTCATCCACAGAAGTCATTGAATTCATCTGAGTCTTGTTGGCTTCATCTCCAATCCTTATGCCCCCATTTGAAGGCATTACTTGTTCATGTGCATAGTTTGCTTGTCTCTCTTTACTCTCATCTCTGAGTGCAATGAGAGCAGGAATAGAAGCAAACATCCTGTCATTTGCCTTTGATGTTGTGTCCAAGCCTATGAGCTGCTTATAAATAAACTCTCCCTGGACAATAACAAAATCCCTTACAGATGTTCCAGAAAATAATTTGTTACCACTCAAAGAACGTGTAGTGCCTGCAAGTAACTCATCATAACTTATATCAGTGTCTCCACCAGAAGGCTTTGCAAGTTTTTTGTAAACCTCAATGCAAGCACGGGCCTTTTCAAAAAATTGATCATAAAACTTTTTGTAAGCAGTGGCTGGTTTCAAGCAGTCATAATCTGCAACATCCGTAGATAACCATATCACTGGAGAGCCATCTTCATAACCAGAGATGTGCCAAGTTTCAATTCGACCGAAACCTTCACATCGAATACCTTTCTCATTTTTCTCATTTTTCTGGTATATACTTTCTATAAAGGGCAATATAACCCCCGAGATGTACAAATCACCAACTTCAAGATACTCCAGAGGCTGTGCTTTACCATTTTCATCGTGAAGGATAAAGTCTGTAAGTGTTCTATTTGGACGCTCCTCCTCCTTCACTGACGTCAGGCCGACAGCCACAATTTCTTCCTCTACAGTCTGATCTTTCTTCGTCTCAATAAGAGAAGATTTCTCAGATATGGAAAAGGATTTCTCCTTCAAACTTTTACAAGCTGCAGCTCGTCTTGGCATCTTGCGAGTACCAGAAGGCTGTTCACTTCTCTCTGATGCACCTCGCTTCTTTTGTTTATTTGGAGCCATAGTTTCCTCTTTACTCTTGGAAACTACAGATTTCTTTTTACTCTGACTATCCTTCAAACCTATTTAAAAACAAAAAAAAAAAACAAAACAAAATACATGTAAATTTATAAACTCAACGAGGAAACAAAGAAAAGTAGTGCAAAGGCCACTTAGAGATGTTCACACACACAAAAACAAAAGGATAAGAAAAACAACACTCAAAATAACTTCATAGTGTAAAAAAATTCACAGTAAAACACAAAAGGGTTTCTCAAAATATAATCCAAACACATCATTCTTCATGCATTCATCCAAACCGATACTTCAAACAAACTACAAACACACCAACCATACACAAAACAAAAAGTATACAAATATATAGCACAAATTTCATATATACCTGATAAAGAAGCCCAAATCACACCACCACCAAGAACACTAACAGCAAAAAAACAAAAGCCTAAAGCTACTCCTAAAGTGGATGAAATCAACAATAACAAAATCAACAACAACCAAAAGCTACCAAACGAGGTAAGAAAGAAAACATCGATTGTAATAGTGAACAGAAAATAGGGGAAATGGGTTTTGCTTATATACCTGAATTTGAGTCCTTAGAGGGTTCAGATTCATTTGGGGCGGAGGAATCTACGAGCGATACGGACCCCATGTCTTCAAATCCCTTCCTTTTCCGCAGAAAATCACCTTCTATTGTAGCAATGCACAAAGAGGGGGAATTGCATGCGGAATCGCTGTGTGTGTTGGATATTTTCGAAGTGTTTTTGTGACTCTTTTTATGGTTCAAAGCTTTGTTTTGGAGCAATGGCGCGGACACGAAATTTTGGGAGGGAGGGTTTTTTTGGCGCCCATTGTGTGAAGCAATTTTGTGTCTGATCACAAAATCATTCAATATTTTGACTTTACAAATTCCAACCTTGTTAGAGGAATTTGAATACGGTTACTATTACATCATTTCATTTGGTTAACTAATTATATATAAAAATATTTTACGCTGTTATCCAATTAAAACACCATGTTTGTATGACTTTTCAAGTATTGTGAGAGAGAAAATTATGATTTTCTGAATTTATTTTGAATTTATTATAATGCACCGAATAAAAAATGATCATATCTTTTATTTTAAAACAAAATGCAATTTAAAGTTCAACCAAAAAAATAATACAGGAGAATGCGAAGATTTTAAAAACTTGTGAGATTTCAAAAATATAAGAAATATCACACTTTTTTCCATGCAGTTTAAAGTCTCATCGTATCAAAAATCTCTGAGAAACTGCTAGTTGCAATATTTACTTCTGCATGTATTTGAAATGGTTTAAGATGTCTTATTATGTTGTATCGCGAACTAGATCGTGAAACACATACGAAAACATATGAAATTGCATGCATATACATATTCTAGAGTCAACATTCTAAAATAACCTGAAAATTGATTGGAACTTTGTAAAACTCATTCATTTCAATTGTGGTATTTTTCTGGTGATGTAATTATGACATTTAAATTTTCATATCATATAAAAAGAAAGAAAAATATCGCAAATGTGGAAAATTATTTTTTACATGGAAAATGATCGAAGAAAAATTCAAAATATTGTCTTTGAAAATAATATAAGAAAAATGTGAGAATTTTAAAACTGCAATTTGCAAGATTTAATTTCAAAATGATAAGGAATATCTCGATCTTTCCTCATACAAGTAAAGTCTCATCGTATCATAAATTTATGAAATACCACAAGTTGACGTCTTTGCTTCCAAGTGTGAAGTCAAAGTAGAAAGCATATACTTCTAGGTAGTTATAGTTCTTCTTAGAGTTAAACCTCAAATTGATCCTCCACTTTGCAAGCTTGAATCAAATTAGTCATCCACTTTAATTTTCGCTCTAAATAGTCCTTCACTTTGCAATATATGAATCAAGTTAGTCCTCCTGACATTCTTTTGTTATAACTCCGTTAACTTCTGCTAATGTAGACTGTTTAATACCAACTTGGCAAGTGACATGTAACCCTAGAAATACATATAACTCATATTAGTCATCTATTTTACTTGTTTTGAATCAAAATAATCACTCACTCTTATTTAAAGAGAACTATTTTGCTTTTAAAACAAGTAAATTAGAGGACTTGTAGGAGTTATGAATTTTTAGGATTACATGTTATTTGCTAAGTTAGCAATAAACAATCCATATCAGCAGGAATTAACAGAATTGTAACATAAAAATTAAATGGAGGACCAACTCAATTCACAAATTGCAAAATTGATGACTATTTTGAGCAAAAATTAAAGTGAGGGACTAATTTGATCCACGCATACAAAGTGGAGGACCAATTTGAGGTTTTACTCTTATTCTTATTAAGGGTCTGTTTGGTAGAGGATGGAAGTGAGATGAAAGAAGTAGAGAGGAAAAAAGTGGGAGAAAATGACACCTAATATTACAATGGATCAAAGTAAGTATATTTCAGAGGAAATTTTTACAAATAATGTAAGTATTTATCTTTTATTATTATTGAATTATAAATACTTTTATTAATGTTTAATTACTAATTTATTCTACATATTTACTAAGACCTCATCATTTATCTACAAGACCACCTAGAAAACAAATACATGAGCAAACTCAGATTTTTTCGTTGTGCACATGTATAAATATATTAAATAAATTTAAATTATTATTTATGTTCAAATTTTTATAATATTGACAAATTATTACACATATGGATGCAAGTTTGACGTCCAGCTAACTATTAATTCAAAAGACTCAGAAATATCATAGTAGTGTTGATTCAGTTGGAGACTAATTAGGTAGAAATAAATGAATCAATCAATAAATTTTGGAGTAAATATTATATATTTTTCATCTCGTTAAAACTTTTTGTTAAATCAATTCACGTGGCAACCATATAAGGATCCAACGATTAACATCCACATTCCCTCATAAGTGCAACAAGAACAAATATAATGGTAGACTATCCATCCACTCATTCAAAATTCGCAAGATGTGATATTTGATCTTAATCTATTACTACTTATAAAGAGAATTGTTAAAAAGTTATTTACTTTTTGGTCTCTAAAAATAATATTAAAGAAAATAAAAAATTATAACTTCTATTTTTTAACTTCTTTAAAATAACTACTTCCATCAACTTACTACTTAAGGTATGTGACAAGTAATCAAAATATATGCATATATCTATCATTTAGGTCCCTAATGATAAAGATTTCATTTATATTTGATTCACAAATTTAATTGACAATATGGTGTCAATACATAGGTTAATGTCCGTAAAATAAGAATATATGCATTCTTAAGGTAAACTTTTCTTCGTATGATTGTAGATTTCCAGTTCAACACTACATTAATATGATTCATATTGTAAGTTATCACTACTATTATCCTCATCTTGAAGTTTTTCAAAACCTAAAAATTTATTGATGATGAGATGTATAAAGAGTTGGAAATAATTTATTGAAGTTTTTCAAAATCCAAAATTTTATTGTAAGTTTTTCAAAAGATTTTTAACATGTGGTGTTGTGATTCTTTACAGCAAATGGGATTGGAGCACGTGTATGTGTATAGATATGGTTGGGTCAAAAGTAAATAAAGGTAAGGGCAGCACTTCAGTGAAGTGGGCAAATTTACTTTGGTGAAGTGTGGTGAAGTGAACATCTATAAAGGTAACATGTGTCATTTTAAATTTTTTGTGGGTCCATATTAGAGAGGATACATTTGTAAAATCTCATTTCTCTCATTTCCCTCACCTTCTCTCATTCCTTCCCGAAGACCCAATTTCCCCTTTTTCAAAAATCCTTCAAACCACCTCCATCTTCATCTCTTGAAAAACCTTCGGCCGACTACCGTTCACTCAATCGGCGATTCACCCTCTTCAACCTCCGCTGCAGATACCCAATTCTTTGACGACGACGCGCAACAACCACCATAGACAACTCAAACCCCTCATCTTGCGTTTGCTTTCAGGAACTGCCGCAGCTACTTGTTGGTCGAGAACCGTTGTCGAACTTCATTGGTCAGATTGGGTTGAGGCACATCTTGGCAGAGCTTCACATCTTGGTGGTGGTAAATATTATTATTCCTTATTATTTTTGTAATGTATTCATTATTTTGGGTTGTGCCTGTTCATGGAGATTAATTTGGGCATCTTTATTTGTTAATTTTTATTTTGGGTTATTGTTTTGTTCGTTGTTTTTGTAATGTATTCACAGATTTGATTAATGTTTTGTAAATAAAAAGTAATGGTTAGTGACCTTTGTAGTTGGTTTCCATTGGAGACTTTGATACTCGGTTATGCTATGTTATGAAACACTAGTGTATAACACTAGTGTATAGATAGGTACAGGAATAACCCCTGGTAAGAATGGCTTTTAGAGGGGTTGGTTATTAGTCCACATTGGCTGGTAAGTATATAAACTGAATGTTGGTTTTTTCTTGAAAATGCTGGTAGATCGTGTTTCAACTAAGAAAAATAACTATTCTCTGCTATTATTGATCAAATTAGATCTAAATCTAACATTTATCAAACAAAGAAAGATTTTATTATTCCTTGTTTTTGTGGTGCTTCACATCTTGGTGGTGGTAAATATTATTATTCCTTGTTTTTTAATGTATTGCTTGTTTTGCTTTGTGTGTGTTATTTGTTTGTGTGATTTAGGTGTGCATCTTTATTTGTTGTGTTTGATTTTGAATTATTATCTCTTAATGATTTTTGAATAAAATGTAATGGTTAGTGACCTTTGTAATTGGTTGCCATTGGAGATTTTGATGCTATATTATGAAACACTAGTTTATAGGTACATGAATTTTGGGGGGTAAGAAATACGTTGAGAGGTGCTGGTTATTAGTCCACATTGGTTGGTAAGTATACAAACTGAATGTTGATTTTTTCATGAAAATGTTAGTAGTTCGTATTTCAACTAAGAAAAATAATCATTCTCTACCATTATTAATAAAATTAGATCCTGACTAACATTTATCAAACAAAGAAAAATTTTATTATTTTTTGTTTTTGTGGTGTTTCACATCTTGGTGGTAGTAAGTATTATTATTCCTTCTTTTTGAATGTATTGTTTGTTTTGCTTTGTGTGTGTTCTTGGTTAGTGTGATTTAGTTGTGCATCTTTATTTGTTATGTTTGATTTTGAGTTATTATCTCTTAATTTTTTTTTAATAAAATGTAATAGTTGGTGACCTTTGTAATTGGCTGTCATTAGAGACTTTGATGCTCTGTTATGAAACACTAGTGTATAGGTACAGAAATTTTGGCTGGTAAGAAATACTGAGAGGAGCTGATTATTAGTTCACATTGGCTGGTAAGTATATAAATTGAATGTTGGTTTTTTCTTGAAAATGTTGATAGTTCGTGTTTCAACTAAGAAAAATAATCATTCTCTACTATTATTAATCAAATTAGATCTTGACTAACATTTACTAACATTCTCTACTAGTTTGTAAGTGTTCTTTATTTCTCAAAGCAGGTGACGGACGAAACCCGAATGCGATTGGCTGTTATTGACCTAGTCATGAAGGACTAGAACCCACTCCGACACCAAATTCTTCAGCAAGCAAAAGAATTTTGGAACCAAAAGAGGGCACAAACTCATCACATTAGTTAACCATCGTCATGTTCAACATGTCAATGTTTTTTGCGGCGGTGTCGTAGTCTTTTTCTTTTTGTATAATGTTTTTCGGCTGGATAGTTGTATTTTTGTGCCACACATCATCGAAGTGTATATTTTAGGTAGATAATGTATCTTTTAGGTACATATTTATCTGTATTTACAAAGGTTTCAAATGTCAACTTGAACTAGAACCTCAAACCTCAAACTTATGTGTATTTTGCAAAGGTTTCAAATGTCAACTTGAACTAGAACCTCAAATGTTTAGTTCAACCAACATTTTCCTGATATTGATTTTAGTTTGGGTTTACGATTACACATTACTTCAACCAACATTCACAAAGTTGCCTTCAACGCAAAACACACACAAATGTTAGCTTAGGTAGTAATAGTACCATTTGTCATGAGGACAATCCTAAATAACCAATGTAAAAATTAATTTCAATTTTAAAAAAATAAAATTTACACATTTTTACAGTGTTGCTCCAACAATACTTATAAATACTTCCAATTAAAATATATATAAGCATTATTTCTTATTATAACTACTTTATCAGCACCTACCAGCATTTACATGAAAAAACCAACATTTAGTGCATCTACTTACCAGCAAATGAGGACTAATAACTAGCCCACTCACCCTGTGCAACCACCACCCAATATATATTTTATCCACATATTTTAATATAAATACATCTTAACCAAGCCATAAATGACAACATCTTATCCAATTTATAGCAATGTCGTTAATATTCAGTTACCACACAGGAATAACCAGCACTTTATAAAAATAACCAACAATCACTGTACATATTAACCAACGTATCTGTACTAGAAATATTTCTTTTATATCATATAGCCTTGAAAAATTCAAATCAAGACACACAATGTGTACTTTAGTACAAACATTGACAATAAATGAATACACCATCCTAACCAAGATGATATGTGTCTACATTCTTCTAATTTACTTGTCATTCATCTCCTATAATCCACATATTTAGTTGTGTTCAAATTACATGTTTACCAGTATCAAACTATTACATCAATAAAAACATAAATAAACCATTTCATGTGTGGCCACACAAATATATAGCTCTGTCTTCGGTACTGCTAACTTCCAAACATGACTACATATTGTACTTGATGGTGACCTGCATTTTTTCAACAAAACATAACATGATTGAGAGATACCAATATCAAATTAACAAATGGGCTAATGAATAACACAAAGTATGGCCCAATAAAAAACTTGCAACTAATAACCACTATCAAAGTATCCAATATACCATGTAACACATATGTCTAATAAACCATCACCCTATTAACATATGTCCAATTATCCAGCACCTCCCAAAGTATTTATTACCCCCCCAATATTCATGTACCTATACACTAGTGTTTCATAACATAACATAATAGAGAATCAAAGTCTCCAATGACAACCAATTACAAAGGTCACTAACCATTACATTTTATTCAAAAAATATTAAGAGATAATAACTTAAAATTAAACATAACAAATAAATATGCATATCTAAATCACACAAACCAAGAACACATACAAAGCAAAACAAGCAATACATTCAAAAATAAGGAATAATAATACTTACCATCACCAGGATGTGAATCACCACAAAAACAATGAATAATAAAATCTTTCTTTGTTTGGTAAATGTTATATTCATATTTAATTTAATTAATAATAGTAGATAAGGGTTATTGTTCTTAGTTGAAAAACGCGATCTACCAGCGTTTTCAAGAAAAAATCAACATTCAGTTTATATACTTATCAACCAATGTGGATTAATAACCAACCTCTCTAAAAGTCATTCTTACCAGGGGTTATTCCTGTACCTATCTATACACTAATGTTTCATAACATAACATAACAGAGAGCATCAAAATCTCCAATGGAAACCAACTACAAAGGCCACTAACCATTACTTTTTATTTACAAAATATTAACCAAATCTGTGAATACATTACAAAAACAACGAACAAAACAATAACCCAAAATAAAACTTAACAAATAAAGATGCCAAAATTAATCTCCATGAATAGGCACAACCCAAAATAAGGAATACATTACAAAAATAAGGAATAATAATACTTACCACCACCAAGATGTGAAGCTCCGCCAAGATGTGCCTCAACCCAATCTGGCCAATGAAGTCCGACGACAGTTCTCGACCAACAAAGTAGCTGCGGCGCCGGCGGTTCCCGAAAGCAAAATGCAAGATGAAGGGTTTGAGTTGTCCACGGTGGTTGCTGCGCGTCGTCATCAAAGAATGGGGTATCTGTAGCGGAGGTTGAAGAGGGTGAATCGCCGATTGAGTGAACGGGAGTCGGCCGGAGGTGTTTCAAGAGATGAAGATGGAGGTGGTTTAAAGGATTTTTGAAGAAGGGAAAATTGGGTTTTCGGGAAGGAATGAGAGAAGATGAGGGAAGATGAGAGAAAGGGGATTTTACAAATATATCTTCTCTAATATGGACCCACAAAAAATTTAAAATAACACATGTTGCCTTTATAGATATTCACTTCACCATACTTCATCAAAGTAAACTTGTGCACACTTCATTGAAGTATTGGCCTAAAGGTAATATTGGTATTTTCGTTATCTGAAATATTTGTACAAAAAAATAGAAAAAGAAAAGGGTGGAATAGATTTAGACACCAAAGCTGCTGCTGCAATTTCAACCATCTCTTGAGTCTTGAACCTTTTATATATGTGCGATCCAACAATTCATATGTGCAAAAATATTGTCAAAAAAGGAATGTAACATTCCATAATATGGTAATCTCTCACTTTTCCAGTGAGATGATGATAATACGAGAAATTAAAAAAATAATATAAACAATACAAATAAATAAATAACACTCAAGTTGTACATTGTACTCATGAGCCACTTTCCCTCTCTGCCAATGTACAAACAACATTGACCCTTTTGACATTCTCATCAAAAGGAACCAAAAAAAAAAAAGAAAAGATTATAACAAGCAGCATGAACAAGAGATCTTTATTTGTGTAGTGTACAACACAAATTCAGTGTTGATTGATTTGTGTGTTCAAAAGTTTCCATCTGAAACCATAAACTTGCTAAATAATGTACCAAAACTATGCTTCAATGCTTTTTTCAATGATAATTGCACTCAACTAGCAACCATAAAAACTTTGTTCCCCTCAAGCTAATAATGCACTGCATCACCTCAATCCAAAAAATAGAACTTCATTTTTCTCTGTGGTCTTTGTCATTCAGTCCCCTTTGTGAGGCTTGATATCAGGGTATAGTCCCAAAACATGTTCCGGCATGAAATCGTGGCGCGTTAGAATCCCAACAACCGGAGGCCTCTGCAGAATTCACAGAGAAATTCAGCATGTTTAGCATTAGCAGCAAGTGAAGCATTATAAGTTGTATACAGTGTCAAAATTGAAGGCATTAGAATTGTAAAATTGTGATGTTTTTACATGCCTATAGAATGCAAATATCACACAAATTTCAGTATGAGATGAGATTTTTATTTTTTTTGTACATAGCACTTAGACATCAAAATTGACATGCGGTGATCGGTGTACAAATTAGTGTGTATTTGGCTGCGATCATCGCATATCAATTATGGTGTCTGAATTACTATGTTCAGATAATAAAACTGAAGATGAGGCATTAATCGTTTTTCAAAGTTAAGTTTTGATTATAAACTGTTCTGAACCCAAGTTAAGTTAATCCAAATGCACACACATTCCTTGGGAGTAAAGGGAGAACAAGATATCATTACCTCTTGGCTCTTAGGGACAACACACATATGCCTGAGTCCAAGTTGGCGGAAAAGAATGGCGGCTTTGGCGAGCGACATCGTCTCAACAACTGTGTATGGTGATGCATTAGTTATGGGATGGAGATCAACATACATATCCTTCTCTTCCTCCTTGATATCTAGATCCTCTAGTTTCAATCCTTTCCCTGACCCTGCCTTGGCAAAATCCAATGCAGAAAGTCTTTTGAAGATGCCGCGGCTCGTGAATACCCTATCCCTTGTGAAGTTCTTCCCCTTGAGCAACACAAGCAAATGAGACCTCAGCACAAGTCCACACAACTCCGGCGCATCCGAGAATGGCGGTTCATCGATCACAGGGAAACCATTGTGTCCTGTATTTTCCAGAGCATGTAATATGTTCCCAACTTTTTCTATACCAGAAAAGGTTACTAGTGGGCCGGACACAACATCACGGGCGACGAGATTCCTCATGTAAGGTTCTGCATGAGCCTCTAAGTAAGGAAGCCCTTTGATCTTGAGTATCTGATCATAGACACCCTTGTTGAAGCTATCAGCAACGGTTTTTGAGATTAACAAGACCAACATCACAAGAGGAAGTAGCAAGAGATCACTTGTGAGTTCAAGCAATATGACACAAAGTGACACTGTCATTCTCATGGTTCCACCAAGGAATGAAGCAGCTCCAAGGAGTGCAAAGAGTCCTGTGTCAAGTTTCGCTATCGGTTCAAATAGTCTCCCGAGAAGCCGGCCATAGGCAGCACCAGCAAGAATCACAGGAATGAAAAGGCCGGACGGAACAGCAATACCATAAGTAACTATCCCAAGAAAGTAAATGGTAGCAAAGTAGATAAACAAGCTTGAGATGTGAAACTCCTTTGTTATCCTTGAGCTGAACAGATTCCGAATAGCATCATCATTTGTGTTTAGAAATAGAGAAGCAAGATCATTGTAGTAGCCTGGTTTACACTGAAAGCTCTTGTATTCACCGGATTCATCGACAGAGGGACAGACAACTGTTGCATTAGTAGGGCAGGGAATACAGGTTGCAATCCATGGCAGGAAATAGAAACAACATGATGTCAATAGAGCAATTGTGACAACAAGTAACACTTTGTAAATTGCACCTTTTCTGCCACACCAAGACCAAAAGAATAAATAAAAGTGTTAAGTGTTAGTGTTATAGTTACATGTTAATAATGCAGTAAAGTATATGCCTGAAAATTGTTTGAGATGAATTTGAGGACATACTCATTGATGATGCTATATGTACGAACAACCTTGTCGACGAGGTAATTATATATGCTTCCAAGAATGCCTCCGATGATTCCCAATATCAGCGCTGCTACTATGTCGCCACCGCTGTAAGTTACCTTTGCTGAACTGACATCATACATAATCAAGCCACCTTCCCCAAATAGGCCACATTTCCCGGTGGAGCACAACTGAATTGCGGCTCTTATGACAATAGCAACTACTGCTGTTGTGAAAAATGTCCTCCACAGAAGAGCACTTCTCCACCTGAAGCAACGCCACAGAACAAAGAAGAAAGAATATTCATTTTTCGAGAATGGTTATAATATTCACTTTTTCTTTTAGTAGGATTTCAAATTTAGAATCCAAAGGTAACATGAAGTTGAGTGAAGAAGAGTGAGTAATTTAAACATAAATAGATACCATGAAGCTGCTTCTTCAAGGGCAAAGAGGACACCACCAACTGGAGCACGAAAGGCAGCAGCAACGCCGGCAGCCGCGCCACAAGTTATCATGTCTCGCCGGTCTCGGTCATTTTTGAAATATCTAAGCCAAGTCCAAGTCAAGCCATACTTGCGAGATCCACCTTGCCCCAATAAAGAAGCTATGCATGCACCTGTATGTACCATAGGTCCTTCTTTGCCTACCACAAATCCAGCAGAAACTCCAAGGATGGAACCGAAAATCTGTTAAAACCACAGGTTTCATACAGAATTGAGCATTTTACCTTTACAAAAAAGAGTGCTCAAAGCCAGTATAGAATGAGCAAGTATGTACCAATTGAAGTCTTGTTATTATACCTTTACAAAAAGAGTGCTCGGAGCGAGTATCGAGTGAGCATCGATACCGTTAAGATATGCTTTTACCTCTGGAATACCCGAGCCGGCAGCTGCAGGAGCAATGAAAGCACAAAGTGCACCAGCTGCTCCTGCTAACACTACATTGATACCAGCATATGCAACAAAAGCCTGAAGATATCTGTAATGAAAAAACTACTATTCTGTAAGAATAAATTAACTGAAGTGGCAGTTCTTATGATTCAAGATACAAAACATTTTCTACAAGGAAGGAAGCCTTCTAGATTTCTAACTTTTTTATTTTGGCAAATCAAAAGAAGTGAAACAGAATCATATGACAAGTATTGAATGTGATGTGAATATGTGTCATTAGGTATTAAGCATATAGATTTGGTTAATTGGAAGAAAAGAAGCAAACTCACTTGTGTTTAGACATGAGATTGGTTGTCAAAAGAAGCTTGAAACCTGCTATGTTTTCAACTGAAATGTTATTGAAGAGGCCAACAAGTCCAGTACCTAATCCAATAAGAAGAGCAAATGCCCACTTAAGTATCACATACTGGAATATCTGAACCTTCCTCCTTGACCTCCAATCCTGCTTAAAAATTTCATTCTCAAATATCCTGAAATTGCAGAATAACCATTCTCACTTCATCACTCTTTCCACCAGTAATAATGTATACATATATGTGTGTGTGTCAACACAGTCCAAAAACACAATTTTGTTTTATTGTTTTCATATAAAATACAAATTCCAGCAAGATAAAATTATCTGTTATCCTAAAAATAGGTTTAGATTGCTTACTCATAGTCAAGGCTTTCAATAGGGCAGAGATTAGCACCAACTATAGCAATCTGGGAAGTGGTATTAATCCTTTTCGTGAGAAGCGGCTCTGCATATGACATGTTCCTCTCAGAGAACTCCGACCAGTGCCTCCGGATTTCCCCCTTCCCATCCAGCAAACCTTCATTTTCGATGTCACGCACATCGGCGCCGTCTCCATTACCATTGTTTAGACCATCTTCTTTATCCATCATCTCAGCAAAACTTCACCTTTTTTGGGTTCCACAAGATGTATTAATCAGAACCTACAAATCCAACCAACAAAACCTCACATTAAGCATGTGATCACAAGTCAAAAAAAATTGGACACAGTTGGCAAATCATGTGAGTGACATCTTTTTCAACATTACAGCTCATATATAACAGTTGTTTTGGACAATAGTGTCAAATTCAAGAAACTATTGTTCTTGTAACTGTTGAATCTGCTAACAAAAATCCAAAAGTGAAACTAGTAACTTCTACTAACATGAGAAAATATCAATCAACAATTGTATGATTCTGATTGATTTTCCAACAAAAGGGTTTACACTTTACATAACTCTGCATGTAGTCAAATCTATTGATACTAATAAGGAAATATTAACAGAGTCAATATAATTCAATTCAAAACAATTAAAGCTAGTATAGAGAAAATATTCACAGAATAATTATTGGCTTTAAATCCGTGGAGTTTGACAAGGTATTGAATTCTGATGCAGAAAATTATGCAGCAGATTAAGTGGACTAGGTTGACTAGTCTCTATATCAAAAAGGGTATGAGAGAAGAACCAACATTAGCCAGGTAAATGCTGTATAAAATGCTAGTACAAGAAAACTATGTTTGTGTCAGAAACTAGTTTGCAGATCCAATCAGAACTTAGTAAAAAATTGATATTTCCAACAAAAGGAATCATTGCAAAAACTGTCTTAACACAAACTAGTGATTACTACAGCAGTCAGTAAAAAAATCAGCACATGAAAAAATAAATAATAAAGAATGAAAAGATAAGAAACAGAGAGAGCAGAGAGGCATAACAGATATTGGAATTCTTACAGCAATCAATCAATGAATGATGAGTCTGCAGAGTTTCTGAGTATCAATCAGGAATCACCTGAAAGATTTAGTGTTAATTGGTGATCACTGTGAAAAGTCAAAACAAAACAAAACAAGGTGAGTTAAGGGAACTAAGAGATATAGAAGAAGAAGAAGAAGATGAAGAAGAAGCCAAAATTATAGTAATATTAACAAGTTAAAACACAAGACAAGACATAAGCACCTAGTTTTTTCTTTTTTTCTGTTTTCTCTTTCTCTCTGTTTCTGTGGTGAATGTTTCGTGGAACAGCTACAACCATGAAAACAAGTATATATGAGGGAACACTCCATAGGACCCAGAAATTATGCCAACACAAACATAGGATGCCACTATTTTAATCTTTTACTTAATTTTAGTAATTAAAAAAACAATAATACTTTGTGTACAATAGTAAAATCAGCCAATACAGTCGAGTCTATTTTTACTTTATTTTTTTTTTTTCAAATAATCATTAAGATGATAATGGACTGAACAATTGTAGCCCACAATCTCATTTATGAGCTGATTTGACTGGTTTTTTCATTGTAGATTTAGCATTACTCTTAAAAAAAATGTAATTGTGAAATTTAAATTTTTAATATAATTAACAAATTAAGGAATTCAAAACAGTTTTTTCTTTTGGAACTTTGCCTTGCTTTTGAAAAATTATGGAAATATATATATATGTGAATAATCCGTTTTTGGGACAAAAATTACTTTTTTACCTTAAAAAATATCAAAATATATGAAGATTCTTTGCTTTAAGAAAAATATATATGGAGATTTTTTACCTTGAAAATATATTAAAAAAATATGGAAAAGAAAAGAGTTTTACCTGAAACTCTCTTCAGGATAAACATAAGAGTGATACTTATCTTATCATTATTTTTTACTCTAAACACCGGTAATTAGAGTTTGATAATCTCAGCTAATCCTATTGGAATGAGTGATATTATTATTAAGATTAAAGTTAACGTCTGCATTTCGAACATGTTAAGTCGTATTTTTATTAACTTGTAATATATTTTAAATTGTATTATTTTTTGCGTATAAAATTAAATACTTAAAAAAATTATACTTTACTCAAAAAAAATTCAGTGCACAGTTTAAAAGTAGTAAGGGAAATTATTATTTATTCTTTTTTAAGGAAATTATCTTAAGTTTAATAAAAACTGTCCAAAAGAACGTGAGATACCTTATTTTATTTTTTATGTGTTTAGTTTAGTTAGATCTCAACACGTGAAGTCATCTTACTGGTAGTTACCTGTATTGCACGTGACACCATTTTGATACGTGGAATTAATGTTCTAATACTAATAGGGACCCTTTGGCTAATTAAAATTAATTTGCCTATCTTTTTTTCTTTTAATTTTACTACATACTTTCAAAATAATCATTGATTAGAAGATGAGACAAAAGCAGTATCCCAAATCATTAGTTTATTTTTCTATAATTATGAATAGTTCAAATTAATCTTTTAGGTAATATTTTTGGATACTAATTTAATTAAATCACATAAAATAATGACTAATTTAAATTATATTTTATGTAACTTCACTCGAATCAAATTGGGAATTTAATAATTTTAAAGATTAAAACAAAGCACAAATATGGTACCAATAAAAATATTATTTTATTTACTGTATACAAATCTAAATTAATAGATCATAATTATTTAGTTTGATGAAAATTGATTTTAGGTCTTTTAATTATTCAAAAGATGAAAAATCAAATTCTGAAATTGTCATGATCGGAAGGAAGTACCGTCTAATAATATACCTATTTGCTGACTATTTTATTTATATATATCATACCCAAGGACCCATGATAATATTTAATTATATTTTATTTAGGTAACTTATTAGAGTTTTAAGTATTGTTCTTGTACGCAACACTTTTCTATTGGTTCTATTTCACTTATGTTATTATTTGTTGGGAAAATAATATGCAGAACATGTTGTGAACAAATAAATTAAGATCGTATACTATTTATTATTTTACACAACTCTTATTATATTAAAAATACAGGAAAATAGACAAAACTAATACATTATTAAGTAATAAATCAATAGTGCAAATATTTTTAAACAATGAAATGTCGGTTAAACTTAAGTATGAGTCAAATCAAATAATTTATTATATAGATAAAATAATTACACACGACTAATTTATTAAATAATAGAATCAAGCTGATTACTTAAGTATAAATTTTAATAAACAACACCTTCATGGATCTAAACTTATTTTAAACACATTAATTCTAGCCTTATCCTTTATATTTTTTGCTGAGAGAATATCTACGAAATTTTCCTAATATTCGGAATTATGCTTGATGTCGAATTAAAAAAGGAAAACTGTGCTTGATCGTGTATCTTCATCAAGATTCTATCATAAGTCTATCATAATTTGGATAGTTGTATGTGTCGTACAAAAGTCTATCATAAGATTATCTTCAATTCTTCATTTAGATTTAGTTGGATATATTAACTCAATTAATCTCTTTGGGGAAATTTGGTCCGACGAAATAATTTATCTGGACTACTGATAGTAGTTTTGATTAAAATGACCTAAAACGAATTCAAATTATTGGTAATGTACATTAATTACTAAGCTAAACCAACAAGGATTGACACAAGTGGTAAGCGACTTGTTGTCCCTTAAGCAAGGTCTCGGGTTCGAGTCTTGTGGATGGAAAAAATCCTTGCTGGGAGCCTCACCTGTCATTCCCAGGTACGCGACTCGGGGCGACGGATTAGTCGGGGCGAAGCTTCGGACACCGTGGGCAACCAAAAAAATTAATTACTAAGCTAATTCAAATTAGCTAGCATTTGGAGGTAGTATATATCGAGATATTTATCTGAATTATCATTTTACCACTAGAAAAGTGAACATTTTCAATATTGAATGTGTCAATAAAAATATTATCAATAAATGTATGTAATATTGATAATTAATCGGTGTCGAAAATACTCAAAATTAGTTTATGAGTATTTTCATTTTTTCAATGGTCATTATTAATTGTTAAATAATAGTTTATAACTATTTCAACCGTCAATAAATGTTATAATATTTTCTTCTGACAATACTTAATTTTATCAACACTTTTTAACAATTACATATTGAAATTATTGTTGTGGTCTTTAACGGTAATACTTAAAAAAATATTATTATTCAAATTTTATAATAATTATTAATATTATTTAAAACAATAATGATTAAATTTGAAGAAATAAAAAAGAAAAACGGGATGATTCCTTTTAGGTTCTTATTTATTGTTTGAATATAGTAATATACTTGTTTGTGCTCTTATCCTAGTGGAAATTAATAATCATTATTAATTTATTTAGCTTAGAGAATCGGTGTAACTATAGCTGAGGTCTAAAGGTACTGACTAGAAAACTACCAGCATTATTATGTTAACAATTATTAGTTATATATAATAGTCTTGAGTAATTTGCAATTTTGCATTAAATTATATATTTAGACCTAATCTTGAAAATATATAACAACAAAAACAAAACCATGGGCTAACATTATAAAACACATCATCGATTAAATCACTGTTGAACGATGGATGATTAAATATTGATCTCTATGTCTCAAGTATTATTTGGCACTGTAAAGTGTAAACAATTAAATATATATATATATATATATATATATATATTCATACTAAATTGTATATAAATATTTTTTTTTCATGTACCAGAGTTTTTATATTTTTAATAGTATCATATAGTTTATACAATAGTAATATATCTAACAAATATCTAACATATAACATACATTACAATTACTGAATTACACATATTATGTATTTTAGTAATGACATATATGTATGATATATTTTTTGTACTATTCATATTTTTATTCAATCAGTTTCACACATACATTACATATAAAATATATTATATATAATATACATTGGATAGTAATTAATTAAATGATATTCTATTATATATATATATATATATATATATATATATATATATATAGTATTACTCATATTTGACTATGAAAATACGAATTTATAATCTACCAATGAAAAGTTGATAGTTGTCACAACTGTCACCAGCTTCCATGCTCATTATCTGATGGACATACACTTTTATTTAATAATTAAAGTCCGAAAGTGGTGGAATAATGAACAAATAATAATTGAAGGTCTAATTTTCACAATGAATGCTAAAACAATAACTATATATATATATATATATATATATATATATATATATGATGCTAAATACATAATAAAAAATCAGCCAAACCAGCAAATAAATGAGATTTTGGGTCACAATTTCTCAGCCCATTTCAATTTCAATAATTATTTGGACTCAAACCAAAGCTAAAATGAATCATTGTTTATATTGACTAATTTTTTATTGGACATCTAGCATTATATATATATATATATATATATATGGTCCAAATTAGATTCCGAATTTTTTTCCTTTTGTTGAACACCACACATGTGAAGACGTGAAGCCATACCTTACCTTACCACCATTATTTTTTCCGTGCATTGAATCATTGAATGTGACACTTTAGTATATTTGTTTAATTTGATCAATACTAATATAATGTGTCACTGGAATATTTATAGCATAATGATAGAGACATTTGCCTAATTAATCTTACATCACAGCTTCTAAGTTTACTTATACAATGTAGTAATATTTATTTATGGAGTATGCACTTTTGTTCTGTTTTACATTTCATAAATGCTTAAAAGACTTTGTAAAGAATAACTATACTAGGATTTATGAGGTGGACACGTGGTAATAACCCATAAGCTTTGAACATGTTACTTTGTTGGAAATTTTAAGAGATTTTATATTCTCTGTGGTTCTTCAAATTTTATATATGAGTTCTTTTAATCCTTGCAATCACATATACGAGCCAGTTTTTGGTTCTTCGAGTTATAAAATTCTGAGTAATTATTGTTCCTAAGTTCAATTTACACTCGTGAATTAAACTAGCCTTTGGAGTAGATTAATCATAAAAAGAAATACTTAAATAATGTGAATAAAAATTATTTTTAGGGACTAATTTGATTTAATATAATATAATTAAGTGGACTAATAATGTGAATTATTTATATTAGGAAAATGATAATATAAACTCGAATTTACGGTGAACCCTACACGTGACTGACAACGTATCAACCAATGATTTCATAATATTATTATAGTTATAACTTTAAAATATGTCTTGAATGGTTGATATGTTGCCAAATGTAGGGTTCACTGTGAACCCAAGTCTATATTAACACTACTCTTTTAGGATTTTGCTAATAAGTATCATTATTAGGGCACTTGTTAAGGATACTAAAAAATGTAAGCTTTTGAAAAATTATTAAAGAAGTTTAGTGGATCCATTAATTACATAGAAAATATTAAAATATATATTTTCAAGATAAATCTTTCCTTTTTTTTATCTTAACAAGTGTGCTAAGTACACTTTTATTATAATTTTAATATTTTGATTTTTAATTAAATTTAATAATTATTTTAATTGATATATATAACTTAAAAATAACATTTAAAATGGACAGAATAGAATAATATACAACTTTTACAAAACAAATAGAATGTATCCTTAGTCATTAAGGTTGATCACCTAGCTATAAGTGTTTGACTTATTAGGCTCTTACAATTAAACATACTCTGAATTTAAGAGTTGCTAGGGTACCAACTGAAAAATCAATTATAAATGTTTATTAAAAAATCTTAAATAAAGTAGCATTATAATCTAAGCATTTAAACAAATAATGTACACTTACATGTTATATGTTAGCATTTTGGTATTTAGCCTTTATAGCCAATAAATTTTAATGTAATGTCGTAAAGAGTTTACTATTAAATATTTTATTTCAATTATTTGTTGTGCTATTATATAATTGGATTACTAGAAACAAGGTTTATATAAATTTTTTTTCTCTACATTAATTTAGATCATTTAAATATGTACTTGCCATCCAACATCCATTTTATTATATTTTTCCGAATGTAATGATAATCACAAATGTTTGGAGCACAACAAAAAAATCAGTCAAAACAGCCAACAAAGTTCATTTAACACTTTATGACCCAAATAACACTTTTAATCATGAGTATATTTTTAATGAGCTAGGTGATTGTGGCTTAAATCCCTATTTGTTGACTGTTTTGGCTGGTTCTTTTTGTTGTGCCTCTAACAATGCTCAATCATAATTAGTCTTTATTATCATTATCTATCATATCAAATTATTAAAATATAAATATTTAATTGAATGTGCAAATAACTTTGTTATTTATTTTCACAAATATTTGGGGAACAATATTTTTCCAGCCAAAACAGTAAAAATATTCAATTTAACACTTTTGGCACAAATAACATTATTAATCATTTTTTTTAATGAGTTGAGTGATTTTGGTCCAATTTCCGATTTTTTACTGTTTTGACTAATATAATTTTGTACCCCTAACAAAACTCATTTATTTTTAAGTATTTTTAATTCGATTCTCTATTATCTCATAAGAGGCCCACCAATTAATAATGAATTTT
Source organism: Aeschynomene evenia (assembly GCA_013621005.1). NCBI lineage: Eukaryota > Viridiplantae > Streptophyta > Magnoliopsida > Fabales > Fabaceae > Aeschynomene > Aeschynomene evenia. The sequence goes on from CM024267.1 coordinate 31,103,170, forward strand.
CATTATTTGATCTGATCTCACGCTCACAACCCCGTATTTCACTCTCACTAGTCACTTATATACATTTAAGATTTTCACTCAATAATAATAATAAATCAACACAATGGTTGAACGAGATAAACACACAATATAATTACACAATATACAAGACTTTTCAAAATATTTATCTCTCTCTTTATATATATACATGACAAATACTTGATCACAACCAAAAATCAACTAAAACAACCAACAAGGATTGACACAAGTGGTAAGCGGCTTGTTGTCCCTTAAGTAAGGTCTCGGGTTTGGGTTTGAGTCTTGTGGATGGAAAAAAATCCTTGCTGGGAGCCTCACCTGCCATTCCCAGGTACGCGACCGGGGGCGACGGATTAGTCGGGGCGAAGCTCCGGATATCGTGGGCAACAAAAAAAAAATCAACTAAAACAGTCATATGTTAAGTTTAACATATATAATATAAAATACATATAATATATTACATAGATATAGGATTATGATTCGGTACCCAACAAAAATGTAAGGTACCGATACCCAATTAATGTATTTGTTAAGTAGGGATTAGTTTTTATATAAAATTAATTTAAATTTTTTGAATTTGAATAACTAGTAAAATGTTTGACATGTAATTTTTAAAAATTAATTTAATTTATATTGTTACTCTGTAACTTTATCAATTTATGAAAAACTTAACTCATAATTTGCCATTAGAGTGAGAGAGAGTGCATTGCACGAGGGAAAATGGGAAGAGAAGGTGCGATCGACAATGAGGCTCAATTAGGAAGCTGCGACTGCGGCCACCGTCCTTCACGGGTACCAAATTAGATTTACCTAAACATGTAATAGCCGCTTAAACACATAATTGGGTACCGGTACCCAACAAAAATATTGGGTACCGAATAAATGCCCTATTACATATTGTGCATAATATATATCACTTGTTATGCACAACATATATCATATATTGTATCATTATCTTTCTTTACAACATATGATATATGTTGTGCACATCATGTGATATATCGTGTGTACAACATATAATATTTATTGTGTATTTTATATTATATATATTGTGCACAATTTGTTAGTTGTTTTAGTTGATTTTTTATTGTTCATATAGCAATATTCTATATTTATATTTATTAATTTATATATCTGGAAAGAAAATTAATGATTGTGTATGCAGCTGAAGCTTCAATGGGAACGTGGAAAATGTTGTCCTTCTTTTACTTTTTCATGGTACAATAATTTTTCGTCTTTTTTGCTTAATTGAAAATTAAGAAAAAAAGATTGGGGCGTTTTGTTGTATTTAAATTTGTTGTTTTGCATTTTACTTAATTGCTGCGGCTGAATGGTACAAAGAACAATTATCAGCTTTTCTTTCTTTCATCACGCTATGTCTCTAATATGTTCTTCTGCTTTTTTCTTCTTTCTTTCTTTTGTGTGATGGTAAGTAGTGATGTAATGTTCCACCTTGCTTGCTTCATATTATCTTTCTAGTTTCCTCCGAGATCTTTGGTTCCAACTTCTTCTATTCTTTCTTTTGCTTTACTTGTATTTTTACTTTTATGTTTAATTAATTTTGCTTATCCATTTATTTTCATTTTTTTTTATTGTACACGGTACCCGGAATATCACTCCGACTAACAAATCGTTTACTACTTGTACCAACTCTATCGGACTCTTTATCTTTCTTCTAGTTCTTTAGATATAACTTATGAGGTGTGAATCTCATTAGAAAAAATAAGATTGACAAACTCACTTACATTCACTCACCAAAAGGCCCATAATTTTCAATCTTCCCCCTCTCTTGGTTGGGCCTTTGGCCCTTTTTCAAATGAAATTATGAGACCATACAAAAAAGAGAAAGACCAAAAATCCTTCCCTCTCATCAGAAATGTGGATGATCAAGGTGATTGGTACCTCTCTTTCCATTCCAACCTTTCTCTTTAAAAAAATTAGGGTAACATTGAACTTCCTTAAACATTTTGATTGTTAGTAAAGTCAACCGTCCCTCTAAACATTTGATTAGATTAAAAACAACTATTATAAGCATGATTCAGTTTTAAAGGCTAGATTGAGCTTTGAAAAATCAAAATCTTCCAATTGAACCAAAATTATCTGTGTATGAGCATATCCAATCGATGAACTAATCTATGTTAGTGGGTCATTTCACATTTATAGTAGTGTTTATAATGTTATTCAATATCATGTGTCTTGCACATATTAGCTTTGACTAGCAATCAAACATTTGGAGAAGTTTCCTGTATATTTTTATTAAATTAAAGAACATAATAATGAGATTTTAAAAATAAAAGAAAGTTGGATATAATTTCATCATATATTAGTGGCGGTTAATGTAATTTACTCAAAGTAAAATAAAATAAAACCAATCACTCTAAAGAAGTCGGATAAATTGTTAGCCCTAAAAAAATGATTGATTACTCCTTTAAGTATTTTTAGTCTTCTCAAATTGTGAATGTAGAATAAATTCACCCCTCAAAATATTTTAATGAATTAATTTATCAAATTTATAGTTTTTAAAAAACATAAAAAATAATTTATCATATTATAGCCATTAATGAAAAATTAAGATATTTATTTATCTTACTAACTAATTTATCCGATTTTATTATTATTTTTAATTAAGCACTAATTTTGGGCAAAACACAATAATGAACAAAACAAGGACAAAATGAAAAAGCAAATACCCTAACAACAAGAAGTCTTCCTCATTGTGTTTCTCTTGCTACGCCTCTGCCTCTCCTTCATACCCTACTTTCCACCTCCGGCAACCTCTCTCCGCCGTATCTACACATCCCTACACGCTCCACCAGGTATTACTTTCATCTTCTTCATTGTTCCATAAACTGTCTTTATGTTTGATTTTGAAAACCAATACCCACCGAATATATGATTATGTTTTTTTTTTTTTTTGGTTATTGGGGTTCCAATTTTATTGTAAATTTTTATTCTTTTTTGTGTTACTCGTCTTTCCTTGAACTGTGATTGATTTTTTGAGCTGAAATTATAGATATGATGCATGCTGATACCAAAAGAAAAAAAGGAACTATTTTTTAGTAGCATGTCATGTATATGATATAGGAATTTCATGGATAGAAAGAATATTAGGAAGTTTATGATGGTTCGAATAATCAACAATGCTTATGCTACGAGTTGCTTTGGATATTTCAACATTGGAATTACTAAAGATACAGTTGGGGGAATTGTTTTTTATTTTAAGTCAAGGAACCTGTGGATATTTTAATGAAAAGCTCTATAGTGGTGATTTTTATTCTTTGTAAATTTTTTGGCCATCCCAATTTGGTGAAAAATCTGCTCCACTTGCTTAATATGTGAGCATGTGACCTAAGACTGTATGTACATGGGAGAGTTGGTTAAAACAATATCAACAATCAAAATCCAAAACCTCAATGTATTGTCTAAGTTGAAGATCCACACCCCACAGATTGAGTACGTGAAGGATATAATTATATATTAGGTTCTTGTTGCTGACATTTTTTGAATCTATTTCTCTATGAAACACGACTCCTTTATTTTGCTTTTCTGATTGGAATTCTGATTCTGCAGTTGGTCAAAGATCTCTGTTATCCTCAATCATGGCAACTAGTAAGTGAGACATATATGTTTTCTGTATTTTTTAAGAGTTTGGTTGTTTGATGTATGGTGTATCTATTACCTTATTCTCTGGTGGCAATTCTTTTTAACTTTTTGAAATAGGTTTTGAATAATTGTGGTCTTCCTTCCTGCAGGACTTCAGTTTGAGAATTCATGTGAAGTTGGAGTGTTCTCTAAGCTTACCAATGCCTATTGTTTGGTTGCCATCGGAGGCTCTGAAAACTTCTACAGGTCTTCATCTTTTTGGACTTATAATGATATATTTTCAAATAGATTTAAGCTGTTATAACTTTTAAGTTATCTGTATTTGGTTCCAAATGGTTTGGAATTGTTATGATGGTTCTTTAAATGAATAAATTAATATGTTGCTTGAACTTGATACAGTGTGTTTGAAGCTGAGTTAGCAGATGTTATCCCCGTGGTCAAAACATCCATTGGTGGAACTCGAATTATTGGCCGTCTTTGTGCAGGTTAAGGTTTCTATTTCCCCTCATTTATTGTTATCTTGGTTTCTCAAGGAGTATTAGTCTATGTTATGGCCGAGATGGCTCCATCCTTTTCCTTTCTGCATCAAATAGTAATTTTTCTTGTTTAACGGCTATATCAGTTTCTTCTAATTGTCGTTTTATTGGATGTAATTAAATTACCTTTCTATTGGTTGCAGGAAACAAAAATGGGCTGCTTTTGCCCCACACCACCACAGACCAAGGTGATTCCTATTTTTTGTTGTATGTGTTGATTTTTGGTACTTCATGAATTATAAATGCTATTCCCCTTCCTTTCGGAAGAACTTTGTATCCTATATTTCCCATCTATGTTGATGGTAGGTATATTATTCCAAACCTGTTAGCATATTATACTGATTTCAGTTTCTTGATCTTATTGCTATTGTTATTGCTCCAGAACTTCAACATCTGAGAAACAGTCTACCTGATCAAGTTGTTGTTCAGCGAATTGATGAAAGATTATCTGCCCTAGGAAATTGTATAGCATGTAATGACCATGTGGCCCTTACTCACACTGATCTTGACAGGGTATTGTCTTAATTGTAGATTTAACTTTTGAATTTCATATACTATAATTCTTGGCTTGCTCTAGTATTCAATATGAAGTTTTTGTTCAGGAGACGGAGGAAATGATTGCGGATGTTCTTGGAGTTGAAGTTTTCAGGCAGACCATTGCCGGCAATATTCTTGTTGGTAGTTACTGTGCCTTCTCCAACAGAGGTGGTTTGGTGAGTAGTAACAAAAAAACCTTTGAAATCCTCTAATTTAAATATCAACTGTACTGTCTTTTGACCATATTCATTTGATGCAGGTCCACCCCCATACTTCCGTGGAAGACTTGGACGAACTTTCCACGCTCCTGCAGGTTCCTTTGGTGGCTGGGACAGTGAACCGAGGTAGCGAAGTGATAGCTGCCGGAATGACAGTTAATGATTGGACAGCATTTTGTGGCTCAGACACCACAGCCACGGAGCTCTCTGTGATTGAGAGTGTTTTCAAGCTGAGGGAGGCACAGCCTAGTGCCATTGTTGATGAAATGAGGAAATCTCTCATTGATAGCTATGTCTGAAACTGTGTGAGTTGTATTCTCTGTTGGTAAGATATTGCAATGTCCATTGTTTAAGACCTTTTTAAGTTTTGGTGAAAGTTTGTTTGACAGTGTGAAATATATTCATCAATGGAGTTTTCATATACTTCACATTATTCTTTTTGGGTGCCCTTGCTTTATATGGACTTATCTGCTGACAAAATTATACACACACATATATATATATTTTTAAAGGGAATTACTCAAACGAATATTTAGAGAATTATTAAATTAATCCATCTAATTCCATTTTATTAGATAACTTTTTTTTTTACCTTTTCATTTAGAACGTTAAAGTTTTTAATTTTTTTCTCTGGAAGTTTCATTAAGAACGAAAACTAACAAAAAAAAACATGAATTGTATGAAAGCTTCAACTTGAAGGCATTTGGAAAGTTAACATATTTAATTAAATTCTAATTTTTACCATAAACAAAGTTCAAAATTGCTCTTGCAAACAGTACAAGATGCAAATTACAAACCACCATTCCAAATCAAGAGCCAAAATTTATAGGAGTGATGATAAACAAGATTTGATGCTCATCAATCAATAAATAAGCAAGCGAAAGAACATCTTCAACTGTGTCAAAAATTCAGTTGAACCATGTATTTATGTCTGCTTCCTAGTCAGGAAGGATTTGCTCGCTGTCGGCGTCGGCCTCAGTCTCCACCTTCGGCTTTGACGGAGCCTGGCCTGCTCCAGGGGCCTGCTTCTTCTTGATCCCACTAACTATATCATCAATTCTCAGAAGCATGCAAGCAGCTTCAATGGCTGTCTTGAATGTTTGTGCTTTCACATTGTAAGCATCCCAGATCTAACATCGTATTGGAACAAAACATGTTCAGATTTCATTCGCTAAGATATATGATTCATGAGTAAATACAATTCCAGACGGAAAATTTCAGATGAGGTGGGAGGGGAAAAGCAACAAGTAAAAGTACCTTGCGTTCTTTCATGTCGGTGATAGCACCGGTGTTTCCATCTATTCCAATCCATGCATTTTCTCCATTCGCATGCTATAATTTTCAGGAACACAATGTCAAACAGAGTTACAGATAGGAGTGTATATAATAGTTACTACTAGCAAACAGTTCTTACTTTTCCTTGTAGCGCAGTCATAGTCCGGATGACATTTACACCGCAATTTTGTGCCAAAGTGCGTGGTATAGCCTCAAAAGCAATCGCGGCAGCTTCATAAGGCCACTGTTAGTCAACAAGAATCTTTAGTGAGAACTAGAATCCACCTAAAGCAAAAACGGTATCCATTTGTTCAATTAAGCAGAAATGGTAATATACTCTCACCTTTTCTATGCCTTCAATAGATGAACTCTTCTGTTTCAAAGCAGCTGAAACAGTTAACTCCGTAGCACCACCTCCAGGAACAAGCTTTGGATTTTTTATTATGTTCCGTGCAACGGACATGGCATCCTGTAGTGGAAATAAATTTCAGCACGTAGTATGATCAAATCGGTGTGATCTCACAGTACATATCAATAGCTTTACCTGTAGATTTCTTTCAACTTCATTCAAGAGATCCTTACTAGCGCCTCTCAATAGAACAGTACAAGCCTTAGGGTCTTTGCAGTCAACAATAAATGCAAAGAACTCATCTCCAATTTTCTTGACTTCAAATAATCCAGCACCAGTACCGACATCAGACTCCTGTAATTCATCCGGTCTGTTCACAATAACAGCACCACATGCCTTTGCAATTCTGTTATTATCAGTTTTCCTCAGCCTCCTGATTGCGCTAACCCCGTGCTTGCTCAAGTAATGGCATGCCAAGTCACTAAGACCCTTCTCAGTAATTACCAAGTCTGGTTTAAACTTCAATATCTGCATACAGAGCTCCTCGATGTATTCTTCTTCCATCCTCAAAAGGAGACTCCAGTCTTCTTCTTTGAGCAGTTCAGCATTTGTTTGGTTCTCACCCTTTTTATACTCAAGGGGGCAATCAAGAAGAATAATGCGTGGGTTAACAATCTTTCTCCTCATTTTGCCAGGGGCAACCACATCTTTGTTTATCATAACACCCGTAAGAACTTTTGAATCCTCCAGCTGCCCGCCGGGGAGCTTCTCAACTTTAATATAGTTCTTTATATCTACATCTCTCAGACCTTGGCCAATATCAACACCTACTGTTGTAGTAGCATCAATAGCTAAATCCTGGAATTTAATTAAGGTAGAAAAATATGATACGTGATCACAAGAACCTGGAAATGATATGCAATTGCAGAAGGGCTATAATGATTATCTACCAACACAATAATAAGTATGTTGTATTTTTGTCAACATAACACAACTCATTTCTAGTATAAAAAAACAGATTCTGCCTTTCTGATCAATGAACACTTTACAGCTGACAATTTTTACATTACTACATTTAGCTGTGAGCCACCATCCCCATAAGTAACATTGCAAGGATTAGGCTACAAGAATCAGGATATCAAGGATATCTGTATGCCAGAGTAAATATCTAGCTCAATAACTTGCTGATATAAAAGAGCAAATAAGACCAACTTAAAAATCTAGCCCAAAGAGAAGGAGGATACTTACAGCAATCAAGTCTCCAAATTGGCCTGTAAACTTAGTACCTATGCAGCTTTTTACCAAACCCAGCATTGTACCTCCTGCAGTTTAATTCATCAATAAAATTAGGGCAAATTACATAAACTTGTGCATACCATTAGGGTGAAAAAAGGATCTTCACAAAAAGAAAAGTACAAAACAAATGGTAAAACTTACGATCCTGTGAATCGATGGGCATTGCAATTTTGTCAAGAACAGCAACAGCATCCTCCAGGGCTTTGTTATAGGCTGCAGATTACATGATTGAAGCATTCATTATATACAATTTCACGCCCTTTTGGAAAGGAAACCTTGATTAATACTACTAAATTACCTCGGCAAATAACTGTAGGGTGATAATTTTTAGCAATGAATGCTTCAGCTACATGGAGCATCTCACCAGCTGCACCAAAAACATCAAAATATTGGAAATGGAAAATGAAATACTATAGCCAACAAAAAGCTGATCATACAATACAACAAAATATGATATTTATCATTAAATACATATTACATACATACAAACACACACATAAACATGCTAGAAGCATACCAAGAATGATGACAGATGTTGTTCCATCTCCAACTTCTTCGTCTTGGGTGCGACTTAACTCAATCATAGACTGTAGCAATCCCAATAAGAGAACAGCATAAGAAAGTTGCAAGGCAGAGATTAAGACCTCAAAATAACCAAAAGGTGGTGCTTTTATAAGATGCAGTCAGAAGGGCAGTATGTAACAGTACGTACATACAGAACACAAATATCAATGAAGTGAAGCAAGAAAAACAGATACCTTTGCTGCTGGGTGAGCAACATCTAACTCACGTAAGATAGCGTTTCCATCATTAGTCACCACAATTCCTGTAAATTACAAGGAGAAAGAATAGGCATTGGGTCAATACTTACTAGTACAAGCCAGGTAACCAATCCTTTGTAGTAAAGACGAAGAAAAGGGGCAATCTCTAACCCAGAACCAAAATGACAATCTCAGACCATGTATATGCCAGAGAAGAAGCTCAAATAATTCTGAAAACAATATTACTAAAAGAGACAAATACTTTACTTTGCAAATAGGAAAAAAAATGTGTACACATGCTAAGGCACTAAGGTAGAAAACCATGAAATATTTTCCCTCTGCAAAGGGCACAAATCAGTAGTACCAAATAGTAACATAATTTAAGAAATGAAACACTAACCTCCTTGTGCATCAAGTAACATTTTTAGCATGGACCTAGGTCCCAATGTTGTACGTATTATATCAGCAACAGCCTGCCAGCCGTGAACCACATTAGATTAGAAATACTGAACGAATTTGTAAGGAACATTAAAAATCGTAGGTAATAACTTACCTTTGAAGCCTGAATATTAGCATGGTGCACCTTGGTTCCAGACTCACGTTTCAAACTGTCCCCTGACAAATTTCAGCACGCATTTGATGAGTGAGTCCATATAAATTTTGTGCTTAACAGTTTAGATGTAAAGCAGAAATCTTAACATAATGATGAAATATCAGGAAAAACACAGTGCATGAAAATGAAAAAATAACAACAATCAAATGCAAAATAGTAAAACATACTTATTTAAAAATGATTAACCCAATAAAATTGATGGCAATGGCACTCCTTCTAATTCAAAACACCAAACCAAAAGAAAAGAGAAAATAGAAATTCCAGCTGAAAAATCAGTGAAAACTGAAAACTTACTGAGAACTAGAACCGGGGCCTGCATGATTCCTTGGTTTTAGAATCCGATTCTGAGCTTTCTGCACTAAAAAAAAAGAACACTGGTGAATAAGCTTGAAGAAGCTTCTGAAATTGGAGATACACAGCAACAGTTTTCAAACAGAAGCAAGCTAATTCAAACTGAAATCCACAACACAGTTCTCTAAGAACAGAACGCAGCATATTCAAGCATTTTCCGAACATATACCGAATAAAATGCGCAAAAGAACAGTAGACTGATGATTAATACACATAACAAAAACCCTAAATCATTCAGCGAGGATGAGTCGTTAACGGATCAGATTGAAAAAACTGCGAGGTACCTGAACTCAGCCGGAGAATGTGGAATCGGCGGCGGAGTAGGCGGAGGTTGCGCTATGACAGAGAGAGAAACGATCGGTGTCGAGAAGTTTGTATGAGAGTGCACTCAACAGTAGGAACTTCAGAAGTAAAGGTTTTTCCGCCAAAACGTACTAGAAAACCCTCGAACTTTTCCACCTTTTATTTTATTTTCTTTTACTAAGCCCTATATTGATTCATATGGCTTCATTTTTATTTCAAGTCTCATTCATTTCGATTGATTTGACATTTATTTGAATATTGAGTCCATATTAATAATGTTGAAAAACTTACACTCATTTGGTCAAGTTATTCAGGACACTTATTCTGTCCAATTTGTGTAACACACATAAAGAAATTTAGTGGCTTAAAACTTCAAAGATTACTCATTTATTTTCTCTAATAAAAGAAATCATTTTCTTTTTTCATTTGGTTTTTGACATATGATGATGACGGAAACATACATCAAACAATTCATAGGATAAATTGCACTAACTACATTTAAAATACACTACCGATGGGATTGACACAAGTGGTAAGTAAGTTTATTACTCCTTAAGCAAGATTTCAATTCGAGCCTTCTGGACGAAAAAATTTATCACTGAGAGCCTCACCTGTGATTCCTAAATACGCGACCCGGAACAACGGATTAGTCGGGATAAAACTCCGGATACCGTGGATAATTAAAAAAACATCTAAAATACACTTGAAAGTAAGGGTGAATCTAATTGTACTAGATTGAAAACTATATTCCCATTAAATTTTCAAAAACTATTTAAAAAATATATAAAATGTATATATATTGCTCCTATTATATTATTTAATTTAAACTCACATTATGAAAATTTTAAAAAACATTATATTATACTTGTATATATAAATAATGTATCATCTTTACCCTACTACTAAAATTTACTGATTCCGGCACTCTTTATTAGAGTTAGTTCTTGTAAATGATATGTTAATATGAGCTACCTTAGCCATCTCCATAGCAATCTAAGATTAAGATTGCATGAAAAATTCAACAAAATATGTTTCATCTTGGCAAGATAAGGTTTAGGGGGAAGGAGAAAAAATGATTCGATTAGAGGTCACTAGTTCATTGTTACAATTGGTAAATTGCTGGTTGGAGGTTGAACAAGAACCAAACAGAATTATTAACCTGTACCAAAATGAAAATTCATCATCATCATTTACAATTTTTTGTATCAAATGGGGAAAAATTGGTGAAGAATGTTCACCAACAGTGCAGCTTCATTTGGTTTCTGGCCTTTCATCCAAACCTTGAAATCTAGGGGGAAATAGTTAGCATCACTCCAACGTTTTAGAGAAGTTAAGGAAAATGGTCCTTGTACTACTCCCTGAGGATCTAGATAATACCACATCAACGCTTGCAACGATGCGGCAGGAGGAGCGGCAGGAGTAACCTGTTTTATAACAATTGGTTGTTCATCTTCGTCATCGTCATCGCTGAGTTCTATGACCTGAGGCTGAGATGGCTGCGCTGGCTTGGCCTGCGGCGCTTCAGTGATCCTAGCTTCGTTTGATTGAGCAGGCTTAGACACACTATTATTATTATTATTATAATGTGCAAAGTCTATTATTCGTGACTCTGGCCGCGGCTGAGCTGAAAAATTATACCATTGTTGCTCTGCGAAAACATGCCAAGAACATCATTCAGTATTCAGAGACGAAGAAACTACCATGTACAATGCAGATTAATCGATTCTAGAGTGGAGCAAATAAGCAGAACTACTTGCATGTGAACAAGTTATCTTTACAGCAGAAAGACACAGACCTCTTTATTTTATTCATTTTGCTGTTTAAACTTTAAATTTAAATTGAGAGCATCATGGAATGAGATGAGTGTTTATGACAAACCTGCATTGATGCCACGAGATATGCTGTTTAACACGGTGCCATTTGTTGCTGCATTGTAAAGAGAAACTTTTGACGATCCACTGAGACCGAGAATTGACTTTGGTGAATTGCTTTCTGGCTTTACAAGATTAGCACTATCCAGTTTTGTATCCTTGCATACAAAACCATTTAATACTGTTTGTGGAGCTTTTGGAACTATAGATGCTTGCTGACAGGTAGTCTGCCCTAACTCTTCTACATGGTTTTCTACTTTTTCATCTGGAACACGGGGTGTTGCAGATTCTGATATCTGCCATAACTCTTCGAAATGGTTATTTACTTTTTTATCTGGAACATCTGGTCTTGTAGATTCTGATACCTGCCAAAACTCTTCTACAAGGTTTTCCTCATTTTTATCTGGAAGATCCGGTGTTGTAGATTCTGACTCTAGATCCTCTGCAGTAACTTGAGGAATTTCACGCAATAGCCGTTCCTGTTCATCTGGATTCTGAAGCTTCTCCCTTTTCCGTATGTACTCATCCAGTGTGCTTCTTATTGGTTAAGGAATCCATCTTTGTAGAACCAGATTTTGAAGGGGAAAAACAAAGAAAATCTCAAATGAAAAGCATTTAGTATAACACATATAGTGATCACTCAATATCCTTAACATGCTCATCAGTCATCACTATGGCTGCTTTTTTTATTCACAAGTATGACTGAGTACTGAAATAAATATTGAACAGATTAAAGAACAATTATGCAACTGTTGTATGGAGCACACAAGGACTGAACAAGAATTTGTTTTGATGACAAAAATCAACCGGGCAATAAGCTATTGTTATCGTTTTATCTATTATCTTAATGAGCAAATCAGTAATGTTATTGGGTGATTATATATCAATGCTATCAAAGTCTCAACTTAACTCGTAAACTCTTATAAGCTTACAAGTTTAGGTCCCTAATCGACTGTACGGGTAAACTCTTAAGAGTTTAGGGGTTGAGTTTTACAATTCAATAACTAAGCACCATGAGTTTATGTGAACTCTCGAGTCTTGTAACCCTGTTACATATTGATTACCATGAATAGCCACTGATTACTAATAGTTTGGTTAATAATCCAGAGTATTTATTAGACGACAGATAATTGTACTAAAAGAACTCAGTAATGCACTAACTAGGTTCAGAAGCATACTTCACACCACATATTGCCATCTTATGCAAAAAAGGTAAGGAAGAGATTATCACCATTTAGCAAAAACTTCATCTAATAACACAATAAATATCAGAAAAGGATATTCTCTCCGCCAACCCTTTTCATTAGCTCTCTCGATTTGATTTTGTAACTGCACGAGTTCTCTGGCAAGCCACTATTACAGATTCACCACATAATAAGAAAGGCAAAAAAAGTTAGATGAAAACCCATGCCCAAATATCAAAAAAGTAAACATAAACTCTCACCTGGAAACATACAGCACAAAAATAGTTTTAAAGTACAGAGAGAAAATGGGACAAGTATATATATTAAATTAAAATTATAAATACATAGCATCGTAGACATTGGTACTAAATAGAATCAAGAAGTGTCAAATACTTAAATTCTAGAGCAACTACTATTTCTATTTTCTAAGAGTACTGTTTAAATGTGTCAGTGTGAAATGAATGATAGCTACTATAATTAAATCTCATTGTTTATAACTGATCAATAAAAAAACAGCAAGCAATTAGCATCAATGTTGATCTTATTTGCACTAGAGCATGGCTAGCCATAAGCATTACAGAATACAGAGTACTGAGAACAGAGGAACAAAATAAATGTATCAAAGGAGTCAAGCAGCTATTGCACTAATTTTTGGCTTTTCCTGGTGCAAAAACAAGCTGCTGAAACAATACATAAAACTTGCACACAATCTTTTATGCATAATATATTTTTTAAAAAATACCATTTTATAAATGTACATGGTAATTAGCAAGTTATCTCACCTGATTTGTCTTTTGATACACAAACAACAGCAGTTTATTAGCTACAATTTACCAATGTAAAAATTACTTATACAACAATACATAACATTCTTTCATGGTTTTTGTGACACGTATCATTGCCAATCCAGCATAATAAATAAGAATGGTATTCATATGTTCATGAAATGGTATCCACAATATATTATGCAAAGTGCAATTGTCATGCAGCTACTAATATGGATTTCCTTCTTTCTTAATCACTTGTTTCTTTATCTTTTACTTTGTTTTAGATATCTATTTATTTAATGTGCTAAAGAACTACCGAGGTTTATCAGACATAAGAAGAGCAAGTAGACAGATTCTGAGCAGATCATTGAACTCAGACATGAATGAAGCAATTGTAATGCAAGGTTTCATAATAGTTCAGTAATCAGTACGTACATGCTTAGTCACATCCTCATGCAATACTCTTGCCATCTTCTCCATATCCACCTACAATGTATAATAAAAGATAAAAAATACTGTCATGATATTAAGATGCACCAAAGCATAACTGCATAAGTCATGGGATTTTGCGTCAAACTTACTTCCATGTACATTGCCCATTTTTCCTATTCAGTTCATAATTTAATGAAGTGGATTTTTTAGTGTTGGAAGAATTTCCATATTTTAGTATAATTCAAAGTCTGAAAAGAACTTACAACCAAAGGTTTCTTGAGCAAGCCGTCTTTTACCCTCTGATGCAAATCCTCACATTCCTCCTGAAACCAAAGTCACAAATCCAAAACCTTATACAAATACAATGTAAAGCATAAAGTTCTAGGAAATGATGAGTGCATACAGAGCATTTGACACCTTTGGCATAGCAAAGGAGTAGACAATTTTTCTTTTTTGGTACCAGAAAGTTTAAGGGGAGGGAAGGTTGACCCATTTCCAAGTTCAGGGCATTGTACAAGCCACATTACTATAGATTACTTATTAATGTAAGATTGTCAGCATGAACCGGACTCAATGTTTTTATGCCATCTTTACAAAATAAAGTTTTAAAAATAGCAAGTCAAAACAATTATACCTCAGAGAAGTTATCATCTGAAAGCATGGGAATACTGATGTCTTTAATGAAACCAGAAGCTCGCAGGAGGATATCCCCATTGATTCCAGAACCCTTCTTTAAACCTGAAAGATATCCGAGAAAGAACTGTGCTTCAGCTAATCAGAACAAAATAAATCAGATCACCATATCTTCTAAATCTGCCATATTCAACTGTCCATTGCCATACTAAATACACAAATAAATAAGCAACACTAAGAAATAACTGCAGGAGCAGTCATAGAAAATTAATTGCAAACTGCACACTTTATTACTTATTCTAATTTTTCAGAGTTATGACATTGTTAATCAAATTAATATGACTTTCTCATTCTACTGGTTAGGGTACTCTGCTATATTTATGCTTAAGTGGTTGATGAGGATACCTTGCAAAGCAATTTATACATTTAAAACCCATAAAAATAAGCATTTATTCATAATCCACCAACAGAAGCCAAATTACCTGTGACTAGCAGAAGCTGGTGCGAGTTTTTCTGAAGGTAGTCATTTGGGTCACTTCTGACTCTTATGAAGCTTCCAACTACTTTAGTCTCAAATGTTTCAGGGTCCTTCACAAGCTCCTCAACTAAACTCCTCTTTAAATAAACAAGCTTGATGTTGAAAGGAACGATGGCCGCGAAACAGCTCTTAGGTTTTTCAATAACCCGTTTCTTCGGCTGAATCTTCCTCTCTGAGGGCATTGTCTTCGGTGTCCTTGGGGTTTCACACTGGGCATTATCTTCATCATCTGAGTTGAAATAGATATCATCATCAGAATGCCCACAATTCTCGGCAAAGTGCGACTCAAGCAAGTCATTTATCTTCAGCCGGCTAATTGTCTTCCTACTGAACAGCAAATGAAGCCTCTCATCACACACAATTCTCTTCTTCTTGGTAGGATGTTGAAGGGCGTTGCGCTTAACATAGTCATTTATGATCTCAGTTGCCTCATTCTGAGTTATCTGCTTGCTCGTGTCCAAACCAATAGATTGAAGGAACTGAATAAGAGAGGTAGAACCCCATCCATCATACTCCTTTTTTCTCTTCACGTATTTCCTCTTCTTCCTAATGGGGTTCTGAACCTTCCCATTAATTTCCTCTACCCAGAAGGACCCATCATAAGCTTCACCATCCATTCTTTTTCTCAATCAAAAACCCTAAAATTCAATATCCTCCGCTACTGAGACTGAGCCTCCCACCTCTCAAATTTCTATAGTTCCATGCTTTCAGTTCCTCAGATTTTTTCCCCCTTCCTTCCAACCTCTACCAGAAAATTAACGATACTAATTAATAATAATAAATTCGTAATTTCAAATTGGCTCCAGAAAAAAAAAATAGTCAAACAAATTTAAAAAAAAAAACAGAGAGAGAGAGAGAAGAAAAACCCTTGGCACGCATTTTCTTGATTCTTGAAACCTCTTAAATTGAGAGAAATGAGGAAATTAAGAACAAGAAATAAAATGAGAAGTCGTCGAAAGTGGGAACCAGAAAATGCGACATGAGTTAATGTTGAATAACAAGAAGGAAAGAAATAGAAAGAGCACATTGAGAGAAAGAGAAGGAAAGAAAGGAGAGAGACAACATCGTCAAAACCAAAGGACAACAACGGAAGAAGATTAATAATAATTAAAAAAAAAAAAACAGAACAAGGTAAAATGGAATTACATTAAGATAGAGAAATTGGGGGAGAAAGAGAGAGAGAGAGAAGATACCGAGTGTAGTTGGTGAAGAAGATTCTGGAAGCCGATGCAGAGAGAGAGGGTGATGGTAGGTGAGTTGCGAGTCAGTGACTCAGTAAGAGAGTGAGGAGAGAAGGGGCAGAGAGAGTGGCGGAGCCGCGGAGGAGGGGGGTGTGTGTGTGAGTGTTGAATGTGGTTTCGTTGGCCATATTTGTGCATTCAATTGAAAGAATGAAAGAAAGTACCGAAACTTAATGGGCCCCACCACAACAACAAAATAATATATGTAATGTTACTAGAGAACAGTTTAATTAAAAAAAAAGAAAAGAAAAACAAAAAAATTGAATTTCGAATATGCCTCCCTCCGTGTGACAAAAGCCTCTTCCCTCTTATATTAAAGTGGGTTCGATTGGATTAAATCTGAATTAGTTGAGAAATGTTTTTTTTACGTAAGAGAATCGGTCATTATCGAACATTAAATATAATAATTTATTAATTCATATTATATATTAATCTAATATTTTAAAAGTTGAATTAATAATTTTAAAAAGTTAGATTATTACATTTCATAGTTGTATGATAAAAATTGAATATTTTAAATAATATGAATGAGTGTATCAAAATCAAATTTTTATTTTATTATATAACTTATATTGTCAAATCATTTTAATATAATAGAATTTAATTTTGTGTACAATATAGAACAAATTTAGATTAATATAGAATCAAATTAAATGTTAACACAAACGGCGAATGTTTAGATTGGTGAATCGTCGTGTCTAAAAATTAGTCACCAGTTACAGATTGACGGAGTAATACTCAAGAAAAATCCATAAAAAAAATTAAATTAATAGTTAGTGTGGAATATTTTGTTTTATATTTAAGTTTAGTAGAAGAGACAATTTCAATAACTTGAGTGATAGTAACAAGTGGATATTCCGTTTTTAATTTTCAATTTTTTTTTTTAATGGATATTGAAAGGGAAAATGTTTGCCCTAGGTGGGTGCAACACTTTTTGATAGACTGAACTTTTCTTGTTGGTCCTATCCTTTAGGTTCTATATTAGCTATATCGAACTAGAGTGAACATTTGCGTTTTATGATTTTAGTTAAGAAATTGTTGGATTGAATGGACTATTCTATAAGGTAGCCCAAATTAATTGATTTTAGGGTAGAGAGGTGGACCTAAATGGTTGATGGGAGATAGAGAAGTTTTAATTAACTTTAAAAAAAAATGCAGGAACACACCAAAAATTAAATGAAAACTATATTTGTAATTGGTTCGTATGTAATATTCAATATATTAGTTTTAATAAATGAAAACTAAATTGTGATATATTCCACATTTTAATATTCAAATTCTCTTTTATCAATTATTAATTTTAATGGATGTCACATAAATATTTAATTTTGAATGTTAACATAATATATTAGTCCCTTCATTTTTAAATAAGAGTTTAATTTTGATATATTTTATACTGTTGTCCAATCAAAATAAAAGCAAAAATCATTTTTAAATAAAGTTTAATAAATATGCATAATATATATATGTTGATTTAATTTCCTCTGAAGACAGAACAACATCAAAATAAAAACAAAGGTCCAAATTAAAAGGCAAAGCAGAGCTTTTTATTCCAACTTTGTGAATTCAGTTGTTCTATATCTCTGCATTGTATCGCAACAAATTATGGTTTTTGGTCTTACATATATACTATGTGAAAAGTGGCACACATGCAACATAACATGTGGCTGAGGTTGCTTCCAAAGATTCCTGGCAAGAAGTTCCCAAACCTTCGATTCTGCTTGGAAATAAATGGGGCAGGATTATGGGTGTGTTCTTCCACTATTAGCAATATAATAATCTCAGGAAATATTTGTTGCACAATAAAAAATTAGTTAAACCAGTCCATATATTATATACAATATATAAAATATAAAATATACAATATATATTACATGTGGTGCACAACATATATCATATATTTTGCATAATATATATTACATGTTACATTATCATTTTTCTTTGCAACATATGATATATATTATACATATCACATGATATATAACGTGCATAATATATAAAATTTATTGTGCATAACTTATAGACTGATTTGATTATTTTTTTGTTATACATATGGCAATGATCATGATATTATTTTGAATATCTAAGGATAGATGTTTCATTTAAACATTTATTTCTTTTTTTTTTTTTGTCATTCTTTTGTTTTTGTCTACATTTTTTTTTGTCATTCTTCACTCTTAATAGACTAACTTTTATTGTTGGTCATATACTTTTGGTTTTATTAGCTAGATCAAATTATAATGGACATTTGATCTTCTTTTTTGGTCAGGAATTATTGGATTGAATGGACTACTAGCCCAAATAAATTGTCTCGAGTAGGGAGATGGACTTAACTCTTAAGCGGTCCATAGGGAAATAACAAGGGTGTTCTAACATCTAAAAATTTATATATAATAATTGAAAAGGGTAAAATAAATAACATTTTGATTAGTGAAATACGAATTAACTTAATGTACAATGGTGTACATAGAATGTTTGCGAAATCAATTAAAATCATGTCAAAGATATAAAATTGGTAAGACAAGTCGATTTCACAGACAAACAAGTCCATATGTGGTGTCATGTTTATGATGCAACCATAGTAATTTTCGGTGCATCTTCGACTGTCACTATTTCCATCATTCTTAATTATCTTTGTAAAAGAAATGCAATATATATATGTAAATATTTATTATGCAATAATAATCTGCGCATGATGATAACGACTTGTTTGTTTTGATTCAAAACTGCTTTAATTAGTGGAGTAAGCTTTCCTGGAGCATGCATACTTCTCTTCTTTTTCTTCTTTACAAGCAATAAAAAGGAATACTAAGCAAACAAGAAAATGAACTTAGAAATGAGACATCCAGCACATATTAATAAAACCAACTAGCATCAATTAAGAATAATGTTCTGATAGTGCCAAGTTATTTTGTAGAATTTCTTAAAGAAAAAATATTATCTTGCTAACATATTTATTAAAATTATTAACATTTTATTAAATAGAAAAGAGATGGAAAATATTATTGTATGTACCAAATCCAATAACACTACCCCTCCTTAAGTATATGCTATGAGTGTTACTGTAGCATTTATTTTATTAAAGAAATTACTATATTCAATATATATACTACTACCAAATTAAAGGACAATAACTCATTAAGTTTTTCCAAATACACTATTAAAAATTTTAGTATTTCTATCAATTAAAATATTAAATATATTAATAAAAATATTGTCAGTAAATATAATATTGATAATTAATAATCGTTAAAAATACTTAAAAATAGTTTGTAAATATTTCAAAGATCAATAATTATTAAAAAATAGTTTATATTTATTTTCAACGGTCAATAAATATTATATATATGATTTTTTTTATAATTTTATCAATATTTTTCAATAATTAAATTGAAATAACTATTATTCACACCATATTACATCACAATTTTTCTCTTTCCAATTAACTTCATTGCAAAATGATCAAATAGATTTATGAGGACAAAGACAATAGCTAAAAATGACATGCACCCACGTTCTAGAAGTAGTTTTCAAATAAATTAGCTTTTGAATTGCCTTTTTAAGCACATATAATTATTTTGTACAATATAAATATATCTAACTAGTAATTAACGTGTATTATATAATGTATGTCATATGTACAAATATGACACACATTACATATAACACATATATTATATATAGCACACATTGAATAGTCATTAAATGATATTTATATTATACGATAAAAATTATTAAAATAATAATACTATAATAATATAGTTCTATGGGTTACGCAATAAACAATTTGAAACCAAAACGGTGTTAGATAGATTTATATGTGTTTCTTTAATTAAAAACGACAAGACCTGTATGCTGTGTTGCTAAAGGCATGCATGCCCAATAAACATTTCATGCCTTATAATAATTTAGATGTGAGAGGGACATATATATATAGATTAATTAATCTTCATCTACTTTAATTTTATACATATCCTTTTGACCAACCATGTACATTTAATTCTCTCCAATAATTTGGAAAGCTAAGATAAAGTATATATTTTTTTAAATTTTTTCTATTTCATAGATAAGGAAATGCTCAACCCACAAAAGGGAGAGAAAGTACTCTGAAAAGCAATACATATTATCATCATTTAGTGGTTTCAATACGTATATTTAACTTCTTTTTTAGGCTTGTTTGGAGTATAGTGTTTTGTGGATTTTTAGCTTTTGTTTTTTGGTTCATGTAAAACCACAAAATTCACTTAAAATTCTTTCTTGCCGAGTCAAATATTTTTAAGTATATAATAAAAGTTCTTTCAGTAATTAAGAAATGTTTGACTCCTATAGAACAATGAAAATATAAGTGAATAGAGTACAAATTTTTCTTGGTCTTCTCCTATTTGAATATATATCTATTTTTAAAATTTTATAAATGTATTATTTTTTCGGTTCACGACCACGAGAATTAAACCATCGACACGCAAGGAAGAATGAGTCTCAACCACCCAACCACACTTCTCGGAATATACACCGAGAACAATAGTCATTTTCAACATTGTTAAAAAAATGTTAATAAAAGTATCATAAATATAAATTCCTCTTTTATAATTATTGATCGTCGAAAATATTTATATATAATTTATAAGTATTTTCTATGGTTACTAATTATCAATATTTTTTTTATTGACAATACTTTTATTGACATATTTAATATTTTAATTGTTGAAAATACTCAATTTTGTAATGATAAACACATATTTTTTAAATATATGCAAAGAATATAATATTATTGGTATCTTATTAAACCCAAGAACCATTGGCCCAAGATAAAGCCCATCCAATACATTATTGGTGGTATCTATCTTTTGCCTTTGGAAATTATTCCACTTATGACTTGATTATTTTTTTTCCATTATAAATAGCAGTTGATTCTGTGGTGGGACAAATAGAGAATATTCAAGAATCAAAGCAACGAGAAGCAGTAGCCTTAGAAGCACACATTCTCACACACACTACTACTACTAATAGTAATATATATCTTCATCAAATAATTAATTAATATAGATATTATATATTATGGAATGGAGAAAGTATTATCTAGATATGATATTAGTTCCATTAGGATTTGTGATAACACTAAGTTATCATGTTTGGTTATGGCATAAGACTCGCACACACCCTTTTTCAACCACCATCGGAATCAATGCTCATGCTCGACGTTTCTGGGTCCCTGCCATGTTAAAGGTATCTATACATATACATATACCATCATCTTCATCTTCTTCTTCATTCAAATCTTTTTAATTCATACCAATAATTACTTTAGTTTTTCAGTATCTTTCAACTCAAAGTTCTTAACTCTAGTATATTAGATAATCATTTGTGAGGGTTCTAATTGACAAGGCTTGTGGTGATTGAATTTTTAAAGAATGGTTATCATAATTAAGGTGTTAATTTTAACTAATCAAATTTGGTGTTATTATCTCACTTGCTTGATGTGAGTACCATTTTCACACTAATCTTAATTAGCTTCCTTCTTTTCACATTACTTGTTGATTTGAATTTTGATATGTTTTTTAAAAGTCAACAAAAAAGAGGTAATAATACTTAACAAATGAGCCAAAGGGAAAGCTCAAGGTAAAATTATCAACAATTGATCAAGCTTGGCAAGATTCAAAGATATATTGCTTTAATTTGTTGAATTTATGGCTTTCAGGACCAAATCTCACTATGCTATGATATATATGTCTTTACAAGTTCACATAATCTTGAATATTGAGAATCCACTTACAATCTGCAAGGAATCTTTAACCACAAAAATAAGGATTTATCAAAAAAAAAAAAAAAGAGGGACACTTTAATTTAAAGCAGATAAATATATATACACACAAACCTCACCAAAAAAAAAAGGAAAAGAAAAAAAAAAAGGTAGGTTAATGACTCCACTTTTGTGTTTGGGCCTAGTTGAAGCCTTTACAAATAAAGAAAAGAAATGGCATTCATGTTACACACGTACGCCACAATCCATAACCATAATATATTCTTGCAATATATAATTTCTTAGCCATATAAAGTGGTGCATAATTAAAGGGTGATAGTAAATATATAATGAGAAACCAGTCAAATTAGCCAATAGGATTTTGGATCATAATTGTTCAGTTCATTACCATCTCAATAATTATTTGAGTTACAATTGTTCAGCTTATTACCATTTCAATGATTATTTAGCCAAAAATAAAATCAAAATAAGTTCATTAATTGTATTGACTGATTTTCTATTTTACATGACATATTATTGTTAATTAGATAAGGCTTAGTGAATATTAGGTATATACAATATTTTTGACAGAAATCATACTTATAGTTGAATAATATTTTTTAATAACCCATTAATTCATCTAAAGATTACTCTTATAATATATTATTCTTCATACAAAATTTTGTTAACATTTTTTGTTAGTCAATATTTTAGAAATGCGTCATCTCAAATTGATTTTTGATATGACAATGTCATGTGCAATCTATCACTCTCAATTTTAAGAGTAGAATCAATAACATAAGAGATGGCATAAGATATGAGACAATTAATAGTGATAGATTGCACCTTATCATATGAAAAATTAACACGAGAAGATCAATTTCCATCATTTTAGGATATGTATATATTAAGTCCAATTCTTTTTCAGGACATTGAGAAGAAGAACATCCTAGTAGCTCAAAGTCTGCGAAACCTAATAATGGGATCAACTCTGATGGCCACAACTTCAATTCTCCTCTCAGCTGGCTTAGCAGCAGTAATAAGCAGCACTTACAGCATCAAAAAGCCTCTTGATGATGTTATCTATGGTGCTCATGGTGAATTCATGGTAGCACTAAAATATGTCACACTTCTCACCATTTTCTTGTTCTCATTCTTCTGCCATACCCTCTCTATCAGGTTCCTTAACCAATTGGCCATCCTAGTTTGCACTCCACAAGATGCATTGTCCATGGTCACCCCACAATACCTTATTGAGATTTTTGAAAAGGGAATTATTTTGAACACTGTTGGAAACAGAGTGTTCTACTCTGCTCTCCCTCTTTTGCTCTGGATCTTTGGTCCAATCCTTGTTTTCTTGTCTTCTGTTGCTATGTTATCAGTGTTTTATTCACTTGACTTTGTTTGTGAGAGTGGTAAAGCAAGGATGGTGAGTGACAAAAGTGACTATGTTTGAGGTAATCTAAGCTACAACTTATGCAGAGATATTGTACCGACATTATGTCATTCCTTATCGAGACTGAACGACGTGTAAGACCTGATAAGGAATGAGAATATGTGTCGATGAAATATCTCATAAATTGTATAAGAGTAAATACAGTAATGTTTGTTGTACAACATAAATACGTCCAACTAGTATTCAATATATGCTATACATAACACGTAATGTGTGTTATATGTATAGTACATGTACGTATGACACACATTACGTGTTATGTATAGTACACGTTGAATATTTGTTGGACGTATTTTTGTTGTTCAACCAACGTTATTGGAGTAAAAATAAGACGAAAAAGAAATTACTAATAGTGTGTGTGGTGTCATTGATATTGGCATATCTTTTACAATAAAAGTTGTAAAAGTAAGCAAGCTACTTGTACAAGGCATATGTGTGTGTATATATATATAAGTGCAGAAGCGCTTTAATGAAATAATTCATATATATGTCTTTTATTTGTAATGTATGGCTTTGATTGTGATTACCATTAACTTTTTTGTTCTTCAAATCACTAGTCTTTTTCCCTGTGGTACTAATTAGAGTTATTTTCAATGCTTTAATTTGATGAATAAAAGGAAGATAATATGGCACGTAGGTCGATTCTTATAAAAGGGATGATGCTTTATACTGTGTAATGCAGACACATACATAGAGTAATAGCTAATTACCACGGTTAATTTTGTCTATTCTAGAAGTATAAATAATATGAAAAAATTAAAGTTTGAGGACCAGTCTTCAATATATCCAGCAGAGAACCAAGTTATTAGCCTCAACTTTGGGAAAAGTTTGGAAAATTGACACGTAGGCAGATTCTTACACATACATATTTGATTCGATCCTTAAAATTGTTGATATGATTCAATCCCTCCTTGAATTGTTGATTCGATTTGACAAGGAGGCCTTCAACTTTTATTGGTTCGCCGATTGAAGAAAATATATTTATTTGGATCATATTACCAATTCTTTTTCCTGACCACAAAAATAGATTCATAAGATTTGTAAGATGTCTTCGAAATGGGTAGTGATGAATTTAGTAACATTAAATGCTACCATTACAGTCCACATGGATCGGAGAGAGGGAGACAGAAAAACATTAAATGCTAATAAGAAGACAGAACATTAAATTAAATAATACTCTCTCCGTTCATTTTTAATTGACATTTTAGAGTATTATACACTTATTAAGAAGGTGATGAAAACAAAAAAATTTCTATAAAAGTAAATGTATAATAACAAAATTATCCTTATAGTTTTTTGTGCAATAATAATTGTAAGAGATAAAAAGAGAGTGTATGTATGGATAAAACTGGAAAAAGATCGTAAGTATTTCATTGAAAATCTAAAATGACAAATAATAGTGGACAAATAAATTTCCTAGAAAAACAAATAAAAGTGGACGGAGGGAGTACACAAATATGAGTGTGTGTATATATGTGCATGCGTGTATATAGATAGGTACAGAGAACTCGATTCATTGTGATAACTAGTAATAGAGGAAGCTAGCTAGCTAAGTTAAAGAGATAAAGAAACAGATAATAATATAACATTATAGATTGATCATAGCTAGATCGATGGAGATGGAGTGGAGAAAATGTTACATAGATTTGATACTAGTGCCCTTAGGATTAGTGATCATATTTGGGTATCATTTATGGTTATGGCATAAGGTTAGGACACAGCCCTTCACCACTGTCTTTGGAATTGACGCTGATGCCCGCCGATTATGGGTTCCTTCCATGATTAAGGTATGTTTGCTTGCATGCGCCTCTATACATCTCCAACTTTTTTTTCTCTTGGTTCATTGTCCCTCTAAGAGGAGGTTAATGAAGCTAGGACTTTAGGCAGTTAAATTCTTTTATTATACATTTTAGTAAAAAAAAATGAGCAGGCACAATAAAAAACCAGCCAAAACAGCCAACAAATAGAGTTTGGGTCACAATCACTCAGCCCATTAAAAATATACTCATGATTAAAAGTGTTAAATGGACTTTGTTGATTGTTTTGACTGATTTTTTATTGTGCTCCAAGCATTTATGAAAAAAAATATATGGAACCGTCAAAATGTTTTGCAGAACTTATTAGTGATAAACACTACTGTATGGATGCATGTTGGACACACTATTCTTTTAATTTTATTATTTGATTTTAAAAGATCTTATTTTAGAGTTTGTTTTAGAACTCTAAAATTGTTGCGTAGTTCCTAATTACACTTCAGAGTAATTAAGTAGCAACACTAAATTAATTAAAGAATGATATATGAATCTCACATTTTCGATTAATTAAGTTAAAATAAAGTATGTAATATATCATTCTTTATGTATATATTATTGTACATGTTTTAGATTTCTAAAGAGAAATGTTTGGTGAATAACTCTTAACTTTTTAATAACCCAAGTTCCAAATACTAAGACTCATCTAATAATGATCGATGTAGACTTTACATCTCTAAATAATTAAGTTATGATAAGAGGTCATCACAAGTTCATCAATTCTTATAAAATTGCAGGATGTAGACAAGAAAGGTATTTTAATCATCCAAGCACTTAGAAACTTGATAATGGGGTCAACCCTAATGGCCACAACATCAATTCTCATATGTGCTGGCCTTGGAGCAATTATAAGCAGCACATACAGTGTTAAGAAGCCCATAAGTGACTCAATTTTTGGAGCACATGGAGAATTTATGGTAGCCCTAAAATATGCCCTAATCCTCTCTCTATTCCTATTCTCATTCCTATGCCACTCTATATCCATAGTGTTCCTTAACCAAGTCAATATCCTCATTTTCACACCACAAGATGTGATGTCATTGGTGACATCAGCATATTTGAGTGATCTTTTGGAAAAGGCTTCAATTTTGAGCTTTGTGGGTAATAGGCTTTTCTATGTTGGGCTTCCCCTTTTGCTTTGGATCTTTGGGCCTTTCCTAGCTTTTGCTTCTTCAGTGGCAATTGTCCCTCTTCTTTATAATCTTGACTTTATTGTTGGCAATGAGAAGGCCCATTTGATGGATGAGGCTAATAAAATAGTACTTAAGGCTTAAAGTGCTTTGGGCTAAAAGGAGAATAAAAAAAATTAGGGCTATCAATAAATAAAGCCTTATCTCCCAATAACTGTTAAGTATTAACCTTGCTTCTTTTGATGTGCTATTTTAACTTAATAATGTTGGGTATGAAGTGTTTGACCAAAATAAAATGTTGTGTTGTATAGTCTTGTTGATTGTAATAAACTAATAATAAGATTAGCTTGTATGATATCAATTGCCAAAATTTCTTATGTATAATTATTATTCAGTTTAATTGAAATGCATCTCCAATGTAAAATGACAATTCATCATTTTTTACATTTTTCAAATTTGAATCTGAATTGATTTTAAAATGGTACATGTGACATATTTTATTTTGTTGATAATATAAAATATTTTACAATTTCAGTCAACTAAATTCATGATTAATTGGGTATAAAAAATGTTTGATATTCAAGTAAAAGTTAGTCGACATTCAACATTTCTTTGGAGTGTTTTCCTTTGGTTACTTACCTGTTCATGAAAATGTTTGTTGAAAAAGGATTGAAAAGGGAAAAATATGAAAATAGTGAATGGTATATATTTTTGTATTTTTTTTTGTCACATCACTTTATTATTATTAGATATGACGGTTATCTAGTTATTATCCTATTGGAAGGCTCATACTGTAATTATAAAAAAAAAAAAAGATATGACGGTTATCTATATTCATTTACTCATTTGTCACGTACACTTAATTAATATTGATAAAATATAATAAAATGACAAAAATTTAACAAACTCATACAAATAATTGTAAAGCTGTAACATTAATAGGTGAGTTATAAGTATAACAATATATATCTCATCATTGAATACCTTAAAACTCACGAGATTCAAAGAGTAGTCAAAGAATATGTACGATGAATTGTGAATTTAGTGTCACGTCAGCTAAAGAATAGGGATATTATTAGTGATATATGTCAAGTCAATCCTGATATACAATTACTACAAATATATTATAAACAATAAAATTATAATCTTATAATATAAATATGTTGTTTAGGTGGACAATTATATATATTAGCTATATTTTATGATAAAATTAAATTGGTTTAACAACTGTAATGATCTATATGAGTAGGTGCGCTGGAGTCATAGCCACCAACTCAGCAATATCAAACAACTCACCAATTGTTGTTAAGCAAACTCTGTACGCAAATGTGCTAATAATATATCACCATGTCAATAAAATACATGTGTTTAATTATTCAAGTTATTTTCAAATGTCACATATATTATTGTAAATATAAACATCGTACCAGCTCTTTAATTAATTAAGCAATAATAATTTTGAAAAAGAAATAATATCAAGTATAATTTCTTCTATCAAATAGGTTTTTCATATATCCTGTTAAATGTATATAATAGGATTAGCTAGCTATATATTATGTTGACACGAAATAAATTATGGTGCCACCTATAATCTATAAGTTTAAATGTATTAATTTTTTAATATATTAAAAAAGTTAAAATGATCATTTAAAATGAAGTGAGTAATAGGTTAAGAATAAATTTGACTACTAAAAAATCATCAGAAACAAAAAGGGAGGGAGTGTTATTGGTACATAACCCCTCTACTTATTTAATTGTTGGCAATATTGATGCATATAATGACAAGTTGTAAATATATTTATTAAAGTTGTCAACATTTTAATGAGGTGAAAAAATCAGTAAAAAACACTATACTATATATATTTAGCATTTTTTGAAACAAAAATGGCTCTTAACATAAAATCACTGTCCCCTTTCTAAATTTTTAAATATGGTTGTGTCTCAATTTCTGGCACTTTTGGATTTCACTTTTTATGCCTCCTTATTATGAGAGATAGATTTCATATTTGAAAATTGAAATGGCCCCACTCCGTTTCCTCGTACTTGAATTTCCACTATCCACTCCTCTCGCCATACTCGTTTGAAACATAATTATATATGAAGGTACATATAGTTTTACATTCGAAGCAAAACAAATATATAATTTTACATGAGAAAATAATGGCTCTAATTAACGTCTAAATCGAATGAAAATAATGTGATCTCTATTTTCTTTTCATATCTACTTCAACTTTGTTTGTATGTGAAAACTATTCCTTCTAGAAACTTTTGTGCTTAAATAATTCGAGTTTAAAAAAATAACTATTTAAAGGTCAACTATGGTGAAGTACATCTTTATCTCCACTAAATAAAATATTACTAGTTTATTGCAATTATTAGCCTTAATTTACATAATCAAACCGCAAAAGACAACTAATAAAGCAAATTATTATGATAAATACCTTATAAAAGCAGCCTATAGTCTATAGGAGATAGCAATACATACATTTATTAAACAATAATTAGTATGTACACTAAAAATACTTAATCCCTTGTACTCTATACATATATGAGTAAGTAACTAACTAATTAATTAAGTATTTTTTTTTTGCTTATTCTCCCACTTCTCTATCATTTAGTGGGAGTAAGCCCAATGTATGTATTGTTGGAGTACAAGGAGCAATACTCTTTATTAATTGAGCTTTAGTAGAGATATAAAATTGTATCAGCCAAAACAGTAAAAAATATGAGTTTGGATCTAAATTACTCAGTTCATAAAAAAAATACACATGATTAAAAATGTTATTTGGACCAAAAGTATTAAAATGAATTTTTTTTACTATTTTTCTGGAAAAATGTTGTTACCCAATACTTTATATTATTAATTAGCTAGCTAGGTGAGACTATATATATATATATATATATATATATATATATTTATTTCTCCGATTTCTTTTCTCCTGAAGACATGCAAAACCCTTTTAAATATAAAAGTAACATGTGATTTCGACGAGCAAAAAAGAAAATGTCAAGTTGCTATATATAATTAATAACATCTTGGGATCCAACTACCTTCACTTGTATATAATAATGCCAAATTATATATATTATAATGATATTTTAAAGCTACAATTACAACTAATTATGCTTCTCTGGCTATGTCATCACTGGATAAGTACCCCCTAATCTCTCTCTCTCACTAATTAATAATCACTCGTTATCTCCAAAGGGCCACAAGAACAATGGCCGATGAAACAAAAACATTATTAGTGCGTTTTGGTGTTATTGGATGTGCTCACATAGCCATCAAGCTTTGCAAAGCCATAGCAAAAGCTCCAAATGCAACTCTAACGGCCATAGGGAGTCGTTCTCTCGAGAAGGCAACAACCTTCGCAACAGAGAACGGCTTGCCGGAGACAGTTAGGGTTTATGGGAGCTATGAAGCTGTTCTTGATGATGACCAGGTGGATGCTGTATACATCCCTCTCCCGACGGCCTTGCATGTGACATGGGCAGTCAGGGCCGCCGAGAAAGGGAAACATGTGTTGCTTGAGAAGCCGGTGGCAATGAACGTGGCCGAGCTTGACCGGATTCTTGAGGCTTGTGAGGCAAATGGGGTGCAGTTCATGGATGGAACCATGTGGGTGCACCACCCTCGTACGGCTAAAATGAAGGAGGCTTTGTCTGATGAACAGCGCTTTGGTCAACTCAAATGGGTAGGTATACGTTATTAAATCAATTATATATATATAAAAATTTAATTTTGATTAAGTGACAATCACTCAATTAAAATTTTTCATAGAAGAGAGAAAATACTATAATGACTTATGCGACAGCAAATAATTAGATGATTGTGTAAAAAATTTATACACTATCGAATGAAAATTAAATTATATATATATATAGAGGAGATATATGTTTACACCGGTGTAAGATATATATAATGTTGATCTTACACCGGTTATAACTTTTTATTGAATGTGTTTTTTTCAAAATCCACCGTTGGATTGAAAACTTATATACTATAGATCATCTCAAAGAAATTTGACATTAATCAGAAATCATTTGATACATCTTTTGTATGTCTATGAATCGACGTAATAAATAGTTCGTAAATGTGTGTAACTTATAATATTTTGATCACAATCTTATAATTGTTAAATTTATTTGAAATTTTACACATACAATCACTTTGATATACAATTGTAATTCAACGGTTGGTTCGACAAAAAAAATATTTTATAAAAAATTATTGAAGGTGTAAGCATACTAAATCTTACACCGGTGTCAAAGTATCCCTACTCATATATATATATATATATATAGATTTAATTTTCATTCACCGATAGTGTAAATTTTTTTTTACACAATCATCTAATCATATGCTGTCACGTTAGCCATGATTATGTTTTCTCTCTCTCACTACCTAAAAAGTCATACAAACAGAGTGTTTTGATTGGACGACAGTGTAAAATATCTTTACACTGTCAGTGCATCAAAATTGAACTTTATATATATATATATATATATATATATATATATATATTGATCATCGATGATGGTGGTTTAGCTAGTCTGTTCTTTTTCTTGTGTTGCACAAATTTGAATTGCCCTAGATTCACTCATGCACGACCGTGCCAACATAGAAAGAGACATTATTTTTTCTTTTTAGAAAAAGGCCACATTTTTCGGGGTTGTTGAAAAATCAAAAGCTTTTTGAGTTTACAACTCCTTATGTATATAGAGTATTGTTGTGCATAATAATGAAAAAAAAAAATCAAAACAATCAATAATATATTATGCACAAATATGCATAATGTATATTACATTTTGTAGATAATACATATCATATATTATGCACAGTACTATATATCATATAATATAAAGAAAGATATATAACATATAATATATATTGTGCATAATATGTTATATATGATTTGCATAATATGTAATATACATTACATATTACATGTTATGTATAATTTATTAGTATTATTTTGGCTGGTTTTTTATTGTGCACAAATTTTTTTTCATGAATATATAAATAGAAATGTTTTTTATACATCATAAAATCAGTCAAAATAATATAATATTTTAAAAGTATTAATCAATCTTTTAATATTATATGACATTTTAAAAGGTGAATTAATAGTTTTTAACTGTTGAGTTATTACATATGATGACTAATTTTATAATGTACACGTAATGTTACTATTAAATAATTAGATGATTTTTTTATAATTTGTAAGTTTTTTAATTCGTGGTCACAACACTCACACCGGAATTAATTATGGAGTAATATTATATGTACACCATAAAATCAGTCATAATTTATAATAATTCAACTTTTTAAAACTATTAATCCAACTATTAAATATGTTGGATTAATAGTTTTAAAAAGTTGGATTATTATATATGATAGCAGTGATGACTGATTTTATATATGATATACGCAAATCATTTCTCTTAATTATATGAAACATAATTCGGGGCTAAAACGAAGAGTAATAGCCGAAGTATAATTAAATCTTCACAACAATGAAGTGAAGATATAATAAGCTGAACAAAATACACAAAATTAAATTAGAATTATTAGGTAAGGATTAGGTATTTGCAAAATTACTTTAATTTGTTTATTCTTATCCTTCATTTCAAAGTTTATTGTTTAATTTGTATATATATCCTTCATTTATTTATTCTTAAATGATCAATAATTATTAAATAAAACCAACGAGCTAGAAAACTAGAAATCGCCTTTTGATGCCAAAGGTATGCCTCTACTTTACTAGACACGATAGAATTTAGCTGTAGTAGATCGATGAGAATGCTGCCTATTTTAACACACGTGATGACAACGTTTTCACATTTTTAGAGAATCATGTCTACACCTTTATCTTTATACAATAAACTTAATTGAAAAAAAAAATGAGTAGTAAGTAAGAACAAATAATAAAAATAATGAAACTCATATATTATATACATATAATATAATATTTAAATATTTGAAAATAATAGATATTTAAATAATATTTCTCGAGAAATACTTAACGAACAATTGAAAACCAGCCAAACCAGTCAATAAGTCAATTTAATACTTTTTTACCCAAAAAATCTTTCTCTAGGAAGTTAATTTTTAGTAGGCTGAGTGAGTATGACTCAAAATTTCTATATGGACTGATCTTGACTGATTTTTTATATAAAAAATGAAAGTTCTTTTTGTGTGCTAATATGTTTATGCTACGATGAATTTTCAGATACACAGCTGCCTGACATACAACCCAGGCCCAGAGTTCCTTAAAAACAGTATCCGCGTGAAGCCCGAGCTTGACGGGCTTGGCGCACTGGGCGACACAGGGTGGTACTGCATCCGGGCCATCCTATGGGCCAAAAACTACTCGCTCCCAAAATCAGTACTCGCATTCCCAAACGCTATCCTCAACGACTCCAACGTCATCCTCTCCTGCGGCTCCTCCCTCCACTGGGACGACGGAACCTCCGCCACTTTCCACTGCTCCTTCCTCTCCTACCTCTCCTTCGACCTCACCGCTCTCGGCACCAACGGCTCTCTCCGCCTCCACGACTTCACTCTCCCCTTCCACGACCTCCTCGGCTACGCCTCCTTCTCCGAGGCCTCGCTGTGCGATTACGACGGCGGCGAGAGTGGTAGCGGGCGGTGGTGTCCTCTGCCGAATGAGCGCGTCGTTGAGACCGAGTTGACTCAGGAGGTTTTGATGGTTGCGGAGTTTGCGGGGTTGGTTGAGACGGTTATGAAGTGCGGTGCGAGGCCTGAGATGGAGTGGGGTGTTGTGAGTCGGAAGACTCAGATTGTGTTGGATGCTGTTAAGGACTCTATTCATAGAGGGTATCAGCTTGTTCAAATCGTCTGAGTTAGTTAATAATTAATTCGACTGTGTTGGAGTGTATATTTTTAATTAATTATTACGGCAATGTTTATGATTTAGTTAATTACAATGTTCTTTTTTATTTTTGGGCTAAAATAATACAGTCTATTCTTCTATTTTTTTTATTTTTGGTTTGAATATTCAATGCAAATGAAAAGAAAGTAATAATGTTTGTCCTGCAACGGAAATACGTCTAATCATAATATGAAATATATGTTATTTGTATAGCACACGTATATATAGCACACATCTCATATCATGTATAACACATGTTGAATGCTTATTGGACGTATTTTTATTATCATAAATGCTTGGAAACAACATTTTTCCAGGCAAAACAGTAAAAAAAACACACTTAACACTCTATGGCCGAAATAATATTTTTAATCATGAGTATATTTTTAATGAGAAATGTTTATCGCACAACTAAAATTGATCCAATTAGCATCCAACTCATTAAATACAATTGTAGGATTTGTTTGTTAATGGATCTCATCACCATATAATTACAAGTTGGATGGAAGTTGGATGATTTTATGTTGTATCTATACTATTACCGTATTTTTAATGGGCTGAGTGATTGTGACCCAAATTTCTATTTGTTGGCTGTTTTGACTAGTTTTTTTGTTATATCTCTAGCAAATAATGATATTTTATTATAAAACAAATATTATTCGAAAAGAATGAGTCATTTTAGCATTGTCATTTTCTTTGACCAATTGAAGAAAATGAAGTTTATACTCTATAATATTCTACTTATTTGATTTTTATTGTTATTTAGCAGCGTCTTTTTTCTAATCAATGAGAATCAATCTTTCAAATCAGTAAGTGAAGTTCTCTCCCCTGTGCTCTGTTTGATCATCCATGGCGGATTCCTTGAAGCTTGATAAAATTAGGATGTAATTTATAACCTTAAAATTAATTAATTAAACTTTATTATCATAAGAGCTCAACTCCAAAAGGAGGAGCAAGATGTGAGAACGCATAACAGAACCAGAAAAGAAAATAATAAACATAAAACAGCAGTCAATTATAATAATAATAATTTACAATCGACTTGTTACAATCTGATGATGAGAATTATTGGATCGTCTATTGGGAAGTTGTAGACACTCCCATTCTTCTTCCTCATCGTTGGTGATATTTCTGAAGAATTGATCCACCATTTCTTCACTTACCAACTCTAGCTTTGACGGCTCCCACTAATTAATTAACAAAATATATAATACTTATTAGCTAAATAAAATTAAAGGATGATACTAAACTACGTAATTATATATATATAAACTGATGAAAATGTTTTATTTATTTATACCTTGGGTTTGTTGTCTTTATCAAACAACTTTGCTCTTGAACCCTATAATAAAGGGAATTATTATCATTATAATTAGTCACACGCATATATCAATTGAGTACGAGTTATATTATTTGCACAATAAAAAATTATCTAAAATCAACCAATATAAAATTATAGTACCATAATCTCTTATTTCATTAAAAAATAATTTCTTAGAAGAAATTTTTTTTAGTCAAAAAAATTGTCAAATGAATTTATTGACTGATTTTGTTGGTTTTCTGTTCACCAAGTATTTTCCTATTTGTATTTAGAGTATTATATGTATAATGAGAAACTAATTAAAATCATTCAATATAAATTTTTTTTACCACCATCATTCAGTTCAACAAATATTATTGTTATAGTTATTTACATGCACTTGCTTCCTCTTAATTATTAGTTATGGTGTAATTAAAATATGGGTTTTGCTAACAATTCAAATGATATTTAAAATGGTAAATTTAAAAAATATATATATAATGATGGATTCATTATATAAAAAATATAAAAGCACATATTTTTAAAATGAACATTTGTTTTTTCTTAACCAAAACATTTGTTAATAAAATCCTTAAATGACGTAAAGATGTTCTAATTATTAAATGAATTTAATTTTCATCCACTGAAAGTGTGTATAATTATTTTATACAATCATCCAATCATGTGCTGCAACATCAGTTATAAGTGTGTTTTCTCTCTCTCACTACTTTAAAAGTCATACAAACATAATATTTTGATTGGATAACAATGTAGTATGTGTATTAAAATTAAACTCTTATTAAATTATTTGAGTGTATATAAGGATTTTTCTCTGATTAAAATATTTACCTCATAGAAATCACTGCTAACAGTTCTTAAAAAGTGGGTGGCAATGTTATAATCCCGGCTAAGACACTGTTCAATGTTCTGCATTCGGCCCTTTCTGATCTAAAAGGATTAATTGTAGGCATCAAATAAATTCATGTTTTCATTTTAATTAATGATGAAAAGGTTACAGAATATATAATAATTTAAATTATTATTTTGTTGCTGTAAGTATACATACTGATTTTAGAAAGATCTTGAGACTGATGGGACATGATGAGCGCATAGAGCTTAATGCATTTGTTATCCACTCTTCTGCTCCTTTCTTTTCTAATTCCTCTTCCTACATATATATATAATTAATAATCATTTTTTTAAAATCATATTATATTATATTCCAAGTTTTTTCTTTTTTGTCAATTCTCACTTGATGTTTATAGTAATTAGTAAGTATACTTACCAAAGATTGAATTATATCTTCCACCGTCCCTTTTGAGAAACATTTGTTTATGCTCTCCAATCTTTAAACAAAAAAAGACAAAAATTAAGTAGTGACTATTATTATTATTCACTATGTTTCAATAAATTTAAAAAGAGATGCAATATTTTTGTATGACTAATTAATTACCTTCTGAAAGGGCTATGTTTTTTCAGATTGGGTATTTCTGTGAAAGTTTGTATTAGTGCGGCAATTGTTGATACATTGGAAGAAGTAACAGCTTGTAGGGCATTTTCCACCCAATTTACCTTCTATATATTACTCACATAAAAATAATAATAATGAATATGATCAATTTCGGATGAATAAAAAAATACCAAAAAGGAAAAAGTATAGGGTTAATTCTAAATTCTGTGTTCTACCATGGAAGGGACAAAATGTGTGGCTAAACCACATGCTACCATTTCTGCTCCATCTAAACGTGCTCCAGTTAGTCCTAAGTATTCTCCTGCATGCGCATCGATATAATTTTTTAATAAACTATATTTCGTCTTTTTTTTTTTAAGTATTTCGTCAATAAATTATTTGATCATAATTATTTCATATACCTTTAGAATGACAAAAATCAACCAATAAAAACCACAAAATTAAATTAAGCAAGTATATATATATATATATATATATATATATATATCAAATTACCAAAATATCCAGGAAGCCTTGAAAGGAAGTAACTTGCACCCACATCTGGAATATATCCTATATGTGCCTCTGGCATGGCAAACACCTACCAATTGGGATAGAAAAACTAATTAATTAAAGGCTACGGTCATGCTAAATCTATAATAAAAAACCAGTCAAATCAGTCTATAAATAAAATTTGGGTCATAATTACTCAGCTCATTACAATTTCAATGATTATTTGGGCCAAAATCAAAATAGGTTCATTGACTGTATTGACTAATTTTTCATTATACACTTAGCATTATTGTTAATTAAATACTCTTGAACATTCTTGGTTAATTGGAATTAATTATTTATGGAGTTTGATTGTGATAGTGTAAATCAATTTTATACTAACATCCAATCATGTAATGTAATGTAATGTAATGTAATGCATATCATGTAACAAAAAATATTTGACTTTTATATATTATTAAAAAAAGAGCATTGCTAAAGGCACAACAAAAAATCAGCCAACAATAGAAAATTGGGCCTAAATCATTCAACTCATTAAAAAAAATACACATGGTTAATAATGCTATTTGGGCCAAAAGTGTTAAAATGGACTTTGTTGACTGTTTTGACTGAAAAAATGTTGTTTCCCAGTCATTTTATGTTAAAAAAAACCGCCTTCACTAACGGAGTAATACGTGATTGGATGTTGATAGTGTAAACCTATTTTATATGATACATCAGAATTAAACTTTTATGTATTTTTAGTTATAATATTGTATAATAATATGAGAAAATGATCGAAGAGGAGCATACAGCTTTTTCCGTTACAATTCTGAATGTTGTGTTCATAGAAAGACCTGCTCCTCCTCCCATGACCACTCCATTTATTAAAGAGACCTGATTCATTCAACAATTGAAACATAACTACTACTTTAATTAGTATGTAAAGGTGAAGAATCACAAAACAATGACATATAAGATTTAACTTACAATAATGACATGTGTAAAATGTAATTCACACAAATTATTTAGTATTTGTTTGGGTTTCATTATTTTAATTAAAAAAACATCTTTTGATTTTTTTATATACTTGGCAAAACCTTGTAGTAGAAACAGAAACACTATAATTTCACAAGTTATAATTTTTTAATTTATTTTTTTAGAATTTTCTCTTATAATATAAAAAAGATGTTGAAAGATAAATTAATATATTTTCATATTAGATTAAAAAATAAATTATTAATTTTACATTTAAATATAAAAGAACTTCCACTTTTTATAACAGAATTTTAATTTTAAAATTTAATAAAAAATATTCTTTCTAAAAATTAATCCAAAACCCTTTAATATATGGATATGGAAAGTTAGAGTGTTAGAGTGAGACCCATGATAAAATCTATGAGTGATGAGATTAATGTTCACATGAGTTAGAAAATGGTAGTGTACATCTATAACCAATATCAGTCAATGTAGTAGTCAATATAATTAACGTAGTAAAATACACAACTATTAAATTCTTCTATTTTTCTAAAAAAACACGATCAATATATTTGTGTATAACATTTAATAGATTTGATGATGATTGATTACATTTAATTTGAATTTTGATTTAATTGATGATACTTTAAAAAGACTGGATACTTAAATGTATATTAATGATTGTGCATTGATAGTTGACTCCCTTATTGACCACTATTTTATTGGTTGTACTTAGAGTATTAGTAATAATTTAATATTACTCTTACAAAAATATGGATGTAAAAAATAGTATACTTAGATTTTAAATAAGGAGGATGCATTATTTCTCATTGATATATAACTCACCATGGGCTTTTTGTATGTGGAAATCAAATGGTCTACAATGAGCTGTTTCCTATAAAAGATCAGAGGATAGGTCCAGTGTCCTGGTAATTTATACAAGAGATTGATAAAGATTAATAAAAGGTCATTGTTAGCTACATGTTAGATGACTATACAAAAAGTGGATAAAAATTAAATCATTAATATATTATATAAAGTTTGTTCAACATTTGTCCTTGTAATTGAAAAAATGTTATTATTATATTTTTTGCTAGGGTTGGATTGGTTGTACCTATAAGTGAAGACCCAACTAATGAAACTACATCACCGCCGGCACAAAATGCTTTCCCGTTACCCTACGCAATTATTAATTAATTAAAATAGGAAATAAAATAAGATTGAAACAAATCTTCTTCAAATATAATGATGAATGGTGTACTTTACCTTCAATATCACAAGTTTGACTGAAGAATCATTCTCATACAACCTTAAATTCTTTAAAATTTGACAAATCTGCAAATTAAACAATACATAAAATAACTCGATAATAATATAGGTACAACATAAATATTATTCAACTTTCATACAATTTATAATTATATGATGATGGTTTGAAAATTGATTTTTGAGCTAATATGGCTTACCATTTCGTGGTTAAGGATATTTAGCCTCGCATGTCTGTTTAGTATGACAAACTTCACAAAAGGATTTCCCGTGAAAAGTACCTGTAATTAAAGGAGGCGCACACATATATAATCCTAAAATATAATTAGAGATAATACAGATTATGCAAAATTAACTATATATATATATATATATATATATAGTATAATCCATGTATACATATTTTTTTGTATAGATTTGAATGAGAAGAAGAGAAAAATATATACTTGGTTTGGTTCTCTCTTAAAGTTTAAACTCAGAGCCATCCTTAGTTGTGCAAGATTACTACAATTTATGAATTGAATGGAAGAGCAATTAATTAAGGAGCACGTTTGTGCAAAATAAGTCGATCTATATATAGCCAAGATGGATGAGGTCGTGAGCTCTCGTTAATTACCTATGCTTTCCGAAATTATATAATTAATTAACCACAACTAGCTAATTTCTTATTTTAAGAAAATTATTATCCTTGAAAAAAAAAAAAAGGCTTTCAAAATAAAAAATACTACCTTCATTATCTAATTATAATTAGTGTTCATTCTTATGGCACGACTGATAAATTTAAGCCGATGATAAAATGGTTTAATAATTTGATGTCAGACTCAGATCTGATTATTGTATAAGAGATAATTGTATAAAACTTGATAACATTTTAATATTATATAGTGTTTGATGTAATATTTTATAAGATATTGTATCTTATATTATATAATATTTTATTATTTTTAAATATAATATTATGTCTATATAAGTATGTATTTAATGATTAGAATATAATGAATATTGAATATTTTTATTTATCTCAATATTTTATAATTATTCATTTTTTAATATTGTTTATTTACCATGTTAATTTTTAATTATATATCTATTATTATTATTATTTATTTGATAATTAATTTATATTAATAAAATAATAAAAAATAAAACTGGTCTTATGTATTAAGAACTAAATATCTACATTAAATGTTTGATAAATGTATAGCGTATAACATTAATTAGATTATCATACTTAATACAACGTACCAAACACACCGTTAATAGTCTTTGATATTTCTAGTGTACATTTCGGTGATGGTTATCACTAATTTTATCAAGACTAGCGTCTTGTCGGGCACTCTGTGCCCGCCAAGCCGCATTTTTATTGTCGATTCATATTGTTTACTTTTATTAATTTTTTATATAAAATGAAAAAAAATAGTCAAAAAATAATATGTAAATAGAAGTAATTATGTTTTATATTTATTTATTTTTTAATTCTAGAATTGAAAAAATAACTATCAAATGAGTGTGGACACCAAAAGATAGTTATTTTTTCAATCCACTTTATATATAGTATAGATATTAATATTTTATTCGTATATTTAATTTTTAATTGTACTCTTTTACTTTATTTTTAGGCTTTGGACGTTCTACACTGTCATGTATTATTAGCTCATTAATTACTTATATGTGAAGTTGAGTATTATTAACTGTTGAATAATATTCACATATATAATCACTTAAAATTTATTCAAATATTATACTAACATCAACATATATCTCTAATATTGTTAATAATGGTTGCAATTATCTCAAAGTTTCGACCTGTTTTTCTAAAAGAATTTTATATACACACTCCGTCCACTTTTAATTGTCTTTCTAACAAATATCATTTTTCCAACAATATTTGTTATTTTCAATAATGTATTTATTATTTTGTTCCAATTTTACCCTCTCATTTTTAATTCTCTCACACATTTTTCTATATTTATGAGAAAGAGAAAAAGTATGTCTTTTATGAGAATAGATTTGTCATCACAATTTTATTCAATAGTAAAATTTGTGTGTATTAATGATATATTAATAAATGTGTACAATCCTAAAATGTCATTTAAAATTAAACGGAGGAATATTTATTAACTATAAAAAATTACAAATTGTAAAATATTAATAGATAACTAATTGAAATTTTTATTTATCTGATTACTATTTTTTACCCCCTCCAACCTCAACCGTAAGGATAAGTCTTCTTAACCAAAAATGAGTTTTCCCTCTATTTCATGGAAACTCATTCAATAATAGAAAAAAAAAACGATAAAACTCTCAAATTAGTCATTCCAGAATTTATAACCAGACATTATAGTCCCTCCAGAATGAGAAATTAAAAATTAGTCCTTGCACATATTAAATATCGGACTTATTAGTCCCTCTGTTCATCTTCTCACACATGGATGATGATCTGGGAGTAACGGTGATGATCTGACACCGTTAAATGACACATTATCATCACCATATATAAACTAAACGACGTCATTTTGATGTTCCAAATCATCACTCACTTAACCCCACCTCACCCCTCTCTCCTCTAACACTTCATTCACTTCCCTTCTAAAATCTTAAGTGAGTGATGATTTGGAACATCAAAATGACATCGTTTAGTTTATGGTGATGATGATGTGTTATTTAATGGTGCTACATCATCACTGTTTCTGCTAGATCATCATCTCCATGTGAGAATATTTACAGATG
The DNA here is from genome assembly GCA_013621005.1 of Aeschynomene evenia. Lineage (NCBI taxonomy): Eukaryota > Viridiplantae > Streptophyta > Magnoliopsida > Fabales > Fabaceae > Aeschynomene > Aeschynomene evenia. The sequence continues at coordinate 31,144,945 of CM024267.1, forward strand.
GACTAATATGTCCGACGTTTGACATATGCATGGACTAATTTTTACTTTCTCATTCTGGAGGGACTATATATAATATCCAATTATAAATTCTGGAGGGACTAATTTGGGGGGTTTAGTAAAAAAAAAACCAAAAACTATTTATCTCTGAAATTCTATCATCAAATACAACCTAGCTATAAAAAGTGTGTATTTTATCTTGTTTCACTTAACTCTCATAAAAAACAAAGAAGTATAATCTATCTCATTTCACCCAACTTTAATTTCATCGAACACAACCTATAAGCAGAGTCGAGCATATATAGCCCTAGTCCCCACCGAAATTTATGAATCCATTTATATGGATGAATATTTAAAAAGGATCAAATTAGTTAGCTCATTTGGTGATTAGGTAGGTGCAGGTAGGGATGGGAATATGCCAGGTGGCCTGTCAGGGACCTTCGATCTGGCCTGTAGTCGGTCTGGTCTGGCCTGACCTGATTTTAAAAAATGTCAGGTTCAGACCTATTTAAAAGTCTATTATCTTTAACAGGTCAGACCTAAGCTTTTTAAAAAGCCTATAAAGCCTATCAGGCCGGCCTGGGCCTGTTAATTTATGAGTCTTTTAGTGATTATCTTGATTTATTATGTTTATAGGTATAGGTCTGTTCGGCCTGTTAGCCTGTGGACTGTATTAGACTAATTAGTATGTGACATGTTTTACATTTTTCACAATTAAAAGGCTTTCTGACAGACTTCAGGCCAGACCAGACTTATGAAAAGGTCAGACTCAGGCTTAGAAAGTAGTCTATAGCAGGTCACAGGTCAGGCTCATGCCTAGTTTTGATTATACAGACTTGGCCTGCTAAAGATAAAGTCTGACCTGGCCTGGCCTGTTCCCATGCCTAGGTGCAGGTTGGATGAGTTTTATTTTCCAGTTTTAATTGCGTCCATAGATTATAGATTATGGAAGAGTTGTACAATTTCTCAAATTTAAAAAAAAATTAAATGTAATTTATAATATTATCTTTTGTACTTATTATCTCTATTCTTAATCAATCAATATATTTATTTTATCTTTTATTAATTAAATATATAATTATAAAAATTAAATAAAACTATAAAAATCTCTAAATGACAAATAAACAAAGAAATACACATTTTTTAGATTTGGAAAAATAAAAAATAAAACGGAGGGAGCATTTACCTTTTCTTCAACAAATTTATTATTATTTCTTTGAGAATTAAAATTATATTCTATTTATTTTATTTTGGATTTAATTATAATGCATTGGTAGTATATATAAAATATTTTACAATATCCTCTATTTCTTTTACATGACTTTTTAAATAGTAATTAAATATAAAAAGTAACCATATTTATTCATATAATATTATATAAATTGAGGATAGTATAAAAATAAAATTCCTTTAATTATATTGTCAATGCATCATAATTAAATTCTTTTATTTTTTTTTCTAGCAACTAGTTACATTATATATACAAGTGTTTTGTTGGGCACGTCATCCCCATCAAGGCATATTTTTATTATTTTTATTTTAATTTAATTTAACAATATAAATTAAAATTAAATAAATAGTTAGTAGAATTGAGATAGTGAAAATGTGATTGTTATTTTTTATTTATTATATTATTTTTAAAAATATAACTACTTTATTGAGTGTGTAGGTACTAAAAGATAATTATTTTTGTAGAATTCTCTTTTTATGTAATAATATAAATAGTACAAATAACATATTATTCTGTTTGTTTATTTTTTATTACTTGTTACTATTGCTTAAAAAATATTAAACAATTTTTTAAAATATAAAACATGTTATATTTATTTTATTTTTCTATTATCTAATTTATTTTCTTTAATTTTGTTTAATATTTATAGTAATAAAAGTGAAAAAGAGGAAAATCATTTTATGATTTATAAAATTAATATAAATTTAAAGAGTTTAATTTTAATAAGGATGTAATATATTTATTTTATTTTTAAAATAATATTTATCCAATAATTTATTCAACTATTTTATGGTCCCTTTACTTATTTTCTAGATCTGTCGTCGCCTAAAAAAATGTGTACATTCTCTCATTTGATCACCTAACTTAGTTTTCGAAATAGGATAAGCTAATGGCAATTACACTTAATTTATATTAAGTGATTGTTTGGATGTCATTATTTATTTAAAATAAGATCTTTTTTAATTAAAAAAGATTTTATTCAATTTTTGATATGTTTGGGTGCTAATTTCATCTAAAAGCATAATCTCTAGAAAAAGTAAAAAAAGATCTTTTTTCAGAAGTTGTAATTTTCATCTTCTGAAAAAAGATAATTTATATAACATAAAAAAGATGTTTACGATTAAATAAAGATCTTTCTATATTACATCTAAACATAAATTAATTTTGTATCCAAACATAAAATAACTTCTACTTTTTCAAAAGATCTTAATTAAAAAGATAAATTAAAAAAAGATCTTTTGCTAGAATGACATCCAAACAAGCCCTAACATTAACAATCTTTAATTTTAACCAAACTTTTATTGATTTTAGAGTGATGGTATTTAATTTGTATATATTAAATAATATGTATAATATACATATATTTATATTTAATTGTGTGTATAATAAAAGTTTAAATATTAAAGTGATATGATATTAAAATTAAAAAATGATAAAATAGGTGGGTAAAACATATAACATAATATATATATATATATAAATATTATTATTGTTAATCTCATGATTTCTTCCATTTAAAATTCTTGTATTTATATTTGAGATGAATGAAATTATAAAATTGATTAAAGATTGATTTATATAATCCTTTCTGTCCCTTTTAAATGTCTATTTTCATTTTTTTTATTTGATCTCTTTTATTTGTCTCTTTTATAATTTTAATAAACATATATTTTATTTTTTCTGTTATATCCTTTTATATATTTGTCTATCTGGCGGAGGATAAAGAAATTATAATAATTGATGATTGTGAGATATTTTTATCACTTTAATTTTAACATTTAAATTTTTAATAGAATTCAATAATTACCTCAATTAACATGTATAACTAAAAAGAGATATTTAAAAGGATAAGATGGAATATCATTATTGGTAATTTTTTTATTAATCACGTAGGAAAAAAAATTTAAAGTTGGTCCAATCAAACCGAACTAGTATGAATGCATGATACTTCGTAGGTAGAGGTGTTGTTAAGTGGCGGGGTGGCTGTAGGTGGGGCCTCGTTGAAAATGAAAATTACCTGCGAACTCTTGCTTATTGTGTTTTGTTATCTTTAATTTGTCTTTATTGATTATATATATAAAAGAGTGAATATTCTATTTAGTCCCTCAAGATTAACTTTGAGGATAATTTAGTCCCTCAAGATTTGAAAGTGACAAAATAGTCTCTCAAAATTAATTTTATAGGACATATTAAATGAGAATTTAGTCCATTCGTTAAGTTTCTGTTAATTGAGTTGCAGTGATATGTATGACACATTGTATGATATATTACCTAAGTTAGGTCATGTTTGTAACTCAGTTAATATAAACTTAATAGAAGGACTAAATTATCACTTAAAATATCCTATAAAATTAATCTTGGAGGACTATTTTGTCACTTTCAAATCATGAGGGACTAAATTGTCCTCGAAATTAATAATGAGGGACTAAATAGGATATTTACTCTATATAAAAAAAGTGATTAGTTATGTTAGGTTACTTTTAATGGGAAAATGTTTGTTGTATAAAAAAAATTAAATTAATTAATATATTTTGTATATTATATAATATATATTAATATATTATTATAATATATATATATATATATATATATATTATGTTATGCCTTTGTAATATATAAGAGAAATTCTTGTTGCATAATGAAAAATTAGTCAAAATAATCAATAAATAGTGTACAATATATAATATGCATAATATATATTATATATTTGTACAATATATATTACATGTTTTGCACAATACATATCATATGTAGTAATATCATCTTTCTTTATAACATGTGATATATGTTATACAAAACATGTGATGATATACATTGTGCACATTATATAATATATGTGGTGTATATCATATTAGTTGTTTTTTCATTGTGCATATAGCAATACTCAGTATATAATTAATATATTAATTATTTTAATTATTTTTTATTGACTCTTTTTTATCTGGCCGAGACGGAGGTTAATGGACAAAATAATATTTTAATGAGGCTGAATTTTTTTAAATGTGAGAATCTTAGATATGTATTATATGAATTCAAGGCGGGCAACATTTGAAAGAATTCATATAATAATAATTTTAAAGATTTTGCTAACAAGTGCCCTAAGGATACTTAAAATAATAAGTTTAGAAAAACTTTTAAATATAATAGTGAGTCAATTACATAGAAAATATAAAAATACATGTTTTCAAGATAAATAATTTTTTTTTTATTTTTTTAACAAGTGCCCTTAACAAAATCCTAATTTTAATAAGGTTAATTGTTAATCCAATGTTTGTCTACTATATAAGGTAGGAAGGGGCTCATATGGTTTCTACACTTAACATTGTGTTTGTCTCTATTCAGCTTCGTAATTCTTGCGATAATAATAATTTTTGCAGTGATATATATAATTATATATCTCTAGATTAATATGGAAAACCCTTCACATCTCCCACATGCTGCAAAAAGGTAACAATTTTAAGCGTCCCAACAATTTTTATTTTTATTTTTTCTCGAAGGAGACATTTCATAATGAGCAGAAAAGTTTGATGTAATGATCAATTGTCACCTTGACACCAAAATGAAAAATAATGATAAAAATAATTTAAAAAAAATACTTAAATAAAATTATAAAACTATCCACCTTGACAAAAAAAAAAAAAGTAAAACTATCACTCTCTTCTTCATTTTCACATTTTCATTACTTTTTTGACCACTTTTCATATGGATTCTAACCTGTTACACTTGATTTAGCTTCCCAAGATAATATTGTGGCATTCCAATGCAACTTTTGTGAGAAGAAAGAAAAACTTCCTTTAGACAAAATTAATTCTGGAACTTAAACAATAGCTACTCACTCCAATAGTAAAGGCTCAAAATTAGAATCCATATTTGCTACTCACTCCAATAGCAAAGCCACAAAGGGTTTTTTCATATCTAAGCACTATAGTACCCTTTCTGCAAAGTAAGCATATCGACTATGCAGTTGTTGATTCCGGCCTAAATTAGTAGATATATGGCATAGAGTTGTTGTCGGTAATAGATATTGATTTCATTGTTGTGTTGAATAATGCTCCCTCCACCTAGGGGTTGCAAGAAGAAATAGCTAATTAGGGACTCAAACTAGCTGGGTGAATTTTTTTTCCCCAAACTAGTATACTGTGTTGTTTCCATTATCATCTATTTGAATGGATGCAATAAATTTGGATAGTACTTTCTCTCTTTCATCTCCACCCTTTTCTATCAACAAGGCTATTTTAGACAATTTGTACAACTGTCTTTTACTTGAATATTTTGTTTTAGAGTATGGCTAGAGGTGAAAAAAAAATAAGTTAAAACTGTCAATAAATAGTAATTTGAGTCACAATTATCAAGCCCATTAAAAATATACTCTTGATTAAAATGTTATTTGGGCCATAAAATGTTAAATGAACTTTTATTGGCTGTTTCGGCTGCAAAAGTATTGTTCTAAAAGCATTTGTGTTTGTTTTAACTGATATAGTTCTATTACACAAACACAAATGTTTTGGGAATAACAATTTTTTCAGTCAAAACAGCCAATAAAGCCCATTGTAACACTTTTTGGCCCATATAACATTATTAATTATATGTATTTTTTTAATGGGTCAAGTGATTTAAGTCAAATTTCCTATTATTGACGGTTTTTTAGCTAACTTTTTTTGTTGTACCTCTACACAAAATTACTAATGAAATCATTCTCAGCTGCCCAACCATCCCTGTCAAAATCTGGGCCATCCAAACCATGTCGGTATGACATAGACAAAGATGATTGTCTCTACTTGAGAATGCACCTTAATTTGTGTCCTTGTTTATTTACTCATTTATTTTTTTTGTGTAGACTCGAAGGAAAGGTGGCTTTGATTACCGGTGGAGCAAGGGGACTTGGTGAGTGCATGGCAAGGCTCTTCGCCAAACACGGCGCTAAAGTGTTAATTGCAGACATTAGAGATCAACAAGGAGTCGCAGTTCAAGATGCAATTGGCTCTGACTCTGCAACCTATGTACACTGCGATGTCACAAAAGAAATTGATGTTCAAAATGCAGTGAACATAGCCTTATCAAATTACGGAAAGCTAGACATAATGGTGAACAATGCTGCATCAATCGACAGTGCCAAACCAAGCATTCTTGAGAATGAGGTGGGAGAGTTCGAGCGAGTGGTTGGTGTTAACCTCACAGGACCTTTCTTGGGGATCAAGCATGCGGCCAGAGCAATGATCCCTGCAAAACAGGGGAGCATAATAACATTAGGGAGTGTTTGTTCAAGCATTGGTGGTGTTGCAACTCATGCTTATACAAGTTCCAAACATGCTGTGCTTGGATTGACAAAGAATTGTGCTGCTGAGCTTGGAGAATTTGGAATAAGGGTCAATTGTCTGTCTCCTTATTTCATTGCCAATGTGGGTGCAAGAGATTTCTTCAAACTTGATGATGAAGGGTGTTCAAGTGTGTATTCCAACCTTAAAGGTGTTCATTTGCAAGTAGAAGATGTGGCACATGCTGCACTTTATTTGGCTAGTGATGAGTCTAAGTACATTAGTGGTCATAATCTTGCAATTGATGGTGGTTTTACTACTATTAATCCAGTTTTTGGTTTGTTTTCGCAGTCTTAATTAAGTTTGAACTTTCAGTTCATCTTTGTTGTTTTGTTTGTTTGTTTTTTCCCATCATGTCAATGTGTTATTGTGTTTTCTAATAAATGTTTGTGAGTACTAAAAGGTTTCTCCTGTTAAATAATTTGTATAAGTGCTACTAGCTTAATCAAATGTATGCCTCAGGTAGACTAAGAGTTTTTCAGTATTTTTATGAAAATAATATATGTACAATTAAATATTACACATAAAAAATATTAAAAATAATATTAAATGGACTCATATAATAATTTTTAAATATAATATTAAATATATTGACTTTTTGTTAACTTCATCTGATTGTACATAGAGACTTTTCCTTTTACGAAAGATTGTTTCAATTTTTTAAGTACAATTTGCAAGTCCAGAACTATTCTCTCTACACATATACATACGAGCTATATATACACATAATTGTAGCACGGTATAATCTGGTTCAACTTTACTTATTTATATTTATATTTTGTGTTCACTTTATTCTCATTTCTCAACACTAAATTAATTCAATTCCCAGGGTTATGTCTTCAATTATAATAATCTAGAATCGGCTTGTTACAATGTGATGATGAGAATAATTATTGGATCTACGGGGAAGATGTAGGCATTCCCATTCTTCGTCCTCATTGATATTTCTGAAGCATTGATCCACCATTTCTTCACTTACCAACTCTAGCTTTGATGGCTCCCACTAATTAATTAACAAAATTATAATACTTCTTATTAGCTAATTAAATAAAATCAAAGGATTAAAAGTACCTAATTATATATAATATATACTGATGAAAATGTATTATTTATTTATACCTTGGGCTTGTTGTCTTTATCAAAAAGCTTTGCTCTTGAACCCTATAATAAAGTGAATTATTATAATTACAAATTAGTCACACGCATATATCAAACTAATTAATTCATTGTCACAAACTGTTATGTTCGGTATTATTGATATTTATTTACTTCCACTTGCTTCCTCCTCTTAATTATTAAGAGCATTGCTAGAGACAACAAAAAATCAGTCAAAACAGCCGATAAATAGGAATTTAGGCCACAATCACTCAGCCTATTAAAAATATACTCATGATTAAAAGTGTTATTTGGGCTATAAAGTGTTAAATGAGCTTTGTTGACTGTTTTGACTGATTTTTTTATTGTGCTCCAAGCATTTATGAATTATTAATTATGGTCTAATTAAATAAAATAGTTACCTCATAGAAATCGTTGGTAACAGTTCTTCTAAAAAAGTGGCTGGCAATGTTATAATCCCGGCTAAGACACTGTTCAATGTTTTGCATTCGGCCCTTTCTGATCTAAAAGGATTAATTGTAGGCATCAAATAAATTCATGTTTTCATTTTAATTAATGATGAAAAAGTTACAGAATATATATATATAATAATTTAAATTATTATTTTGTTGCTATACATACTGATTTGAGAAAGATCTTGAGACTGATGGGGCATGATGAGCGCATAGAGCTTAATGCATTTGTTATCCACTCTTCTGCTCCTTTCTTTTCTAATTCCTCTTCCTTCATATATATATAATCATTTTTTAAAATTATATTATTATATTCCAACTTTTTTTTTGCCAATTCTCACTTGATGTATATATATACATGTATATATATAGTGTTCTTACCAATGATTGAATTATATCTTCCACCGTCCCTTTTGAGAAACATTTGTTTATGCTCTCCAATCTGTTTTTTAAAAACAAAAATTAATTAGTGACCACTACTATTATTATTTACTATGTTTCAATAAATTTAAAAAGAGATGCAATACTAATTAATTACCTGCTGAAAGGGCTATGTTTTTTGACATTGGGTATCTCTGTGAAAGTTTCTATTAGTGTGGCAATTGTTGATACATTTGAAGAAGTAACAGCTTGTAGGGTATTTTCCACCCAATTTAGCTTCTATATATTACTCACATAAAAATAATAATAATGAATATGATCAATTTCGGATGAATAAAAAAACACCAAAAAGGGAAAAAAAGAGGGTTAATTCTAAATAATTGTCTTGTGTTTTACCATGGAAGGGACAAAATGTGTGGCTAAACCACATGCTACCATTTCTGCTCCATCCAAACGTGCCCCTGTCAGCCCTAAGTATTCCCCTGCATTGCATCATATAATTATTTAATTCATTATTTCAATTTTTTATTTGATTAATTTTATATATATATCGGACTGTTTAAAATAACAAAATTAAACCAAACACATATATATATACAAACAAAAAATAAACAAGTAGCAAGTAATTGTTATTACCAAAATAACCAGGAAGTCTTGAAAGGAAGTAATTTGCACCTACATCTGGAAAAAATCCTATATATGCCTCTGGCATAGCAAACACCTACCATTTGAACCTTTATTAATTAGTCACAACATTATTAGTAATGCAAACTTTAATTTTTAATTTATAATAATTATATTTGAAGGAAGTGACGAGAAACATATAAATGTATATATACAGTTTTTTCAGTCACAATTCTGAATGTTGTGTTCATGGAGAGACCTGCTCCTCCTCCCATCACTACTCCATTTATAAGAGATACCTGATTATATATGATTCCACAATTGAAAGAAAATTATTACTACTCAAATTCAAATATATATGTAATGAAGAATTAGAAAATTAAATAACATTTTGGTGCTTGTTAATTAACTAATTAATTAAAGCATATAACTAACCACAGGTTTTTTGTAGGTTGCTATCAAATGGTCTAAGATGAGCTGCTTCCCATAAAACCTTAGAGGATAGGTCCAATGTCCTGGTAATTCATTCAACAGATTGAAGGATTTGATTATCCAATGTGATTAAGGTTCTTAATTAATTAATTAATTATGTCACTATATTATATAGCTTGGCCAATTTATTTGAGGAGTTAATTTTCATTCATTGGCCGTGTATATTTTTTTACACATTCATCCCATTGTTTGCTCTCTCATAAGTAATGATCGTGTTTTCTCTCTTCCATTACATAAAAGTCATAAATAAAACATTATTTTAATTGAATGACAGTATAAAATATCTTTATACCTGTAAGTGAAGATGAAATTACTGATACCACATCACCGCCGGCACAAAAAGCTTTACCACTACCCTACACAATTAATTAACAAAGTAGAATTAGTTAATTACTAGCTAATTCTCGATCAATTTTCAATGAGATGAAATCTCAGTTTAATTAGCAAGAGATTATTACAACAAAAGCGGATTTAATTTATGTATTATTACTATTACCTTCAATATCAAAAGTTTGACTGAAGAGTCATTCTCATACAGCCTTAAATTCTTTGAAATCTGACATATCTGCAAAACAGTATGTAAAAGAAGCAATTATATAAATATAACTCTACTTTTTCTTTTCTTTTTTAAAAATTGTAAGCCTTAAAAACACGAAGCTAAACAAACCAACAAACAAACCTTAAATTAGTAATTTATTTATTGTTTTAAAGATATTTGACATGAATTGATTTTTGAGCTAATGGCTTACCATTTCGTGGTTAAGGCTATTTAGCTTGCCAGGTCTATTCAGTATTACTAACTTCACACAAGAATTCCCTGTGAAAAGTACCTGAAATTAAGGACTCATATACTGTGAATGTGATCAATATATAAAATATATAATAGAAATTTGTGTGATCCCAGAACAATTTTAATGCGTGTTCTAGAAATATGTACAACTATATTTATATAGTAAAATGATTAATGTGCAATAAAAAGTTGTCTATACCTATACAATACTCATTTCTATTGTTAGATTGTGTAACAATTTGGATAGAAGAATGAGTTTATGATACAATCTAAAAGTAAAAATGAGTGTTTGGAAGTGTTGTATACTTCTATTATACATGTAGTATTTCTCTGTAGATCATGAGGGGACATGCTGTTGTTAGGTGGGTATGCGATTGGAAGACATCTTTATATGGTTGTTGTAACACTTTCTATACACATGAGCTTCTCTTTTGACTTTGAAACTCACGTCAATTATAAAAAAAAAAAACATGTAGCATTTCTCATAAACTTAATATTAGTGGCTGTAAATAAGTCCTAGAATATGTATTAAGGGCCAGTTAAATGTATTTTAGAATTACGTAATAACTTCTTTAAATTTATGTATAGATTTGAATGAGAAGAAGAGAAAAATACCTGGTTTGGTTCTCTCTCAAAGTTGAAGCTAAGAGCCATAGTTAGTTGTGAGTGCAAGGCAATTCTGAATTGATGAATGAGAAAGCAATTAGGTGCATGTTTCGGCAAAATTAGTCGCTCTATATATAATATTAGTGAATTATGACGAGGGCCCAAGCTCTCAGGGATTAAGGGGACAAGTTGGGATAAACAATTATTCTTAGATAAAATTAATTTTTAAAAAGTAATTTATGAATAAATTATTTTATATATGTATATATATAAAATAATAAATTTTTTCAATTATTTTGAAAAGTATTTCTAAATATTAATTTAAATATTCTGACTTCTCTATATGTTAGTACTGAAATAATTTTTAAAAAAGTAATAAGTTATATAGTCAAACTGGACAAATATAAATAAGTCAGAAGTACTCTTATCTAAATGAACTCTAACTAACATGAGATCATGGGGTTTCTGAAATTCTATAATTAATTTCTTATTTTAAGAGAAATTATTAACCTAGTTGAACTTAAAAAGGTTGAAATGTGACTTTCAAAATATAATGTGAACAAATGATGAAAACATGAGAAATAATCTGTAGTTTTTTTATTCATTTTTTTCCCCTCTCATTTCAACTACCTCGCAACGAAATTGGGCTTGGTCATCAATTACGTAGGGTGATACTAAATGAACAATACAAAATCAGTCCAATCAGTCAATAAATGAGATTTTGGGCCATAATTACTCAGTCCATTACCATCCCAATGATTATTTGGGTCAAAATCAAAGCCAAAATAGGCCCATTAGCTGTATAAACTTGTTTTTCATTGTCCATTTAACATTATTGATTACGTAAATATAAGTGCCAAATTTTAGTGCATTGTAAATGGAAAACATATAAAAAGACTTTGGAGAAGAGTAAATTGCACAAGACCTAGCATGTGCAAAACTAATAAAAATGACACATCCAAAAATTAAGACATCCACTCCTTTATCTTTGAATGTGAATGATGATCCTAGCTCGTTAATACACATTCCAATTATATATCTATCTAAGTAATAGTATATATGTTTAAGCAATAATGTTTGTCGTACAACAGAAATATCATCCAATAGCTATTTAACATGTGCTATACATAATATATGACATACGTAATATGTACCATAATATATATAACACATGTTACATATGATTCACATTACGTATGATACTCATTATATATAACACATGTTGGATACTAGCTAGTTGGATATATTTTTGTTGTATAACAAATACTACTTTATTTATATTTGAACGAGTCATTCAATTTTATATGTGCACTTATCATTACCCCTCATGTCATCCAATGTTCTAATGAGGTAGTTAGATACTTTAAAAAAAAAGAAGAAGAAGCTTAGGCTCTCCTTGATCAGAAGTTAGAACTTGGTTCAAGATCACAACTTATAGTACGTGCGGTTAATTTAACCTGTTCACAAACGAAACATGTTGAATTGATATGGCAAGGGAACAGATAGAATTTAATAAGTTAATAAAAAAATCATATATTGAAGCAACATGCGTTAATTAAATCCCACCAGTAGTATAATAAAGAATAATCTGAAGAATGATCCCCTTGCAACTTGGTTGTTAGATCCATAAGTCAATGATAAAAGAATCCAAGTATATATGATGATGATCCATTTATTAGGTGTGATGATGTGATACTTAATTAATTATAAGTTTAGAGGCTCTCCTCTTTAATTTGGGTTGAACTCTTCAATAAGCATACTTAGATCCAAACTAGACCTTTTACATACATGCATGTATGTGTTTACTTTACCTTATTCACAAGAATATGACACAAAGCAAATAAATAAATAAATATAATTAAACACGCCAAATAAAACAAAAGGAAAACATATTGAAACGTAAGTTGAATCTCACATGCAGTATAAAAAGAATAAAAGTCCCTATGAGATTAATATAATGATGATCGATCACTTTCATGCTGGTTCGTTAGACACATGTAGTTAGTTAATGCTCAATCTTACGAAATTTAGTTGACATTGATATATGATTATGTATATGAAATATAATAATGTTGGATGTATTTCTATTATACGATAATATATTATATATATATATATATATATGATAGCTATATTTAGCTTCTTGCGCATAGCAAAGCTTAAATCAAATTGGAGTAAAAAATAATGAATTGGCTCATAACTGGTATGAACAGGTTAAATGAATAAATTAATTTAAAAATAAAAATTAAATTTTAATTTTTAACAAATTTAATAATTATTTTGTGATATCATATAATATATAATACATTTTAATTATTAAAATTAAGGACTATTAACCTCTAACTCTATTAAATATTCTATATTTTAACGTTTAACTAATATTTTTTTTATAAATTTTAGTTTTTTATACCATATAATAATTCATTATATATATATATATAGATAACAAACATATTATATATATATATATTATTAAATCTGGTTAAATCACCGATCAAACCAGTTGAACTTCTAAACTTTTGGACCTCTCACTCGCCCAATTCAATATCTCATGCCGTTATAAAAATCTTGTAAATTTTTTTATTTTATTTTATGCAATAATATATGCATGTACAATTATATTATTTGTATTGTGCATATACTTAATATATTTAAATTTAAATATGATCTAATTTTAATATTTAAATTTTTTATCTTTTATTCTTTATATATATTATAGGCAGTTTATTATGGCGGTGTGAAAATGTACGCTTTTAATTTATGACTCATCAAGTATAACAATATAATCTATTTCATCAATGTGAATTCACTAAATATGTTAAAAAGTGCCAACTTGCTCTCTCTCTCTATATATATATATATATATTCGAAGAATATTACTTTAAGGCCCATGTCATGTTCCCTTTGGTACAATTTAAGAGAGCAATGCTATTTAATCAAGAGCAATGTTATATAGTCAAAATAATATAATCAATTTTTTTCAGAATAATATGATTGTATTAAATGTAATACTAGGTAGCTAGTAGATTCAACTTAATCATCTAATTAATTAAGTGCCAATTGTACCATATATTTTTTTTTTTTGGAAAATATCTAGCATTTTTATCAAACAAGTAAGTGGAATATTATAAAAATATATATCCAAGTTGTTAGAACATTGTTTGTCTATATAAGCTAGAAGGCGCTATGGTTTCTACACCAAACTTTGTGTTCAAGATATATAATAGCATTGAAGTATTCAGCTTCTTAATTCAAACAATAGTCATTTTATTTCATTCTCTTGTTCATATGGCATGCTCTTCACATCTCTCACATGCTGCAAAAAGGTATCAAACTTAATTAAACCTCACAAAATTAATCATTTTTCTTGAAAGAGACACTTCATAAAATGAGAAAAAGTGTTTGCAACAATTTCCATTAGAGGCATGCAATCCATGTCATGGAATAAGACTTCTAATTAATAGGAAAATGATTGTTTAAGTACAGAGAATCAGTATATATATATAATGTATAAATGCGCACTTTAGAAGAATATGAATACATATATACAATATACTTATAACAAAATAAGGTGTTATGTATCATATTTGTGAGAAAAATGTTATTTAGCCTTAGTTTGATATTGATGTATATATATGCATGTGGTTTTACAAAGTTGTTGAGTTTTTTAGAGGCATTCTTAAATGTTTTCATAGAGAAATTATAAGGTGCTCTGAGAGCGAATGAATCATAGTAGCATTAATAAAATAATATAAAAGTTATATTATATCATTATTACTATTGATGTTGAATTGATTCTTTGATTGGTTTGTGCATAGACTTGAAGGAAAGGTGGCTTTGATCACCGGTGGTGCCAGAGGCATAGGTGAGTCAATGGCAAAGCTCTTCGCCAAACACGGTGCTAAAGTGGTAATCGCGGACATTAGAGACCAACAAGGAGTCGCAGTTCAAGATGCAATTGGTTCTGACTCTGCAACCTATGTACACTGTGATGTCACAAAAGAAATCCATGTTGAAAATGCAGTGAACACAGCAATATCAAAGTACCAGAAACTGGACATAATGGTGAACAATGCCGTGTTAATCGACGATGGCAAACCAAGCATTCTTGAAAATGACGTGGCGGAATTCGAGCGAGTGGTTGGTGTTAACCTCACAGGACCTTTCTTGGGGATCAAGCATGCGGCCAGAGCAATGATCCCTGCAAAACAGGGGAGCATAATAACATTAGGGAGTGTTTGTTCAAGCATTGGTGGTGTTGCAACTCATGCTTATACAAGTTCCAAACATGCTGTGCTTGGATTGACAAAGAATTGTGCTGCTGAACTTGGAAGATTTGGAATAAGGGTCAATTCTTTGTCTCCTTATTTCATTGCTAATGATCTTGGAAGAGATTTCTTCAAACTTGATGATGAAGGGTGTTCAAGGGTCTATTCCAACATTAAGGGTGTTCATTTGCAAGAACATGATGTGGCTCATGCTGCACTCTATTTGGCTAGTGATGAGTCCAAGTACATTAGTGGTCATAATCTTGCAATTGATGGTGGTTTTACAACCATCAATCCAGTTTTTGGTTTGTTTTCGCAGTCTTAAGATTGAACTTCCAATGGTGCTAGTGTGTCTATTATGTAATGAATAAATGTCTCAAAGTCCATCAATAATGTAACAACCGATTATTTGTCTAAGTTTTACTGACTTATTCAATATGAAAATAGGTCTAACAACTGAGTCATATTACCTGAAACCAATCAAATTCGTTACATTGGAAACAATTGATATTCATGTTAAAGTATGAATTTAAGATATTGCTATCCATTTGTCTCATGGATGTTAGCATTCATTGAATTCAATTCAATTTAGCACAAAACTCTCAAGATGCCAATAGACAAATCTTAATCCAGATTCAGGGTGTGGTTCCAAGTGTATTAGTATATATAAGAATTAAAGATTATATATATAACTAATCATACAGTATTTCATAATAGAAGCTTCATTGTTCATTCAATCTTCTGAGGACTTTCAATTTTTTTGTGTCATATGTAAAAAGCTCACATACATTGACCAACTTTTTCAACTCTTGGAAGTACCGTTTCTTGTTTGATTGGAAACATAGGCTCTAAGAGATGGTGACTGAGTGAGAACATCAGGTGCAATTGTTGTGTTCTGAGTTCCACTCTTCTGCTGCATCCTTCTCCTAGCAATGTACCCTCTAACCCATGGTGTAACATCCTCATTGATCTTGATCATGACGAAGAAGATGATGCGGTAGATCACGATCATGCTGAAGAGCACACTCAAATCTACCCACTTTGATCTCTTCACATCAATCTGAAAGACATTCTCCAAGATGTATTCTCCCGGTATCTTCGGAAGGTCTGGCGTTTGGTTGTCAAATATCAAGCCCCGTAGATCATTCTGGTATTGTCCCTGATGAAATAAGTTTTCAAATCATCAAATTGAACTTAAATTCATCATTCTAGAACATGGATTTCAACAATTGAAACTGTGATAGTAGTGTTCTTACTTGTAATGCCCAGAAGTGGAAACTGATGTATGACATTGGATAGCGCCAAACTGGCTTTGGAATATCATGTGGTAGCCTAAAGTAGCCAGATACTAACATGAATATGCCCTGAAATGAAATTTAGAAATGTAGAAAATAAACACCATTGATTAGGTATGGTTGAATGGAAGACATAACAAATTAGTGATCAATGTTAGAATTCTGATTTGAGTTTATGTTGAATCCTACATGTGTGTGACACAATATCAACCAATGCTTTTATTAACTTCAAATTGTGATATGTTGTCACGTATAAGATAGGATTTACTGTGAATAGAGACTATACGATCATCACTCAGCATTGAGTAGATTCAATGTTATGTATATAGAACTTAAGGTTGAATCATGGAATGTGGTTTAAATGAGAGCAGAACATCATATGTAAGTACCTGAATTCCTGCTCCAATTATGATGCCCATGAGGAAGTTGGGGATAATGCTAGCTATTGCCATCATTAGGCTTTCAACAACTGTGACACTTGCATAAAGGCACAGGACAAAGAATAGGTAGTGCCAAAATCCAGGGTGAAGCCTAACCATGAAGTAACAAATTGTTCCAGAGAGGAAAGTGATCAATATCAGAAAAGGCATTGCAGATAATGTGTTGCTAATCACAAATGAAATTACACCATAATGGCCATTAAGCCTCTCTCTTTGGAAAACCTGAAATTAACACAGATAACAGTCATATTATGACCGGCCTTTTACTTGGTATCGAAGTTACCAAACTCGAGAGTTCATATAAACTTGTAAACCTTAGGTAAACTTGAATGGTAAAACTTAACTCGTAAATTCGATCACGGATATATCTAAACTCATAAACTGGTTAGAATATGAGCTAACTCAAAAGTTTGATAATTTTATTAAAGGGTGCATATGGGAGGGAATTTACCTTCATGTCTTCAACAAATGAAGGGAATCCACCAATTGACATGAAGGTGACGAAACCGAAGACAAATGATGCACATGAGCCTCTAGCCTAGAGAGAAAGACAGCATAAGAGAATAAACTTTGTCAACAAAATAATGCAGATACATATATTCCTTGCAATTAACTTTAAATTGCTCTGAACTTGTGAAAAAAAAAATGGTACCAGAATTGAGTTGTAGCCTGTCCCAACATTCAAATAAATTGTACCAATGCAGATTGTGACCACAATGTAGATTACAAGCCTAAGCCAATAGTAACCGAAATCCCTCGACATGTTGACGAATGAGCGCTTAGTTAATGTGTAAGATTGCATCAAGAAACTAGCCTGGCTTCCTCCTGCATCAAGCACCGTTCCTTTCTGCAGAAAAATTATGAAGAAAAGGATAGTACTCAAATTTTCCATTGCTAAATTTGGTGCATTTACTATGAAATAAGCTAGGAATGGTCATCAAGAAGTACTTACAACTCTTGATATCTCATCCACTTTTTGTATTGCAGCATAAGAGTGCTGAGAAGTGCGGTAGAAGTCAATAAGAGTTCTGATAGCTTCAGCAGTAGTGATCTTGTCAAGGGGATCATCACTTGCTTCAAACTGAGAGATCAAAAAGTTCAAATTAATTATTGTATGATATACTTTTAACTGAGATTGCATTTTAGGTGAGAAAAGAGAAAGTAAATAATGACTATTGACCAAGTAATACTCTCTCAACTCTATAATAATAGTTATTTTGACTTGTTTTGTACATTGAAAAAATTAACGTATCTAGATATCCAAAATGTCAAAATGAGTATTATTATGAAATGGAACGAGTAGTGTATGTATGATTGAAAAGAAAAAGTTGAGAAGAGAAATTATAGATTATCATATGATGCATGATAGGATCAAAAAGAATAAAAGATCAATACCCTGAGTTTCATGGACCCTTTAAGAGTGGTTTTGACTTTGTCAAAGTCAGAGTTGATGCATCTAAGGAAATGATCTGATGGATTCCTCAAAGCAGGGCAAGGAAATCCAGCTTGTGCAAAGAACTGCATTCACCATAAAAAGTACATTGCTTATCAGTAAAAAAATTCTTCATTATTTACTCATAATCACACAGAATGAGTAATGTTAGTCGTACAACAGAAATACGTCCAATGAATATCCAACATATGCTATATATATAGGACTCAGACACATTCCATGTTATATATAGCACACGTTGGATACTCGTTGGACGTATTTTTGTTGTACGACCAACATCCAACATTATTGTTATTATTACCTCATATGCTTCAGAAGCTTGACCAAAGTAAACAGTTTTGCCACCAGAAAGCAAGTACAATTGGTCAAAGAGTTCAAACACTTCACTGCTTGGTTGATGAATTGAAGCTATCACAGTTCTTCCATCTCTTGCTAAGGCACGTAATGTCTGAGTCACAAAGAAAGCCGAAGCACTGCCCCAAAACAATAAAGGACACTAATTCAGCATAAAAAAGACATTTCATCTGCTACTTTTACAATATTTCTATTATCACTTAGAAAGTGCAACTGAATTGATGTTATGGCTATGTACAATAATATTGCGAAAATACTATTTTTACAGTTTCGTATATTGTGTCGACATCCAATCTTTCACTCCTAATTTATGACGTGGTCCCCACCTAATTTTTTTAACTCTGCTTATCTACGTTGATCTTGATGGATGTCTCATTAACATTGAGACATAAATTTCTAAATCCATTTTAATTTTTTTAAGAAATCATGTAAATGTTGTTAGATTAGTTAGTGGACAAGGTCTTTTTTGAGCATTTAAGATTGAATTGTGACTTAAAACCAAATGATGTGGAAAGATAGGGAAATACTTGGGCACAACAAAAAATCAGCCAAAACAGCCAACAAGTTATGCACAATATATATAATATAAAATGCACAACATATATCATATGTAGTGCACAACGTATATCATCTATTGTGCACAACATATATCATATGTTGCAGCATCATCTTTCTTTGCAACATGTTATATATGTTGTGCACATCATATGCTATATGGTATGCACAACATGTAATATTCGTTGTGCAATTTATATTATATATGTTGTGTATAATTTATTGGCTGTGTTGACTAGTTTTTTGTTGTGCCTCTAGCAATGTTCGAAAAGATAATACGTATGACCTATCTTTCTTTTTTCTGCAATAGAAACATATACATCAACGAATAACTCCAAAATTAATAACAGAAACGACAACCCATAAAAAATTAAAATGAAAAAGCAGAGAAAAGACAAACTCTGCAAACTAGCTACCAATAATCAAATGCCTCTAATTTTTCAAAGAAATTATTATTATTATTATTATTATTGTTGTTGTTGTTTCTAATGTACTACATATATACATGTACTATTTTTCTTATGATACTAATCAACCTAAAAGGATTAATAGATGGAAAATGATAATATAGACTCGAGTGTATGGTAAACCCTACACGTGACAATATTTCAACCAAGGATTTCATAATATTATTATAGTTATAACTTTTAATTATATTTTGAATGATTGATATATTGCCACGTGTAGGTTTCACCTTGAACCGAGTCTATATCAACACCACTCTTAATAGATTGACAAATTTTATAAAACAACAATAGAATAAAATTACAGTTATTGGAAGCATAGGAAAGACTAGGTGTCCATCACAAACCCCACATGCCACAAGGAAAATTTATTGTGTGCTCTGATAACAACAAACAAAATAATTTTTCTTGCTCTGATCCAATCCATTAGGTGCATGCCACCTCACCCTTTATATTTTTCTCTCAAGGTCATTCATGGAAAAGGCTATACATTATAGGTGGTTAATGTTGATACAAACACTTGGACAAAAATAAATAAATGAGTAAAACATTTTAACATTAAAAATTAGGGGAATTTACTTCAAACACGATTTATTTTTACTCTTCAATGGAACACATTTTAAAAGTGGTGATTTCATCAAAATACTCAATTTTTGGATTATTGAGTATATAAAAGTATTTCACTTATTTTTATTATATCATCACATTCAATAATTTAAATGTATGACAAGTAGATATCTCATTTAGTCATTCAAGATTAACACGAGGGATAAAACAATTTCCTAAAATACGAAGGTGACAATACAATTCCTCAAGATTTAATATAATGGACAAAATAGTCTCTTAAGATATGAAAATAACAACAGTCTTTTAAGATTGAAAATATAAGACAAGTTAAAAGATCATTTTATCCTAGAATTTTAATATTTAAAGATCATATTATTACTTTCATTTCTTGAATGACTATTTCTGAAATCTTGAATATGCATATTGTAATTTTTGTGTACCAAAATGAGATATTTAGTTGATTCATTAAGAGATGTTAAAATAGGGTAATAAATGCCCATAAAGGAGATGGCTAGCTAACTAAAGAGCTAGGTAAGGTAGGTAGGTACCTGTCAAGGCCACTGGTAGGCTCATCAAGGAAAAGCAGCCTAGGCCTCATCAAAATCTCCAAAGCAATGCTAACCCTTCTCTTCTCACCACCACTTACCCCTCTCAAGTGCCAATTCCCAATCACTGTGTCTGCACAGTCTTGCAGTCCCATTGCAACTATTGTGCTCTCAACCAGTGCTCTCTTATCTGACCATCCCATCTTATCTGGCAATCTCAGCCTTGCTGAGTATGCTATTGTTTCTCTCACTGTTAAGGTCCCAATCAAGTTGTCATCTTGTGTCACATAAGCCTATTTAATTTTATCACAAAAACATCACCAAACTAATTAGGATTAAAAGTTATAGCAGAGTATATAGGCTTAAAGTTAGTTTTAGCTGATTAATTAATTTACTACTATTTGTTTGTTACTTATTACATATTGGTTTGTGTTAGGTTAGGTATATATGCAACCAAACCAAAGTTAATCTCAAAAGTTCAAAACCAAACAGAATCTAAAGGAAACAAAAGAAGAAGATTAAAAAAGGCAAGTATTATTATATATATTATGAGCAACTAACTAATAACTCTCACTATTTTATTTCAAATGAAACATAGACACACTTTTATGGTAATCATCATGTGTAAAGAAACAAAAAAACTTACATCATCAATCATTTTATATATATATATATATATATTCACATGTGAGTATTTATATGAAGATGGGTTAGATTATATATAGAATCAGAGTTGATGTATAAGAGAACAGGACAAAGATGCATATAAGGTGTTAGATGAAAGTCCTGTGAGAGAAGAAGTAACTCACAGCAGTGCCAAAAGAGAGCTTGGCTTTGCGACCATTGAGGAGAATGGTGCCAGAGAGGAATGCATTGGAAGCAAGGCGACTAGAGAGAGCATCAAGCAGAGTTGATTTGCCAGAGCCTGAAGGACCCATGAGAGCTGTGAAGGTTCCTGGCTCTGCATAACCAGTTAGTCCTTCTAGAACATTCTGAGTCTCTCCATTGCTTAGTGTTACCATCACTGTTAGATCCTTCCATGTTAGTCTTGCTGAGACATCTCCAATCATCTCTGTGTTTGCTTTCTCCCTCCAAAGGGTCTCACTCAGTGGACTCAACCCTGGCACTGACCCTGCACCTCCTCCTCCACCATTGCTTGTTGCCTCTATCTCCATATCCACACCACTTTCAATTTATTCCTTTTTTCTTATTATGGTTCTTCAATTAATGAACAAATATATATATATATATGGTCTGATGAAGGGGTTGTTTCTTCTGCAAGATCAGGAAGAAAAAAGGTAAGTCTATGCTCAAGAGGAGAGTACAGAGTTCAGATACAGAAACTGATGATCATGAAAAAGGCCAAGATCACAGAAGAATGAATATATATGATCTGATCTGATCTGAAAAGTAGTGTGATTGAGAATTTTTGAGTCAAGAGGGGATTAATAACAATAACAATATGCCATGCAGAAAGAGGGTTTAATATTGGTGTAGTGGAACAGAACAGAAAAAGAGTATAGTTCTGGCATGAATAATAACAAGGGAATGACTACCACAACAACAAGACATGGTTTCAGTACTAGTTACAACTAGAAGAACTAAATTTGTTTGGAGGAAACAAAGTTAGAGAAGAGGAAGAAAGAAGAGGAAGCTAGGGATTGATTGATTGGTGAGAGAGGAAGAGAGGAAGGGTTAGGGAATTTTATGGAGGCAATTAATGGGTGCAGCTAGTTGTTGGTAGCTACATTGAATGCAGAAACCGACCCCCATTTAACTCTAGGCATGTGTTGTGTGTATATATAATACTGTATTGTGTGCCACATTTCAACACTCGAGAGATATATATCCCTATCTCCACCCATCCCTTCACATTTCATACCCCTCATCTCTGCATGTAACATTCAAATTCAAATGTGTCCTTTAGATAAATATCTTCAATGTTAATATTTTAACAGTAATATTATTTGAACAATAAAAAATCAATCAATATAAAATTTACTTAATCTATTAAAAATTAACTTATTCAAAGAGCTTTTTTTGGTCAGAAAACTGCTATATTAGCTCATTGGTAATTTGACTGTTTTTTCTATTATTTATCGATATTTTAATTGAATATTTACTTTTAAATTATTATATATATGATGAACATGTAGGAAGAAGGAGGATCGGATGAAAGATTCAATATCAATTTGAGATATTCAAATAGATATATGACCACAAGAATTCAAGAGAAATTTATAGGTATTTCCCTAGTGCCCTAGATTAATGATTTTAAAAATAAGTTTATATACTTGATTTTAAGTATTAAAAACTTAAATAAAATCTGCATTTTTTATAAGAAATCTTTTCTTTTCAAATTCTTAGCACAACTTAAACTTATATTTTTTGAAGAGAAAAAAAAATGATTTATTCTTTATCTTTATCCACATGGCTGGCTTTTCATGAATTGAATTTTGAGTTTGTTTTGTTAGTAAGAGAATTTTAGACAAACTCAAAGACATATATTGATTCTGAATTGAAATGAGTGTTCATTTTAATTAAATTATTTTTTTGTATAAAAAATATTATTTGGCACATTAAAGATTTAATTAAAAAGAAAAAGACTTTTCCACTGAAGCAAGGTTTAAAAGAATCTCAGGAAAATTAATGGGGCATGCTGGGTGCAGCGTTAAACCATGGCAGTAGTAATTGAGAGGAGGCTCTCCGCGTGAGTTGAAAGCTGTGTTTGTGTGTGGACCAATTATTACTCATCATATCTATCCTATACAAGAAAATGTTGATCGTACAACTAAAATAAATTCAATTAGTATCTAACTTAATAAACGTAATTATAGGATTTGGTTATTAATGAATCTTATTAATATATAATTGAAGTTGGGATGATATTTATATTTTACCTTTTACCGGATCTATTCATACACTTGTTTAATTCATTTTGTTTAATGTGAAACGAACTACTATATTATTATATATATTAGTCTCATTTTCTGCTTACAGCTACTACTATATGACAAATAAATTGAAGACCCTTCATTCATACTAGCTAGCAGTATTTTACTTTGTTTGATGATATAAAAAAAATTATATCACATTCTAGCTAGGGTTGGAAGTGGACACTGTAGTTTATTAAGTTATAAATAATGGATAAGGTGGAAACTAAAAGAATAATAAGCATATAGCATATCCAGATCCAATATAATACTTATCATATAACATAAACACGTCCAACTAGTATCCAACGTGTATTATATAATACGTAATGTGTGTCATATTTATAGCACATACATGTATGTATAACACACATTCTATATTATGTATAACACATGTTATATATTAGTTGAACATATTTCTATTATATAACAAACATTACTGTATACAAATCTATATGCATGCGATATTGTCGTAATTATATATATAGTTGACTCAATAATTACATATTATCTAAAATGCTATACAAATGAAGGATTTTTAATTAGATGGCAACTTTTATATTTGTTATAATATTTACATATACTAATGTTTAATATGTTTAATATGTTACATAGGATGTTTACATATACACCGTCAATAATACTTTCAAATTATATATATTTGTTATAATATTTACATATACTAATGTTTAAATTTTGTATTAATATTTATAATAATACTAAGTGTACAATGAAAAACCATCCAATACAACTAATTGACCTATTTTGACTTTAGCTTTGGCCCAAATAATTATTGAAATTGTAATTGACTGAGTAATTATAGAACAAAATCTCATTTATGGGCTAATTCGACTGATTTTTTATTGTACATTTAGCATCACCCTAATATTTATATGTTATTTGAGAATATGTAAATATGAGAGTAAGATCGTGGACCAAGTGAGAAGCAACTTAGCCACTAAGTATTGGTGCTGAAGGACGACAACCACATTTTTGTCACATGTAATAATAATCAGTTAGGTAGCAAACAAACCATTTAAAGCTTAAGGCCATATTTGATCAGATTAACTATATTTATATATAGTGATGATGATTGAGAACTTCTTAGTATACGTGATTGTGATGCAAATAATAATTCTAATTAAGGTTTATGAATTTATATCTTCATTATCTATTCATATAATTTATTTATAAGATCTATAGGTTTATGAAATTATTACCCTATATAACTTATCTTCTAATGTTTATCGTACAGCAGAAATATGTTCAACTAGTATCCAATGCATGTGTTATATACATAATATGGAATATGTATTATTTGTATAATACACATACGTATAACACACTTTCCATGTTATGTATAACATATCTTAGATATATACTAGTTGGACGTATTTCTATTCTACAACCATGTTTCTCTATTGCACATAAACAATGCATTTATAAGAGTTTATTGGTTAATATGGCTTGGATAAATAGAATAAGTTTATTAAATTTCGAGAAAGATTATGAGTTTAATTTCAATCCACTGTCAGTGTAAAATTATTTTACACTGACATCCAATCATGGATTGACACATCAGCAAAAGTCTTTAACTCAATTACCCACTAACTAAAAAGTCACACAAATCAACGGATATGATTGGCTGACAGTGTAAAATCAGTGTATCATAATTAAACTCAAAGATTATTGTAATTCACCTAGGAAAAAAATGACATGATAGATATATGCCTAACTACTACTAGTTAGCCAAAACATGAAAATCTCATTAATTGCATTAATTACCTGATTAATTAGTTGATTAGTAAAGACTACTGTACTATGAAGGTGATACTTTAATTTAATCTCTAGCAAAGTTCATATGAGCACTTAGCTTGTCAACCTTATTAGCTTATTATTGGTTGAGATGTAATTTGATCATATATATATAAAAGGGTATAGACAAAGGCATCAGGCATGCATAATGTAGTAGAGGTAAAAAAGAACAAGTTTTAGATTGCCATGTGCATCATATCAAATGAAAACTTTCAAGGGAGAAAAGAAAATAAACAATAATATTTATCGTACATCAAAAATACGTCCAACTAGTATTCAATGTGTATTATACATAATATGATGCGTATTATGTGTATAATACACGTACGTATAACACGCATTCCACATTATGTATAGCACATATTGGATACTAGTTGAATATATATTTATGTTATACGACAAATATTATCGAAAAAATAAAGCCCCATAACCATTGAATTATTTATTAATATGGTGGGCCCAACCTCTAGAAGAGTTGAAACACCTTCAATGGAACCATGTACATGTAATTTGATTGAGGAACTAACATTTGTCTACTCCATCCATCCAAAGCGGTTGTAGTAAAGAGACGTTTACATTAAATGGAAATTAAAGAAAATAATGATCTTAATTCAATAAGTTATGATATTTATATGAATTTTTTCCAACGTTGTTTACCGATACATGAAATGTGAATCTTAGATCTTACACTTCATCCAATCATAGATAGAGTAACTTTTGACATGAAAATTGATAAAAAAAGTTTGTAAATTTTTTTTTATAAATTGTTTTTTTTTATTCTTAAATTGTTCTAATATAATTCAACGCAATGTTGTGTTGGCTTTATTTTCTTCCTGGGCTTGGGCCTTGGCTCTTATTGGGCCTACTCAAAGAAACACAACATCAAGGTTTTTGACCAATAGTAAACCAGCCCAAGGTATTATTAACATGAATCATGAAGTATACGTAATAACCCATTTTATCGAGAATAACAAAAACAGAAAAACCAGATCAAAAAAATAAAAATAAAAAAACAGAAAAAAAACCTGTTTTATCCATGTCTATCCACTACCCTCTGAATTCCTTTTTTTTTTTTTTAATTTTTCTTTTGCTTTCAATTAAAAAAGAAAACCGGATAAATAGGGAAATACAAATACAAAATCGGCTCTCATACAATATGCAAGTTTTTAATTAAATATTATAAAGAATTCCTTTAGCATCCATTCCTTTGGCTTTTTCTTTTAAAGTAGTATATAACATTCCTATTTTAAACATGGAAAATGCTACAAAATCCAAATATGCGAATGGTAATGCTATCTTAGATTTTTTTTTCAAAAAATTTTGAATGAAGAGATAAGAGTAGCGAATAAATACAAATAACATGATTTAGCCTTATATATTTCGTAGAATATATATGGAGGTGTTCGTTCATACATTTAATTAATTAATTAATATTTTTAAGGGTGAACTATCTAAAAAATATATATAAATGATGTTATTTGCATATATAGTTTGTCACACTCAAACAATTTTTCATAGATTATTTTGTCAAAAATATCTGTAATTATTGAATTTGTTAACAATAAAATCTTTCATACTTTTTTTTGTATTTACTCTATTTTAAAATTGTGATTTTGGACTATATTACTTTGATTCTATTTAGAATTAACAGTAATAAAAATAGTGTGTGATAATGTGAGCCGGTTCACATGTGGACCTAACAGCTATATATCATCAGTTTAAGAAACGTGCTAAAATAGAATATAATATAATAAAAGAATAATGTGTGTTATATAACAAAAATAAATCTAATTAATATTCGATGTATATTATGTCATATCTAATGTGTGATATATGTAATATTTTTTACGTACGACACACGTTACATGTAATACATAATAGATATTGAATATTAGCTAGATGTATTTCTGTATTATTGTGCAATAATAAAATGCCCAATACTTCTTTGTACATCGTTTTAGGTTCAGTTGTGCTGCAATTATAATATGAGTGTCATCACACGAGGCTATGGATCACCATCAGTTTAAAATATATATATATATATAAATAATAAAGTCTTAACTATTTAATTAATCGTTAAAATACTACTCTAAAGGACCAATTTGATAGTATAATTGACACTAACTAATTTTTTTAAACAAAAAATCTAGACATGTACTTACTAATTAACTTTAATCAAATGAGAAACATACCATGTTATTTAGTGTTTATTGCAATTTAACCTATAACTTAGTGGTAGACTAAAAATTGGTGTTTGTTTTCTAAATTATAATTATTATTATTATTACCCTGAAAAGGTAAACATACATTAGAGAATTTTAAGAGAAAGTTTATCAATTGAGAATAATATAATTTGGATTATAATAGTAGTATATATATTGTGAGTGCAAAATTGCTTTTACACATTTATTCAATGGCAGACTCTTACAAATTACATAAAACACAAAATATGATTGATTAATGCACTTTGTAAAATATTTTATATTTAAAATATATTGAAATTACTCTCTGAAATTAAATAATGGCTCTAAATTTTATTTAGTTTGTACATTTTCCATGATGCGATTGCTAAATATTTTTCTCAAATTTATTGAGATGCAGCCTAACTAACATGCATGTATGCTTTACCCCATTAATTATTAATTGTTAAAACGTGTATATAACATGATGCCATGATAATAATAATTAAGTAAAGGAAAAAAAGTACTAATAAAACATGTGCAACAAAAAAAGGGTAGTATATATATATATATATATATATATATAACATGAGCTGTTTATATATGTATTATGGTATCAATCTTAGTCATTTTGACATGCATCGACACTTTGTGTATGTGTATATTACATTCATTTTCTTGTCATTTGTGATAAATAATCAACCACAATCAATTTTTCCAAAACAAGTTAAAAAAAATTATACCTCACAAGCCATAAAATTCACACGTTATTAACATCCCAAGTTATTACTTTCACAACTTATGTATTTTTTTAACGAAAGGTGAGGAATGGCTTAGGTAATTGGATATAAGGTCATAATATAACAACCCCTTTTTGATGTTATAATTAAAACAATAGTACTGGGAAAAATAAGTTTGGAAATAAAATAAAGTAAAATTCATAAGTTAATTTTCTTAACTCTTTTTATTTTTTTACTTATGATATGCTTAATTGAAGAGTAAAACTAAATTATATAGAAGAATTTGACGTATTATTTTGGAAAAAAAATCAGGTAAATAAATTTCACCAATATTTTACCCCCTCAATATACTCTCTCATAGCAATATTTAGATATTTTTAGTTTATATATTATATATACAAATGGATCCATACAATAAATTAAAGAACAAGACATAAATTGACAATGAGATTAACACATCTAATTTAAGCTATCACGCTCATATTAAATATGATTTAGGTTTAAATCTTGAAAAAAAAATTTAGTGGATGATTTATAAATTTTATCGAAATCTTCACTGAAATAGATAATCTATATATCCTAGTCTTGCAAAAAGATTTGTCTTCTCTAATTTAAACTTTTATTTAAGAAAAAATAAGCATGACATAAACTCTAGTATTAATAAACTCTAGTATTAATAAGATCAAGCTAAGTGAGCCAAATTTCACCCAAGCAAAATAAATGATCAAACTGAGAGATAGAGATCAACAAAATGCTCAAACTATACCATAAAAAGAGATATTTAGGAAAAGTACCGAATCACGACTAACAATAATGTGAATGGACTTTGGCTTTTATTATGTGAAATAAAAATAAATAATAGTGTCGATTGATTCACATACATTGGCTTTTAAAGGAAAAATACTAATAGTGGGAAGAGAGAAGAGTTTTCCATATATAAATATGAATAAAATTGACAATTATATTCCATTTATAAGGAAATAAATTATATTGCCGTTGGAAGTGAAGACAAAAATATGGAATATAATTATTACTAAAAACAAAGGAAATGAGAAATTGTGTACTATGTGAGACTCACCACCGCTCTGTATCAACGTCAACTCTGTTCTCCAATTACATAAAACTGATCAAATAACTATTTCATATATACCTAGAATTTTATTTTTATTTTTTACATATTATCTATCTTGCAGTTCTTTTAAGTAAATATGAAAAAGATTATTTTTCTTTTACTATCGAGTAACATGGTATTTGGCAATACGTCTCAATCAACTTACATTTCTTTTTTCTTTAATTTTCTCAAAATAAGTAATATTAATGCATACACTTTTTTAATTTCTTTAATTATATTAAACCTATATATTTTAAAATACTTGAAATGAATTATAATTATATAATAAACATAGGAATTGAATTGAAATAAGAAAATATTTAAAGGTAAAAATATTAATAATATATTCCTTTATGTATTTTGTTTACTAATAATAAATTTAAAAATTGGATTCTTTCTTTAATAATAGCTAATTTTTGGATTTTTAGTATTTAAATATTGAAATTTTTAGATGGGTTATCTTTATCTTTAAAGTACGCAATTAAGAATACTAGTTTTTTTTTATATATAAAAAAAATAGATTTAACAATGAAAAGGAAAAAATAATTATTTTTAGTAGTAGTAGATAGTATTAATTAGTACTGTATGTATATGTATATATATATATATATTCTTAAGAATTTTATTAGTAAAAGTGTTTTGATGACACTTATTAAGGTAATAAAAAAAATATTCATCCTAAAAAAAGTGCTTTTATATATTTCTATATAAAAATAATATCATAATATCTTAAATTTTATTAAAATTTACTATTTTGAAAAATGCTTATTAATTAATAAAAATCCTATTAGGCCAAAGTTTTAAATAACTTGACTTGGTATGGCTCAACTCATTGTCCGGATCCCCCATAAACCCACAGTCTCACCGGCCAGTAATAATACTAAAATTATTATTTTATCTAAATCCAAACAGTAGCTAGCTAGATATACTATTCTATTTTCATTATTATTATTATTATTATTGGTACGTTTCATTTTTATTATTAATTTTTCTTTTCAGTGCTGAGCTAATAATAACTATAGTCTTGTATTGATTATTAAAAAATGAAAGGGAACAAGTTAAAGGGTTTGCATTATCTATTGATGATGAGTGGTCATTAAATGAAAGAGAGGCCGTAGTTTGACTCAAAAAGTCAAAGATTGAGGGAAGGAAGGAAGATGAGATCAGAGGATTTGTATGATAAACATCTATGACGACAACACCCACGTGACAAACGCGTGAGATCAAGACTAGGAGATTTTTTTTTTTAAAATAATATTTTAGTAT
Source organism: Aeschynomene evenia (assembly GCA_013621005.1). Classification (NCBI taxonomy): domain Eukaryota; kingdom Viridiplantae; phylum Streptophyta; class Magnoliopsida; order Fabales; family Fabaceae; genus Aeschynomene; species Aeschynomene evenia. Next base: position 31,175,935 of record CM024267.1, read on the forward strand.
ATCATCTTAAAAATAATTATTACCGATATAAAAAGGTTTGGAAGATCTTATGTTGCTGAAATCATTTTTTTAATAACATGAATTTTAACTTTCATCAGTCGATAATACACACATTAACTTTTCTTTTGATGCATGAATTATAGTATTTTGTGGGAATTTCATAGCATTATTAGATAACTACTATTATCACGTTATTATAAAACTTCTAAATTATAATTATATATACTAGTTATATAAAAGACTAATGTTTTGGGTGATACGTATTTTTTTTTTTTTTTTGGAAGAAATACCATTTCAAAAATCATCTTAAACATAAAAGAATAACAACATGAACACAATAATAACAATAATAATTATGTGGATATAATCCATAATTGAAGAAAAATCATGGTCATTTCCAAATGACAATAAAAAATTATTATAATGTGAAAAATTTACACCTCTCTCACACTTCACTCATACTCTCTAAAGCAACCCTCTATCTACATCACATAACATTCTACAACTTGCGCAATTTAGAACCAAAGGTTTTGACCAAATATATAATATTGTCCTCCTCTCACTTCTCTTTTTTAAGCTATGTGAGACTTGTTCCAAGTTACTCTTCTTTATTTTCTCCTTGCATTATTAACAATACAGGACTCGTACCAAGATGTCCGTTTCAATCAAACCCAACAATCTTAACCATAATTGAAATCAAACACATATTCTTCCATTGTCTATACCAACAACCATAGTTCAAACCAAATTATCATACATACTCCATAAAGAAAGAAAGTATACTCACTTAGAATTAGGTTGTTCCAAGAATTTCACGTAGACACATATATGTTAAAACCTTGCTAAATTGTTATGGTGCAACTCTCTATATTAGCTTTCTCCGGAAGTTTCTTAGCCATCGACATAAGTCCACCACACACCTTGCAGCAACATGGTAACCATCAAGATAAATATAAATGGTGCGTAAAGAGGATTCCTAGGAAAGAAAGATAGGTCATATTAGACACGTTTAAATATTAAGTTTTTTCTTAGAGAGAACAATTCCAAAACAACATTACCACAATATCATACCTCTATCCACCAAGTACCAAGAATGATTCTCAACCCAAGTACCATACTTTATTTTCTTATGTGAAAGGTCGAACAATTTCGCAACCATATAGCATACCAAGAAAGTACTATACGTAACCATAGCTCTAGTACCACCTTTTTGGGAAAGAAATTCCATTCCCCCATGAGAATCATTCTAAACATAGGGGAATAAAAATATAAACACATTCAAAACATAACAATTACGTAAAACTCCAAAATCGGATAAAAATCACGGTTATTGTCAAACAACAACTAGAAAACATCACTGTGAGAACTTTTCTACAAAACAAGTACATTTCTCTCACAACCTATTCTCTGGTTCCCAATACACCCACACTCCCCAAAGCAACCCTCTAACTACATCTCATACCACTCTAACACAAGAGTACAAAGAAAACGAAAAAAGTTAGATACAATGCTTAAAGTGTTTCTGACAGGTGTAAATTAAAACCAAGCGCTTGGACCCAAATACATAACATTGTCCTCCCTCTCACTTTTCAATTCTATGTGATTTGAGACTTATTCCAAGCTACTCTTCTTTTCTCTTTGCATTATTAACAATGCAAGACTCGTACCAAGATATTCCATTTCAATCAAACCCAACAATCTTAACCATGATTAAAATCAATCACATCTTCTTCCATTGTCTATACCAATAGCCATAGTTCAAACCGAACTATCGTACATACTCCACCTAAAATGTATACTCACTTAGAATTATGATGTTCCAAGAATTTCACCTAGACATATTTTGAAACCTTGCTAAATTGTTATGGTGCAACTTCCATGTTAGCTTTCTCCGGAAGTTTCTTGACCACATTGACATAACTCCACCACACACCTTGCAGCAACATGCTAACCATCAACATAAATGATGCGTAAAGAGGGTTCCTAGGAAAGAGAGATGGGCCATACCAGACACGCTTAAATACCAAGTTTTTCCTTAGAGAGAACATACATTTCCAAAACAACACTACCACAATACCATATCTCTATCCAGCAACCAAGAATGATTCTCAACCCAAGTACCATACTTTTTTTTTATATATGAAAGGTCGAACAATGTCACAATCACAGAGCATATTAAGAAAGTACTACACGTAATCATAGCTCTGATACCACTTTTTTGGGGAAGAAATATCATTCCCCCATGAGAACCATTCATAGAAAAAGAAAAAAAGTTATATACAATGCTTAAAGTGTTTCTGACCGGTGCGAATTAAAACCAAGCGCTTGGACCCAAATATATAACATTGTCATCCCTCTCACTTTTCAATTCTATGTGATTTGAGACTCCTTCCAAGCTATTATTCTTTTCTTCTTGCATTATTGACAATGTGAGACTCGCACGAAGATGTTCCATTTCAATCAAACCCAACAATCTCCACCATAATCAAAATCAAGCACATCTTCTTCCATTCTCTATACCAACAACCATAGTTCAAACCGAACTATCGTACATACTCCACCTAGAACGTATACTTACTTGGAATTAGGTTGTTCAAAGAATTTCACCTAGAAATATGTTTGAAATCTTGCTAAAAATTTATGTTGCAACTTCCATGTTAGCTTTCTCTGGAAGTTTCTCGCCACATCAACATAACTCCATCACACACCTTGCAGCAACATGCTAACCATCAACATAAACGGTGCATAAGGAAGGTTTCCATGAAAGAGAGGTGGGTCATACCGAGCACATTTAAATACTAAGTTTTTTCTTAGAGAGAACCTTTTCAAAACAACATTACCACAATACCATAGCTATATCCAGCAACCAAGAATTATTCTCAACGCAAGTACCATACTTTTTTTCTTATGTGGAAGGTCGAACAATGTCGTTACAACCACAGAGCATACTAAAAAAGTACTACATGTAACTATAGCTCTGATTTCACTTTTTGGGGACGAAATTCTAAACATATAGGAATAAAAATAGAAACACAATCAAAACACAATAATTATGTTAAACTTCATAATCGGATAAAAACCATGATCATTGTCAAATGACAACCAGAGAGTATCACTGTGTGAAATTTTCTACAACATATATACATTTCTCTCAACCTCATTTTGTGGTCCCCAATACACTCCAAAACAACCATCTGATTACATCTTATAACACCCTAACATAAGAGTATTGAGAAATAAAATGCTTAAAGTGTTTTTTGACTAGTACGAATTAAAACCAAGCCCTTAGACCCAAATATATAACATTATACTTCCTCTCATTTTTCAATTCTATGCGATTTGAGACTCCTTCCAAACTACTCTTCTTTTCTCCTTGTCATTGACCATGTAGGACTCGTACCAAGATATTCAATTTCTATTGAATCTAACATTTTTAATTAAAAATTAGTGTAATGATTACAAAGCTTGTATTTGTTTAAGAATTTTGTCATATATTTTAAATTACTGCATGGCTTAGACCTTACAATGTATAAGATTAAATAATACAGTTTTATATTATATATTTTATATTTTATTTGACATGCTAAACACAACATAAAATGTAACCTTATATAATTGTTTGATGCGTACTTTTTTATTTAATAATTATGAAAGATGCTTATCTAGTGTAAATAAATCGTTTTATTAAAAAAAAAAGCATCTATTTTTTTTTTCATATATGGTCATTCTTATAATTATAATTTCTTAAGCATCCATTTTATTTTTATACATTGAGAATGCTCAATATTGTAGAATAATTGCATCCTGTCAATCATTACATATCCGATTTCTACTGAATAATAATGCAACTATATTTAAGTCAAATTTGTTTTAATTACAATATTTTTCATTACTTTTAAGAATGAAATATGTTTTAAATAAATTCTTTAAATCAACCTGTAATAAGAACAAAAGAATAAATAGCATATTTGTCATTATAATAGATCTAATATATCTCATACTACTAGTATTATTTAAATCACTTGACTTACTTCAAAATTATATTAATTAATTAAGACTTAATGAATTTTGAATGTAGCAACAAACAGTGAAATTTTGTTAATACATTATTGACACCACCACTACTAATCTACTATAATGCATCAACAAAAATTGGTCAACTCTTGTATCTAACAATTAATAGCTTTTACATATGAATAATTCTATAAATACTTTAATATTAAATCCTTTTTTTCAAAAATATGCTTCATAGTACAATTTATTTGACACGTGTTCCATGCTAGAACCAAATCCATAAAAATACTCCATATAAGGAAAAAAAATATTAAAAAAATAAAGATTAATTTTGATGCACTCACATTGTAAAGATATTTTACACTGTCATCAAATCAAAACATTCTGTTTGTATGATTTTATAAGTTGTGAGAGAGAAATATAATCTACGTAACAACACATGATTGAATGACTATATAAAAAAATTATACAATATCCGTAAATAAAAATTAAATAAAAAAAAGAAAAATACAAAATTATTATGAAGAAAAGCACAAAAGAAGAAGGGACCATCGTCACCACCAACACACAAGAAAACATGTTCTGACAACACACGCGGCGAAGCGAACCTCTCTTCAGTCCCCACCACCACCACGCACCACCGTCTCTTTACCTTCCTCCACCCTTCTCCTCCTTCTTCTTCTTCCCTCACACACAAAAACAGAGGAAAAAAAAAAAGAAAGAATCTCAGTCTCAAAATTCAGAAAAAACGTTTCTTTTGAACCTACAATTAATAAAAAGCAACTGAATATAATTAACTTTTTTTTTCTCTCTCTCTTTCTTCATTTCCCTTTTTAACAAAAACATACAAAATCAAAGCGTTACTCAATCTCTCTCTCTCCTTTTACTATCCCACTTCCTTCTTCAACTAAAAAATCTTCAATCTTCAAACCTTTATTAAATAGGGGCATTGACAAAAAAAAAAAATTCAATCCCAGAAGAAGAGACATTAAATTTGTTATAATGTTTTTAATAACATTATGACATTTAGTGGGTGCAATTTGTCTCTTTGTTACTCCTCATTTGTCAAACCTCTCTGTTTTTCCCCTCTCTCTGTTTTTTCTCCCCTTTTCAACCAATGTCTCCTCAAATTTGATTTTTATTTCTGGATAATCACAACTTTGTGAAATTTGGTAGGATGATGCGAATCTCTCCCTAGAAGGAAACTTGGTAATATTTTTCTCCCTTTTTTATTAAATAGTAATCTATTATAAAAAAGCTTTGATTATGTTTTTATATTTGGGTCCCTTTTTTTTGATGAATTTATATTTACCAAACAGGGTTCTTCACTCCTCTGTTTTAATGCTGAAGCTGCCTAGTGAGTGAGACTTGATAATAGAGCTTCCTATATATCCAAAAAAAAAAAACAGAGCCTCTCTCTCTCTCCTTCTCCCTCCCAAAAAAAAATTGAAATCCGATTTTGCTCGTTACTCTCTGATTTCTGGGTAGTGATTTGTTGAGGAATTTTCTGTCACTTTCTCGGGAAAATCTCTGATCGACGAGGATGTACTCTGCTTCTTCCTCTTCCTCGTGTTTCTCCGGAAATTCTCCTTCGAACCTGGAACGCTTTCTTCAATGTGTCACTCCACTTGTTCCTTCGCACACTCTTCCTCAGGTAACTTTTTTTTTTTTTTTTAATTTTTCAATTTTAAGTTTTATTTTTTTAATTAAACGATTGATGTCGATGTTTTATTTATGGTGGAAAACTGCAAGTCGTTTCGTTCTCTTCTGTTTCTCCCTTCTTCATCAATTCACCGAACGGTGGGTTTTTGTGTTTTTTTTTTGGCAATTTTTTCAATCACAGAAAAAGAAGAAAAAAAAAGGAGGAAAAATGTGCTGATTTCTGATTTGATTTTTAATTTTTAATGTTTATTTGGCTTTGTTTGTTCATATCCGACTAGATTATTCTGATTGTTTCGTGTTTTATTTAACCATGTGTCGTTTTTTTATTAATCTTTTTGTGCGCGTTTTATCTTATAATAGTTTAATTTTTATCCTCGGTATTTAATTATGCACTATCCCATAAGTTATAATCATGTTTTTTTTTTCTAATAAAAAATTATATAAACTAAATATTTTTATGAATTAACTTGTCAATCATTGAGTGTACAATCTTTTTATCAATAATGTTAAGTCTAAAATGAAAAATCAGTCAATACAACTAATGAGTCTATTTTAACTTTGATTTTAACTCAAATAATCATTGAAATTATAATGAGCTAAGTAATTATAGTTCAAAATCTTATTTATTGACTAGTTTGACTGTTTTTTTATTATACATTTAGCATCATCTTTTTTTACATAATCATCAAATCATATATTGTCAATTTGTCAATTTAACGAGTATGTTTTCTCTGAAGCTACTTAAAAAATCATTCAATTAAAGTGTAATAGCTTTACCCACATCAAAATTAAACTCTACTTTTTATTGAATAATAATAACAATGTTTTAATTGCATTAAAAATAAATTATTTTTATAAATTAATGTAATATTTTATGAATGGGTATATCAGAATTATCTAATCAATCTGCGGAAAGTGGATATAAAAATTAATTAAAAAAAATGTATAGATGTGGTCAAAATGTCGTCATATTGTAAGGAACCTGTTTCATTTGCAATTTAATCCACTGTCAGTTCTCAACTAATCAAATGCAAGAATATATTATTCAGGTACTTTTTTTTAAAACAAAAAAATTCTTGTATGTTATTATTCAGAAGGGAAAATTTTTGGCATGGGTTTTTTTGTCATGTTATTAAATTGTATATACAATATACCAAAATTATTAAAATATTATCAAGTATAGTATTTATTAATAGTTAATTGTAATAATAAATTGATATATAATAATAAGGCAATGATTTATTGTGTGATATGACTAATTCGAGTGCAATTGAATTTAGGCAAATTTTACTGCTATAAGAAACGGGATAAGACTGAAAAAAATTATATATATATTGTTAATATAAAATATTTTATGTCATAACTCATAAATCAACCAAAATTTTATCATAATTTTTTTTTTGAAAATGTTTTACTTTAAAATATGTCAAAATTAAATTAAAAACGGATGAGATTGGTGACTGATGAGTATTTGTTGAATCTGAGCTTACCTTTAATACAAGATTTATCATTGTAATATTTTTGCCACGTATAGCTTTTAAATTAACTAAGGCTCTCTAAATACTTTTTAATATCACTAATTTAAAAGTAAGAATACATATCTATCTTCAAAAGTATTTATAAATATTGATTTAAATTAAATAGTAAACTTATTAAAGAAAACTAAATAACATTATATGAATTCAATTTTTCGTTCAAGAGTGGTATTTAGTAGAAAGATAATTGTAGTTTTGACCAAAAAATATTATTTTAAAAGGAAAAGTTCACTTAATTGTTTATCTATTGAAAACAAAAATATCTTATCCTGTAAAAAAATCACGTTTGACCTTGTAATTAATAAAAAAAACTTAATAAAAGTGGTTGCAATTAATATTTTAGTAACGTTAAAAATATTTAAGGCCTTTTATTCAATGAATCATAAATTATTTAAATAGTTCGTCAAAAATATTAATATATTGAAAGATATTTTGTAAAAATTTAATTTACTTTTTATTGTACAACATTTTAGTTTACTTTTAATTATACACAAGAAATCTTTATATTTTCATTTGTCTGAATTATTTATTAATAATTAATATTTGTTGATTTAAGTGATTCAGTATCTACTATTTTCAAATAAAGTTTCGAGTTTGGGTTTTACAGATTAAAAATTCTAGTCCATATATAGAATTTCATATTGGTTAGAAATTAGAATCCTCTTATCAATAAATAAATTTCATAATTCATCTTAAAATTCAACAATGTGCACCGACATTTTAAAAATATTTTTTATTAGTACTATTCAATTATTATATTGTTTTGTATATATTTTTTATGGTTTCCTTCGAGTATTCATCGGCTGGTAGCTAACGACTAGTCCCTAGTTCCTGCGGAGATCATCTTTCGATGGGTAGAGAGTTGATCACAAAGTTTTCTACATACACACCCCGTTCAAGGATCGAACCGGGAGATATGAATTATGATAACGTTATTAAGCAACAATATCAAAACAAAACTCGAAGTTATGAATTACGATAACGTTATTAAATAATGATTTGTTTTGGTACTTTACTATTAAACTAGTTATGTCCTCTCGTTTTCTCTCTTCTGAGATGGGACTGTGGGGTTGAAGGGTTAAGTCTTTGGCCACATTCACACTTTATACATAAGATAAATTAATCATTAGTGAAAGTGGGGCCAAACGGTGTCGTATAATAGGATTACTGGATCAACCTTTGTCTCTTTAGGGAATATTCGTTTTTGGATTCCCTTTGGATAAATCTTCCTCCATATTTCAATTTTTACAAGAAAATTTTGCATTAAAAAAGTGAGTTTAATTTCAATCCACTGTGAGTGTGTACACAGACATCCAATTATGGATTGACATATTGATAAAAGTCTTTAACTTAACTACTTACTAACTAAAATGTCTCATAAATTAGTGGATGTGATTTACTGACAGTGTAAATAATTTTAGATGATTGTGTATTATCCATCAATGAAATGAAAACTACCTTGGTATTATTATTTGCATAAATTTTCTTTGTCCTAATTAAGGAAATGTTCAATGAACCATATTACACAATTTGTTTGTTTCTTTTTTCTTGGTTTGATGGAAACATTTACACAAACGTTAAGTGCATTTTTTGTTTTATTTTCTTTATTGAATGGACATTATCCTAAATATTCTCCTCATTTTTTCTTTCTAAAGAAAAGTTTTTATGCGCAATTAACGGCGTAGGATCAGAATATTTTGCTTGCAAGACTTGAACGATCAATAAATGTTGTGGAAGAAGAAAGTCTAACATTTTTTTTTTCTGAAAAAAATATAAATTCCCCCTTTTTTTTATAACTTAAATTCCTATATATACTATGATGGACTTGACAATCTGTGTGATTTCTTGCTTTAAGAACTTTTTCTCAATAAAGGCATAAAATTACATAGTTTTAATTTTTTTTTCTTATTAGTCAAAAGTGATTATGTAGAAATTCATGGCACTTGATTTGATTTAGAGCGGAGACAAAGTTTGGAAGGCAAAAAACCTAACTTTTTTAATTAAACATAAACTTTGAATTTGGTTTTAAAGAGGATATAAAAGCCACGTGTTTCTTGTGAATCCAACTCAAAAATATGTGTCAATTACACTATGAATTTGATAATTCCATGTGTGGGCACAATGTTTGAGTCACAAGTGGTCCATTGCAAAAATTGTTACAAAGTTGGTCTCATTTAATTTTGGTTGCATCTTATCCAAAACCATTGGGGTATATCCAATTTCTTTGTTCTTTGCTGCACATTACAATGTTGTTATGTGATTTTTAATCAATCTTCTTATGTTTTTTTAATTATGTTATGTTGGTATTTTTAATGTATCTCTAACCCTATAAACTTCTTTATGTCTTTAACTACTTGGTAACTAAAGCAACATAGTGGGATAAGAGTTTGTTTCTTGTATTTTATAAATCCACCGTAATTATCAAATCGGGATATGAATCGTGAATCGTAAGATTTATGATCACCGATAAAAATGAGAATGATTATATATTTCATGTAAAGAAATACAAAAACTCATATTCTCATATTAAATATTTCTTTATTTTCTAAGTCTTAGGAGCAATATAATGTAGCTATATGAAATTTGAAACCTTAATTTTAGAATAATAGAAATAGAACAATCGGATAACTAAATAGAACACATACTGAATTGTTGAATCGTATGAATTGTTTCAGGATTATACCTGTATCGTAAGATACAAATTCATTTTAGATACACTGCATGCTTTGTATCGTTGCCTTATAAATCGTATCGAATCGTAAGATTCGAATGTGAATCGTTAACATACTAACAACAATGAATGAATCCACACTTGATTAGCATTGCATTATTCAGATTTAGAGAGAGGCATTGTTGGTTTAACTTAATTTTCTCTGTTTTTATCATGTATTGTTTTGCAGAGTTGCTTCAATGATCTGAATAGCTTGTGGCAACCACTTGTTAAGGACACAGTTGAGTACTTCACTCTGAAGGATCTCTGGGACTGCTACTATGAATGGAGCGCATACGGCGCTGGCGTGCCGGTGATGTTGGAGAATGGTGATACTGTGGTTCAATACTATGTTCCATATTTATCTGCAATCCAAATCTACACCAACAAGTCTGTTGCAGCTTCTAGGTATGTAGAAAACAATGCTGTATAGTGTGTATATACTGACTCATGTGCTAAATGTGTCGAAAAATCGGTGTTAAGTCATTTTTCCTATTTTCTAGGAACCGGAGAGAGGATAGCGACGGAGTTGAAATTGAGAGTGACTCGTGGAGTGATGATAGCGGTAGTGATAACTTATCTAGATCATTAAGTAACGATTCTAGCAAAGCATGGGATGCTGTCTCTGAGGACTCGAGCTCTGATCAGGATGGTTCATGGTCTGCAAGGGATAAGCTTGGCTACCTTTACTTACAGTATACTGAGATGGCTTCGCCTTACTCGAGGGTTCCCCTTATGGAGAAGGTAGCATTTTATTCTTAAGTAGCATTCAGTATTCGCCACCTGGTGGGAGTCTTGTGCACCGGGCTGTCTTTTGTAGCTTTATGATACTCTCATACAATGCATCACTTCTGATTGTTTCTTGTATCAGATACCTGAGCTAGCTCGAACCTATCCGGCGCTGATGACATTGAAAAGTGTGGAGCTTTCGCCAGCAAGTTGGATGGCCGTTTCATGGTGAGCATAATTTGTCGTTCTTGTTGCATTCGAATTCGATCTCTTAATTCTAATTTTTAATCAAAAACAAAAAAAATTGTTCTGTGTTAGTGATTTCATAAACTAGATGAAGTCTATAGCAACAATGATACAATTTTAGTGTTGGGAACACTCTAACTAGTATTTAATCTGTAATAATATATGTATCTTCTTCTTAACACAAACTTCATTGTGTATGAAATCTATGTTGGTTTCCACAGTAGAAAGATGCTATACTGAACTTCATCATTGATTTGAACAGGTATCCAATTTACACCATTCCAAGTCGGAAAAACGACAAGGATTTGGAAGCATGCTTCCTCACTTACCATACTCTGTCATCATCTTTCCAAGGTATCTATCTATCTATCTATCTAATCTATCTTACTGTATCCTTAGACAAGTTTTTAGTGTCTTGATCAAGATGTAGATACTTTTTGCTTGCTTAGTTTTTCAACGATCGACATAGCTTTGATTGGGTTGGATGATTGATTTAGTTACTCATGTAGCTTGAATCAAATTTGTCGGCGAGCTCAATGCGTGTGGCTTTTCCGACACAAATGTTCTATTTCCTTAGATATTTTGAACAATTTTTGCTTTCATCGCCGACTAATTCATTCTTCTTAAGCACGTATAACTTATACCTTTCAAATCACGGAAACAGCCTCTGCTTGCAGGGTAAAATTGCATACGTCTACCAAGCGCTATCTGCTAGCCCTTTTTATAAGTCAAACCTTATGTGTTTCGCCTTCGCGTATACACCAAAACCTTAAGCTTAAGATTGTGATTTATTCTTGTCCCTTGATCTCATTCATTCATACTGAAATCTTCACATTATGTTCTTGTATGTGTCAGCAGACTGCGCAATGGAGTGCGGCGACATTGATATGGAGAACGACATATGTTTGTCGAGCGGTTGGGGAAGCGTCGAGGGGAAGAAGTGCAAGAAAAAGGACAGTGGCTGCAGCATATCACTGCCACCATTTGGACTAGCTACTTACAAGATGCAAGAGGACCTTTGGCTAAATCCAGAGCCATATGAGTATGAAAGAATATCATACTTGTATAGTGCTGCAGAATCATGGTTGAAACAGCTCAATGTGTATCACCATGACTTCAACTTCTTCAATCTCATCAACTAACTGCCTTTGTTTTTGGCTTTGAAACTCTGACACCGGCATAACAGAGGAGAGTTTTCAATTCCCCTATGTGCAAAATTTCTGAGAACATTCAGAAACTGAAAGGGGTTATACATCCTCAAATGAGTGTTATAACCTTATGAAAATGTAAAGTTTTCTTTTTTTTAACTGGGGGGGTGGGGGGTGAGATTTTTTTTACCAGACATTTTTTGTTTTTTAGCAGTTTGTAGTACTAGGTAACTGAACTTTGATAAATGTTTTTGTACTATAGATTGTAGTTTCTTTTTTTTTCTTCTCTTTTTCCTAATATATTAAAAAAAAAAGAAAAGAGTTCCTTGTATGATTGTTTTATGTCCTTCTATATCTTTCTTTGAATTTTGGTTGAGTAGTAGAGGCTATAATGATTGTGAATCAGTCTCTATCATCAGACTAATCTTATTTTGAAGAGAAAAAACATTTTATTCTAAATTTTAACATCGAAGATTTAAATTGAAAATCCCAATCTAAGATAACTATCTATTGTCATAGTTGATCATTTAGATGGATTTTATTTATTCATAACATTAAGTTGTTTTTATATTATTAATTAGTACATGTATACGATGGATTAAAATGATAGGTATGTTAATCCTTTGATCAAAGATTTTTGGTTTAAATCATGAGAATAGAAAATTCTCACTCAAAAACCTTTACACTTATAAAGAGATCTCAGTTGAGTTGGGTATGAGTTTCTAGTTATAGGATTCAGATACCATCACTTAAACAAAACATATTATTGAACATTGAGAGTTTACATAAGTTAAGGCTTTTTTTTTTTTTTAATAATACGTGAATTTCTCTGAAATTGATGGTCAGTAATAAGGGATGACAATTAAAACCCTGCCCGCGAGGCACTCGCATAATCCTATCCACATGGGTCGGCTCTAAAACTCACCCCATAATGGGGTTGATAGATGTGGAGCGAATTTTATGGTGGGATAGGACGGGTTCGAGTTCATAGTGAACCATACCTTACCCTATCCATACCTCATATATTAATTAGAAAAAATATTAAAATATATATAAATAAATAAATATCATCCATATTTTATTTTTTATTAAATTTTATAACAATTTAATTTTCTTTTTATAATTTTATGGAACAGGACAGGTATTCATGGGATGGATGCGGGTTTTTATGTTTTAAACCCACAGATAAAAACAAGTCAAATATAAATGATTTTTAAAGTGTGCAGGGCGGGTTCGGATCTAGGTAAAGCCCGCCCGATTGTCATCCATAACCTATACATAAAATGTGTTACCTCGAATCTAATATTTTTTTAATAAAAAATATGTATTATCGTTATTAAGGAAATAAAATAATATAAGAAAAAAGTGGGTATCTTTGTTGCACTTGATTCGATATGATGGGAGCAGAATCATGTCCTGGTGTTCACGTCATTAGTCATTTAACCTTGCTTCTATTTTGGCCTTTCAATCCTTCCATGATCCATGCACGAACACTACACACATTAATTCTCATAACACCCTTTAGATAGAATATTTCACCCAAATCAGAATCACCCCCTTTCCTCATTTCATTCGATGATCTCTCTGCCTCTCTTCAACAGAGACTGTAACACTTAGAACATGCAAAGCAATAAAAGGAATCAGAGGAACTAAGCAAAACAAAAAGTGATTATGATGATGCACTATGGTTAGCATCATTCTTGTTGTTAGCATCTGATTCTTCGTAAATCAGCAAAAAAGCTCCCATTCTTAACTCCATTCCTCATCTGGGTCGGTCTCTTCATTTCACCTCATTCCTCCCCATTTTTTCAGATATTATAAAAAAAAATTCATTTTTTTCTCAATTGGGGTGTTGGGGAAAATAATGGCTTTGGGTTTTGCTTTGGTTTTAATCGGTTTTGTTCTTGGGGTGGTGGCTGTTGTTGCTGCCGAAGCTTTGGGACTGTTGTGGATCCTTAAACGACTGCGTATTAAGGCCATCAGTGACCAAGCCATAATCTCATCGTCATGTACAAGTGCAGAAATTTCTCATCACCAATCACACGACTTTGCATTTAAAAAAGAGGTAACTTCATTCCTTAATTTTTAATAATAATATTACCATTATTAGTATGCCATTATTATTACTAGATATTATATTATATCATTTGGAGTAAACACTGAAGTAATCAACTTATTTGCCATTATTAGTCATAGTTTTATACACACAAGTTTGGGAGTTATCTAAAAGATTATGGAAAACAACTTATTTGGTTATCAATGTCTGTAATCAACATCAATGTGGTTATTAAGTAGGTGGTTATTAATACTATCAAGGACTGGATTGATGTGAAAAATCTTGGAGGACCAATTTGAGTATTTATTTTTATTGTTTGTGTTTATTGGCTATTTTTATTTTTTCAGGGTGTGATTTGGGTTCTGGAACCAGACAAGGTTTCAAAGTTCTTGCATGAGAAGTCATCTAAAGATCACAAAAAGAAAAAGGAGCTATTAGAGGTTTCCCCTGTTAGGAAGTATGGGAAAATCATAGGTGATTCTCTTGTTCTCACAAAGCATGATGGTTTGGACACAACCATTCAGCTGAAGGGATGCATTGTTGAAGCTGTTTCAGCAGCAACATTTTCTTCTAAAAAATGGTAAGGTGATGTGGGAAGCCACTTTTGTGATTGGATAGGGCGGTGTTTTCATTTCGATTCACTGGCAACATTATGAAATCATAGTTTCAATTTTGTTTTCTCTTGTTTTTGGATGTGTAGTAATCTAAGAGCTTAGTTAGCTATAGCTTGAGGAGGAGTGTTAGCATATGAACTATTATTATGGTGTTAATAGCATTATTTTTATTGGGCTTGAACAAGTTGTAATGCACTTATACTTGACACATAGTGTTAATATTAGGTTGGTTTGTGTATACAGAAAGGTATTAGCCAATGATTTATATCGCAACATTCATTTGGAATTTGATTAGTGGATTTGAACAGTGTTAATTTACAGAAAAATGGAATGTATATTGACTATGTTAGACTCACAGTTCCACTTATGCAACTTATTCATTCGCTTCAAATTAATACATGTGAAAATGCATATTGTTTTTATTGAACATGTAATTCAGAGTTTGAGAAAAATGTTGAAAATAGGCTTCTTATGAAATTTCTTGACATTTAATTTCAGTTGAAGATATCTTGATTCCTTTGTATCTCATATGGCTTGTTATTGCTTGGACCAATAATGTTATTTCAACATCCAAAAAACCGCTGTATTGCCATTGGATGAGATGATTGAGTGGGATGAGTGGAGACCAGTATCTCATCCAATGGACGTCCACTTTTGGATGTTAAAATAATGTTACTCTTGGTTGGATTATGGCTATCATACTTCATATGATAGTGGAAAGACACACTAGTTTTATCTATTCTTGCTTAATTTATGGAGGAAATAGGGTACTTCAAGGTCTTATTTGATTGATGATGAATCTTGTAGGGAAAAAAAGTTCCCCATCAAAGTTGAAAGCAAGACATCTATAATATACCATGGAAGCAAAACTCTTTACATATATCTTGAGACCTCATGGGAAAAAGAAGCATGGTGTAAGGCCCTACGTCTGGTGTCATGTGAACAAAGTGGAAAAGTTGAATGGTTTACCCAGTTGCATGAAGATTTTCATAGTTATCTGACATCACTAAATACTGAATATCAAGTTTCAACTAGACCATCGGTAGGATCAAGTGTTGATTCTATAGGAAGGGCCAATAAACCTGATGGACAACCCTCAAAGGTTCGTCAATTTTTGAGAAAAATTTCAAAAAGACCTCCCCGAGTTGGTTCGGATAATAGATCAGTTTGGACTTCATCGTCATGCCGTGAAGAAAGAAAGAATGTCGAGAGGCTTCATGCATATCAAGCTGATTTGAGGAATGCATCTTCAACAGGAAATCATCTGAAATGTTCCATCTTAGATAATGCTGAATCGTTACCTTCAACCTTGACTCGATCTAGAAGCCAGAGTCATATCCCTATCAGTTCTGATGCTGATGAAAAGTTTGGTATTGATGAGGGTGTGTTATGTTGGAATTTATTAATTTCTCGACTCTTTTTTGATGTAATGGGAAATGAACAAATGAAGAGATCCGTGCAAGAAAGGCTTCAGGTTAGTTTCCCATATTGGCGTGTTTGCCTTTGATCTTGAGACTTTTTGATTTACTTTTACTTTAGGAGATGGAAATTGTTTTGGCCAATAATCAATTTTTGCACTTCAAACATGATTGTTTATTAAGTTGATAATGTTAGCTTTTCATATTGGAGACATGGACAAAGAGTATTAGTGTATGTTTCATCTCTGTTTTCAATTGGTCGCTGTGACCTCTGAGTCTCTGACTTAAGCATAAAAAGTTGATATTTTATTTTTGTTTAGAGAGAACTCCTCACTGAAAACTTCATTTCATTATGGTTTTCGTGAGATAACTATTGGTCTTCTCTCTATTTTCCCCCTTTTTTCCTCAGAGGACGCTATCCAATATGAGAACTCCAAGTTATGTTGGTGAAGTCATTTGTACAGACATCAATATGGGGAATGGTCCGCCCTGTATTATTGGAATGAGGGTTCTTCCGATGGAAATGAGTGAGGTATGCGCCTTAGACATTGACATTGAATATTCTGGAGGTGCAGTAATAGAGATTGAAACCAGGCTTGAAGTTGGCCAACTAGAGCACAATAAGAGCACAGATGGCTCAAATCCAGAGTCAAGCAATGATGGAGCTGACCCATCAGATCTTCTTAAAGGTTTTGAATATTTTGATAAGCAGTTGAATCAAGCTATTGGCGATAACACCGGTTAGTACATGAGTTCTATCAATTCCAAATATTTATGCATTTTCTCCGTGTAATGATTTGTCATCGTTGTACTGAAATTTGTTCCCATAAAAATGGATTGATGAAGGCCCTAGTAGTAGTTTCTATTCAAGATATAAAACCATATGTAGGATTCCATCTAACTGCTTAAGCTTTTAGAATAGATGATCTTTAACTTGGTATTAAAGCCAGATCAAATGGACAGGAGGTTTGATCATAACTCTCTTATTCTTTATAATTAAATTTAATGTAGTTTTTTGTTTGTTATTTTCTTGTTTTCCTAGTGGATGCCTTATCAACTTTTTCTTACCCTTCCTTTCTCTTGCAAATAAGAAATTTCAAAAATCATTTTTGTGGGGTGGTGTGTGAAGAGTGTAAGCGGTTCTCATATCTTGATAGAGTATTAGGCAAAGCATTCAGATTGACAATCTCAATTTGTCCATTGCAGATATGTCTAGGAGCAGTTCAAGTTCCTCAACCCACGGATCAAGATTGAAGTCCATACTCAATTCCGTTGCCAAGCACGTTTCGCAGGTAGTGTCATCATTCCATACTTCTTTTTCCTTGGTTGCCTTGTCCCCTCAGCACTTTGGTCAGCTGTTCTTTCAATATTGTAAATATGCTATACAACTATGTAGTTTGCTTGTGTGATAGATGCAAATGGGGACACATTTAAACATTATCAAAGTAATAGGCAGCTAAAGCTGTGTTATTCTCAATGTAATGGGTTATTTCTCATCAAAAGGTTCCCATCTCTTTGGCAATAAGGGTATCATCCCTCAGAGGGACACTGCGTTTGCAAATAAAGCCCCCTCCCTCGGATCAATTGTGGTTTAGTTTCACATGTATGCCTGATATAGACTTCAACTTGGAATCATCGGTTGGCGAACGCAAGATAACTAATACGCATGTTGCTCTCTTCATGATCAATCGACTCAAGGTATGATAGTGCCATATCCATTTGGTAATGTTATGAAAGACTGTTAACCGTTCTCCTGGCTGTTGTTATTAGGGCTTTCAAGTTCCAAAAATGCTTTCCATTTCGATGTGCTTCTTTTTTAATCTATGTGGAAATAATGCATGTATACCATCAATATCAATAATTATGTACAAAAGGGAATTCCTTTGGGAAATAAAGAAAAAAGTTATTTTGCCTCCCATTCAAGTGTTCAAATTTTTCTCATTATAGTATCATCCATTCTCACAAGTTTGTAGCAACAGAATTCTGGATTTATTAGTTTAGTCATTTGAACTAAATGCCTTTCTTGATACTTTTGTTCTCTCTTTCCCCGTCTTTCAGCAAATACTCTTCAAGTTTTATTGAATAAGTGATTCTGTATAATCTACACTAATTGGTAAATCAATATCTTTCATAAATGTTGCAATTAATGGGGTTTGTGTTCCTGTTTTTTCGGAGTTTGCTTTTAGAGATGTATGGCCCTTCTTTGTTGTAGTATCTCTTATAGATCAGAAGCCTTCAACTTCACATATCTTTGGGAAACGATTATAGCATCTCTCATTTGCAAGCTCATTTTCTCTCATGTAGGCAGCAATTCGAGAAACTTTAGTGCTCCCAAACTGTGAAAGTGTGTGCATTCCATTGATGCTGGCCGAAAAGGACGATTGGGTTCCACGGAGCGTTGCTCCATTCATATGGATTAAGCAAGAAACTGGGAATGATACTTTGAATTCAATTGATGCCAATAATCACCCTTTGAGAACTAATGCAACGACCTCAAGTGTTGGTCCAGAGATTGATTCTCAAAACCAAAACATGGCCGAATGTAACAAAGAACCAGTGAAGAAATCAGATTCTGTGGCAATTCCAATAAGTAGCAACGAAAGTTTTGATGAACTGAGAGCACCTTTGTTAGAGGATGACAAACCACAGGAAACTAAAGATTTGCTAAGACATGGAACATCTTCATTGAAGAGCGACAATGTGCATAAAGCTGATGAGATGGAAGACATTCCTGTGTACCAATCACCAACCAGGGACGCGATGATGTTTAATCAAAGTCGTTCATTTAATAATGATGACTCGAGGGTAAAGAAAGCTGGGAAAAGGGAAAGGATGCTCGATCTGCGAAAAAAGATGAGCGAGAAATTCGAAGAAAAGAAGCGTCATATTGTGGAAAAGATGAGAGGACCATGACAAATATAAACGAAGTAGATGTCAGAATGCTAGTATTTGTTAGTCTGATTTATTGATCATGTCAGATATTAGAATCATTCTTATAAGGTAAGAGTATTGAGGTATCAGATATTGTTTTTATTGATGAGTTATTTATCTTCTTGGGGCTTAGAAGATCAAATGGAACTAGATGTATACATTAGTACTACAGAAAATATTTTTATTGAATTCCACAGGAGTTACAAAATACATTAACTTGTTCCAGATGTAAATTTGCAATAGCCAACAGGGTGCACCACAGATAGAAGATTCATTCAATTGTTGTGATTACCAAATAATATGACAGAGAAATGCTATACAAATTCTTAGTCCCTTTCATTTGAGGGGTAATTCATTTTCTTTGTTTTCTATGATTGTGTTTCTAGTAATTACTTACAAAATACCACCTCTACATTTTATTGATTATATATTCTCTCTGCAACAATTGATGTTGAAAATAACCTTGGAACTGCAAAAGTTCCCTAATTTGTTTCCTTTTACAATTCATTATTCACTGTTACTGCTTGTGCTGATTTTCCTGCAGAGGATGTATGTAATCTACCACTGATCTCAACCTGGCTCCATCCACATTCTTTAACCAGTCCTT
The DNA here is from genome assembly GCA_013621005.1 of Aeschynomene evenia. Classification (NCBI taxonomy): domain Eukaryota; kingdom Viridiplantae; phylum Streptophyta; class Magnoliopsida; order Fabales; family Fabaceae; genus Aeschynomene; species Aeschynomene evenia. The sequence goes on from CM024267.1 coordinate 31,195,605, forward strand.
TACCATCTATCAACTTTCTCATCATATGTGCCTCCTTCCACTTGCCCAAAGAGGTATACAAATTAGCCATTAATACATAACTTTCAGAGCTTGCAGGACTAAGTTCTGATAACTTAGCAGCTGCAAGCTCTCCCAGCTCAACATTGCCATGGATCCTACAAGCACTAAGCAATGGAGCCCAAGCTTGAGCCTGAGCTTCCAATGGCATCCCTTGAATTGCATCTAAAGCTAAGTCGAGCTGGCCAACTCGACCTAGAAGATCGACCAAGCAAGTATAGTGTTCTACTGTAGGAGTTATTCCGAAATCGTTTTGCATGCTTTTGAAGTACTTTAATCCATCCTCTACCAATCCGGAATGGCTACTTGCCAGTAGAATACTAGTGTAAACAATGGGATCTGGTATTATCCCTTCTGAAGTTGTCATTTTGTGAAAGAGATCGATAGCTTCTTTTCCCATCCCATGGATAGCATAGCTATTAATCATTGAAGTCCAAACAGTTAAATCTTTCTCCGGCACTTTTTCAAATACTTCCTTTGCTTTCTTGATGCTTCCACATTTGGAGTAAAAGTGTATAAGAGATGTTTGAACTTGTAGATCTGATTCCAATCTATTTAGAAAAATGTACTCTTCAATCTCTTGTCCTATGCTGAGTGATCCCAAATCAGCACAAGCTGATAAAACAGTTGCAAGTGTAGTTCCATCTGGTCTAATATCTGTTCTGATCATTATTCTAAATACATCTAATGCTTCCACTGGATTACCTGAACAGGCATATCCTGAAATCATTGATCTCCATGAGAAAATGCTTTTTGGAATGATCAGATCAAATACCTTTCTAGCAGATGCAATGTTACCACATTTTGCATACATAGTTATAAGTGAGTTTTGAATGGAATCCTCTTGATCGCACCCGCATTTGAGTGCAAGAGAGTGAATAGATGAAGCTAACAAAAGCTCTCCTACTTGTGTGCAACCAGAAATAAGATTAAGAAACACAACATAGTCTATGCCAATACTTTGATACTGCATTTGACTAAACAAACTAAATGCTTCCACAATCTGTCCAACTTTCACATAACCCCCCATAATAGTTGTCCAAGAAATTATTGACTTTTCATCCATCAAGTCAAAAACCTTTCTTGCTTCATTCACTTGACTAAGTTGAACATACATGCCCATTAGTGAGTTGGGCAAAGAAACCTCAAAATACTCAAGTCCAAGCTTGATCAAGCAACAATGTATCAACATCCCTTGCCAATGAAAGTTCAAAGAATCCGAGTCAGAATAACCTGACAATATCGAAATGAATGTAGGCGAACTTGGCTCAAAATCGAGGACCCTCATTTCTCTCATGAGGCTAAATGCCTTGTCCATCCAAGACACACGGGAGCAAGCCGAAATCATGGCGTTCCATGAAACAACACTTCTCTGCGTCATTTCATCGAACACTTGGCTTGCATACTCAACATGTGAGCATTTGGAATACATGTCAACAAGAGCAGTCTGAACAAACACATCACCTTGGAAACCAAGTTTTAGGACATGCCCATGAATCATTGCCCCATGTGGAATTGAAGCGAGGTTGGCACATGCTTTGAGGAGCAGAGGGTAGGTAAAGCTGTTGCCATGCACACCAGAGTGTGCCATGGAAGAGTATATCTTTAACGTTTCTGTGAAGAACCCATTATTTGTAGAGTCTCTAATCATCAAGTTCCATAAGTAAAGGGGCCTTTTGATGTTGCCAAGTGATGAAGAACGCAGTGCCATGCCAGTTTATACGCATATTCCTTTTTCTTTTTTCCGTTATACTCTGTTTTTGTGCTGTAACTGTTTTTGCTACCAATGCTCCAATTCTCTGTTTAGTTTGTTTGTTGAGTATATTGTCAAAATCTCAACTTTGCAACAATGTTTGTTTACTTTTGCAACAGTAAAGTTGCTGCCTTGTGCCCGGGAGATCACGGGTTCGAATAATAAAAACAGTCTTTTTACAAAGCGGAGGTAAAGCGGTGTAATCTACTCCATTTGGTGGGAGCCTCGTGCACTGGGCTGTCCTTTTCTCCCAGGAAAATTCACCAATTTCTATGTGGGGTCCATGAGTATTAAACATAGTCATTTTGTGTTAGTTATGTCTAATTATGTTATTTATACGATTTTTTCCCGGCTTCTGTATTGATGAGTATTCCATTGGTGGATTAGTTTTAGTCGATATGAAGGTAAAAAAAAATTGAGTTCAAAAATTTCAGATGTAACAAAATTGTGTTAATTCTTCAAACAGAATGCAGAATCTGCACACTACAATTATGTAAAATGGAACTGCATAGTTTGTAAACAAGCAGGAATAGAGAATTGAAAAGGATCATTGTTGTAAACAAACAGAATTGTTGTATTTTGAAAAACTATTGTAAGCACTTCATTTTCCTTCAGCATCATGCTTGTTTAACATATTAAAAGGTAACAAAATTGAAAAGGATCATAATTGTATCCAAACAAGTGGACCTAACAGTACCTAAATTGTAAATTAAAAAGAAAACCTCAAGAGAAATATAACTTAAAACATTATCTTTCCTAAATTTGCTGAATATTTTTCTTCCCTTCAAGAATTTAAGAGCTTATTTGGGGGTCAGCACATACATCTTACAAGCATGTGACTCTAGTTCAGCAGAGATTTGTCCTGAAACAGATGAATGTGTTGAATGCTGCAAAAGTACAAATAATCAAAACCATAACTATATATCTTTAGTGTTCATCATTTTAATATGAAAAATTAAGTATAAAAAATGAATCTAACCTCCCATACATCTCTTGCATCAACTGAAGTTCCTGAATCCAAGCCTATGTCAGACCAGGATGCAGTTACTGTTGATTTTGATGAACTTCTATTCCATAATATCACTGCTACTTTGTTATTACTTAGAGGACCTGCCCAAACCTGCAACAAATTTGCTAGTGATTTTAATCTCAATTCTACATTTATTAGGATCTTAAAATAATAAAATAAGATAAATGATCATGAAAACTAGGTGGTTGGTATCAATATCATAGTTTTATTGTTATATAAAAGCATGGAGTAGAGAGATTATTGTGCTTGGTTAGACACAAATAGTCACAAAATTAAAGTTGTGTATCATCTCGTGTTCCAAATTTTGGGAAGTCGAGATACACCGTCCTATACCTATTTTTAGCACCAAACATATTCTAGTGTCTTTATGTCTATATATTTGTGTCTTGTATCTGGAATCAAACACAACGTAAAATATATCAATACAAGAAAAGTAAGGGGGAAAGGAAATTACCTCCAAACCATTGTTACTTTTCACCTTCTTTCCTTGAACTCCTAGTTTATCTGCAATACCACAAGGTTATTAGTTCACAAGGCATTCCTTGTTAAAGAATGATAGAGATAAGATGGTTTTTCTTTTCTTACCTTGGTTTACAGCAATAACTTCTGAGTTGCTTAGAAGTTCCATTGTGGTAGAATCCATTGATCGAATGTCACAACCAATCAATAAAGGAGCCTATTATAAATAAATAATGTACAAAAACAAAATTAGTTCATTTGCAAAAGCACATTTGATTTTTGCCTCAAGGACTTTATGATGAATATATGGTAATGTCTGAAAAAGTTTTGTTACAAATTATTACTACCTTAGCTAATGCCCATATGCTAAAATGAGCACGATATTCTTCTGTTGTCATGCCTCCATTTCCAACTTCAAGCATATCAGGATCTGTACACCAAAAACAAAGAATCTGAATTTTGATAATGATTTCATGTATTTCTTTTTAACAAAGGTTGAGACGATAGTTTGTCATAGTTTAGGATCAGGACATATCTTAAGGCTCATTGAGCACGGACAAAGATTCTTACAAATCATCCACCAACATGAGAAATTTGAGAATTAAGCCCAAAATCATGTCGATACATGAGTAGAAGATCGACCAGATAAGTTAACCATGCTGGCAAGATACAGTAAATAAAAACTATACATAAACAAAATTAGATTTATTGAGGATAGTTACCATTCCACCCTCCAGGTCCAGCATAAGAAGCCCATTGGTCATTTTGATCTGCACGAGATGTCATGCTGTGGAGAAAGTAGCATAAGTTTCTCATTACCAAAACACAGAAAAAGAAACAGAACTTTGCAAATATATGATATCAGAAAAATTCCTTACTATTGATACTTTTTATAAGTTCATTATCATGCTGAAAAAATTCATCAGTGTGATTTAAGAACATTAGTCAGGTTCAGAATGAAATTTCTCAAAGAAAATCCATCATTGATTGATGCTCACCTATCCCATTTATCTTCAATATCCCCTGTTGTTCTCCAACTATTTCCCACACTTTTGGCCCATGTTGCTGGATCTTCTGATCCCCTATGTTTCACAAACCAATTCATCATCAAAACAACAAAGTTTTGTTTCTATCATGAAAGAGGAATAGAGTAAATGAAATTGTTAGAGGGTATTTTAGATTTTTTACTTTGTTAGACTTTGTCATAGTTCACTTTCAATATACAAAACTTATTTTCTCTCGAATCATCTTTAGATACCGTGACTTTCTACATGGTATCAGAACCATGAAATTCCTAAATTAATTCAGTTGTCCGAGAACTCACAAATTCTCATAGCTTTCTAAAGAAATACTACTTTATCAGTAGTAATTTCTTCTAGATTTCTAAATTTTGTAAAGAAAATACCATAAAAATCATCGAATTTAATTTTTAATTTTCATTTTCAGTTTTCAGCATCTCTTTCATGTAATGCTGAAAATTGAAAAAAAAAGTTGATCGAAACTAAAAATTAAATATGGATTTCTCATACTAGATGTACCCTAAATATGTCTGAAAGTAGTGAATTACAGTCAAATTCTTTCTTGAATGAGAAATCAACAAGTTCATCAATTAAACTCACCATTCACACAAAGAGAAGAAGATTGATCTCCCAGAGTTTAACAAAGCTTCACTCATTTTAGGGTACCTGTTTTAATAACAAAATGTATCAATTTATTGATTTTAGAACACTAATGTAGTTTGATTATAGACATATGAAGGCCATTAATACCTTATTTGGGGGCTTATATTATTGTTCAAACAATTATCATACTTTAAGTAGTCAACCCCCTAAATGAACATTGAAAACAAATAATTTAATTAAAAATTATTAATATAAGTTGATTAAAGTTGCAAAATATCACTTTCAAATGGATTCATGTTAATTAATTACCCAGGAAGCAAATGTTTTTGCATCTTGTTCTTCATGTCCTAGTGATCCAGGCATTTGTTGACTGCATGTCTGATTTCTGCAGAGAAATTTTTAAGAGATAAAAAAAATGATTGAATAATCATGGACAAACTTAATTAATTAATTAATTAATATCAAATTAAAGTTTATGAGTTTAATGTGTGATACCCTGCATCAGAATAAATCCCCAACTTTAAACCTTTGCTATGAACATAATCAGCAAGAGCCTTAATTCCAGAAGGGAATGTTGAAGCTTTTGCAACCAAATTTCCCTGTCACCATTTTAAATTTGTCAAATGTAATGATAATTGATATATTAATTATGATCTTAGCACATCAATATTTTCTTTTTTTTTTTTCTTTCTAACAACATTTAGACTCCTGTTAAATTGTGGTTAATACTAATGCTCATTGTAGTAGTTGTACAAGTTTTCAACCACAACATTATCTATTTTTATTAATATGTTGGTTAACATTTTTTCTATTTTTCTTAATATTTTTGGTTAGTGATTTTCATCTATCTGAGAAACACTTAATGGTAAATTTTAAGGATAAAATAGCAAGAGTTTTCATCAAATTTTAATAATTGTGAATAATACCTGTGAATCTCGGTTAAGTTCTCCCCAACAATCATCTGATGAAAAAAAAGTCCCATTACTACTTCCTCATGGATAAATAGTATTTTGTTTATAAACTAATAATAATAATAATAATAGTTTAGTCCTACCTATGTTAATATATTGGTAACCCAAAGCAGAAAGGCCAGTTGACACCATTGCCTCAGCTGTGATAGGAAGATTAAAGATTTACATATAAGTATATAACACAAAATATATTAATTAAATCTTTCCATAATTCTAACAGTTATGTTGTTTGAAAAAAAAATATTTCAACCACTGTGTCGACATAGGTCTGTAAGACTATATTTAAGTAGAACTGAAACTATATTTAACTATGATTACAAAATTGTTAGCACAAAAATTGAATTTTTTTTATTATACACTATTCAATATTTCTCTTCTAATAAATATTCTTAATTATTGCTAGTGGTTGAACTCGGAGTTTACAAAATTACCTGTTTGTCGAATTATGCCTTCGTTAATTTCACAGTTAAAGTGGTTCCAGCTGTTCCATCTGATTGCATAATTGAATGAAAATTATATATTTAATAAAAAGTATATATATATACTATAGAATTTTTAAAATGAACTATACTTCTTTGTTATATTCAAAATATATTATTTATTACCTATATATTTTAATTATGGCCATAACATTATGTGTTTTTAGTGATGTATCAGATAATAAAAAACAGAAATTAAGGCAGATTAAGAATTGAAGATGGTATTTAAATTTATATACCGACGACAGCAGATAGAAATAATTGAAAGTATTATTCGCCAAACCCAATCATAAGAAGTAGTTCAAATGTCACTTGAGATTTTAGAACTCAATAATAATCAATAGATATACATAATAATGGTGGAAGATATATAGAGCCCATCAATCAAGATTTTTTTTTTAAATGAAACTACCATGGTATTTACTTTGATCCTTTAAGATATAGAATTCAGAAATAATAATGTTATATGTATGCATAAAATCAGTCAATATTTGTTATTATATATAATAATCTAACTTTTTTAGAATTATTAATCCAATTTTTAAAATATTAGATTAATATATAATATTAAAAGTTCGATTAATAATTTTAAAATATTAGATTATACATTTGGTAACAGATAGTGGTTGATTTTATAATGAACAACTAGTATTTCTCAAAATTTATTGACATAAATTTTGCCTTTAGTAACTATATTCTTTTAAGTTGTCAAAGATTATACTCATCATGATTAAATGGTTAAAGAAATCAAGATTGTATTAGTCCGTCCCTAATAATAAGTGGTTTAGGTAAAACAATATATCAAGGAATTATTTAATGGCTCCCTAGCTTCCACCTAATGCTTTGTTGTTATAAAGTCCTCAAGTGTCCTTTTCATACAGGTCAAGTCCAAAAAGCAATAAGAAAAAAAGATTTATACTGAATTTTTTCAACTTGTAAATAAATAAATGAACAATAATCTAGCTACTCATCCTTAATTAGATGAAATATTATATTCTATTTAAACGAAGTTTGCATTCTATTCAATAGTACATATATATAGTATTCATCGATATATAGGTAATGGAAAATTACATATAATTAAAAAAGAGAGAGAGAGAGAGAGAACTTAAAACACATACAAATTAAAACATGAAATAAAAGAATAATAGTGATAATCACATCTTAATCAATTGCTATAAAAGACATATGGCACCACCCACTAATGTGATATGTGGAGATATATCACCACTTTATGTGCCACTCATAATTGATTTGTGTAAAGTAATTATCAACTCAAGGATTTGACATTATATATGTCTTTAATTGTTAATTATTTTACTTTCGCACAAGTAGTCCTATGTTATTATATATATTATTTACTTTATATATACTAAGAACACTTTATTAATTTTTTTATTTTCCATTATCCTTTGTTTCACAAAAGTAATAGTAATTCTTACTATATGAAAAATACATATATACATCTAAAAGTACTTTAAAAATTTTATATTACTCATAATCTTGTATGTATATAAGAAGTGATGATTAATGATAAAATAGAATAAACGGTAAATTATACTCCGCCGTCCATAAATAATTGTCTTTCTAGAAAATCATTGTGTCCAATATTATTTGTCACTTTAAAATTTTAAGAAAGCATTTATTATTCTTTTTCCAATTTTATCCTCACTTGCATTCTCTCTCATATCTTTTATAATAATTATTACACAAAAAACTAAAAGGACAATTTAGTCATTATATATCATTTTTACATATGAAGTTGTGTGCTTTAATTACATTTTTAATAACCGTGAAAAGTCTAAAACGTCATTTATTGATGGACGGAGGGAGTACTAATAAATTATACTAAAATTTGATAAAATTCAGCTCAAGTTTTCTCTATTTATTTAAGTAATATTAATCTTCATTAAATGAATTATTTAGAAAGAAATGTTAGATCTATAATATTTTTAGGGGGGTATATCATTACATACACTAAATTTATAAACTTATGAGTCTTTTTAAGTAAATTTTGTAAAAAAAAATAAATGAGATAGAGATCAATTGAATTTCATCGAATATCATACCTTAACAATAAATTAAACAGAGATCATATATACTATTAAAGTAACATACTTCACCCAAGTTAAATTAAATGCGAAGCTAAGAGAGAAAAAGAAAAAGGAAATTAAGAAGATAGAAAAGTAGGGAAGTAAATAATAAAGAAATAGAAGAAGAAGAAGAAGAAGAAGAGGTGACCCCATGGGCGGTGTAAGGGCAAGTCCATTATCAAGCAAAACTCTTCTAAGCGGCTGATCTGATCTGCTAAGGCGAGCACAAGAACAATTGGTTATTGCATAGCCACTTATTAACATCACAATAACAAACCACAACCCTACCCCTCTCATCATCATCTCTTTGAATTAATTGATGAGTATATATATATATATATATATAGATCCAACACAACTATATATAGATAGAATAGAAGAGTTCGTATATATATACAAATGTATATTTGGTAGTTCGTATATATCATATATGTGGTTGTGTGTGGAAAATATATATATATATATATCCAGAGAAAGAGAAAGACTTTGGTGCAGGCCACCGGCCACCACAAAACCAATAACCTCAAACAAGGAACACTAACTACTAGACTAGACTAGTACTGTCAAAATGATTAATTAATTAATTAATTCAAGAACAAACGTATTATTTATCTTTAAATTTTGATGTGATATCACTATAATATTTCAATTTATTTTATCAATTATAATTGATATCTTATAAATATTCAATTTTAAATATATAGTACATAGTATTATACCGTGACACAAATAAAGATATGCAAATTAAATTTCACTAAACCTAAAAAAATATGAGTGTAATTTACTCCTCTTATCTCTCTATATATGTCCCAATATATCTTTTTTTTTTCTTCACCAAATATAGTGATAGTCTCATTCACCACATTTATCCACAACATTTAAGGATGAGAAATTAAAGTAGATAGTTTCCAATTGAAACATCACTTTTTAATATATATTTTTTTTGCATGAACTTTTTAATATTATTGATACAACATGACTTTTAATAAAGTGGAAGAATAGTCTCATTTTGTGTATGCAGTAACTCGTTGGTCAGGAGTTAAATTTTTAAATGGAGCTTCACATTGTGATAAATTAGTCTTTGACATATCGGATTGAGAATATATATCATTTGTCCAGTAAAAAAAAATGGAGGAATGGATTATGAAGTGATCAGGTTTAATTTGCAGAGTCCCAATGGATCAAATTTGTCTACTCCATAATGCATTACTGTGTCATCAATCACCTTTAGTCCACATCCTTATCACATCATCATCACTTAGTAGTCTTCCTCCTTTATTTAATTGTAGGATGAAGAAATAAAGAAAAACAATTTTATTGGCAAGTTTTTTTTAATTTAGGGAAAACAATAATATGTCAAAATAGTGAAATTTACTTTTTTCAAATTACACAAATAAAATGTAACTTTGATTATTTATCGTACTTAATAATATTGAGTTGATGCTTGTTAGGTTTCGAATACATACATTTCTTTAATTAATTTGATGCCCTTATTACTTAGTAATAAATCTTTTTAATTAATATTTAGATTAGATGTAGCTAGCAAGCTATATATATATGGCTTTTTCCTGTTGTTTATATATGCATTAATGCATGTAAAAATGCTATATAACAAATCACAAAAAACAAGTTCGTTATAAATTATTGAAATAACTTTCACTTTCGAGCATTGAATTTGATAGGTTGGACTTCATCAATCATCATTTCGTTCTTGTACCAAAAAGAATATATATAGTATATTATTGTATACGATTTTAATAATAAAAATTTATAGCATCTGCGCGTAATACGAGTAAACACATTTTTATGTAGTAAGAACATATATTAGTTAACCCCTAAGATTCAAAAGTTAATTAAAGAGTTGAATTAACAATCATATATGTAATAATATTTAATTTATTTTTGATGACTTTATAAAATAAAAATATAATCATTATGAAATGAATAGAAAATTAGAAATGAAGGACTTTAATAATTACTCACACTATAAGGATCGATATGAATAATGATGACGTACAACATAAAAAAAATTAAAATGTCATATGATGATAAAAATGAAATATGGAAAATTAAAAGAATATGTATTTTTTACATATTTCTTTTATTATAACCATATTTTTTTATGTATTTAATAATCATGCATTGTTCTATCCGTTATAACAATTGCTCAATACTTAAAAAAGGAACATTCTTATAGATAATTCTTGTATATTTGTAAACAATAATGCTAAGTGGACAATAAAAAATCAGTCAATGATCAATAAGCCTATTTTGGCTTTGATTTTGGGCCAAATAATCAATGATATTATAATGGACTGAGTAATTATGATCTAAAATCTTATTTATTAACTGATTTTATATTGTACATTTAGTAAAACCCTGTTTATAAAATATATATGAGACTTATTATTTATGTTTTCTTTTATTTATTGTCTCATCATAACTTGTATAGTTGATGTACTTTGTAGAGGATATATGTATGTACAGTACAAATAAACATTATTTTTCATATTAAAATGCAAGCAAATTAAAGTAACTTATCGATCAATAAGGGGTAGGTACTAGTATTTTATTGAAAATTTTTAATATTAAAAATGTCAAAAATATTGTCAATGAAAGTAATATTAATAATTAGTGATAGTAAAAAATACATAAAATCAGTTAATGATGAATATTTTCAATGAATATTAATTGTTAAAAAAATAATTTATGATTATTTTAATAACTAACAAATGTCAATATATTTTTTACTGACAATACTTTTATCAATATTCTTCAATAATTACATGCTAAAAGTTATTAGTATTGTTGTAGTGTGGTAAACGACTCGTTTTTCTTTGAACAAAAAGTTTCAAGTTCTAGTCTTGTAAATAAAAACTTCATAGAAAATCATATATTATTCTCAAATACGCGATCATGGATTAGTCGGAATAACTCCGAACAACTTAGGAGAAAAAAAAGTAATAACTCATCAGTTGAGTCGGTACGCTTTAAACAGAGTTGATTGATTGTCGTTTGGTATGAAGCATTGGCATGTGTCTATCTTATTCTCATTACTCATTTCTCATTTTGCTTTCTTTAATTTGTTCTTCATCAATTTGTGCCATCATGAGAGAAACGCTTATGCTTGAAGAATATGCAATAACGGTGTGCCCCTTACTTTTTCAACCTTTGAATTAATGAAGAGGAGGTTGATTGTGTAGTGTAGTGTAGTGTATGGAAGTGATTTTAGTGGGAATAGAAGAAGAAACATAGATATATTCAAAGTCTTGAGTTATTTATATACATGTGATATGAGCATTGCATGTTGATTTTAATGGGAATAGAAGATAGATCCATTCAAAGTCTTGAGTTATATGTGACGTTTATTTGTTATGACCATATTGCATGTGGCCATCAGGTGCATGTATGATCAGATTTTGCTTTACTAATGCTTGTTGTACAACAGAAATACATATAGTTAGTATTATGTGTCATACGTAATGTGTACTATAGGTAATGTTTGTTATATATGACACGCATTGCGTATAATACATAACACATATTGAATAGTAGTTTGATATATTTCTGTTGTACAACAAATAAACGTTATTATATATATTAATTTAATTTGACCATATTGTGTGAAGGATTGGGATTGACCGAAACTACAGGTATAGGGATAGGGTATTCAATGTAATAAAGCGATGTAGGCACCGATGCTAAATATATTACAATAATGTTTTACGTACAATATAAATATGTCCAACTTGTATTCAATGTGTGCTATCTATATTACAAGATGTGTACTATATGTATAACATATAGCACACTTATACGTTACATCCTGTATTGTATAACAACTTTTTTGCTTTCTTTTGATGTATATGGATCTTTTGTTTTCAACTTCTTTCCATGAACGAAACCTGGACTGAAATCATCATCCTCATGTATTCACATTATGTCTTCATGATCTATTTGTTCCAAACTACTAATTAAAATTGTGCTAATAGTATTTCTAGTGGACTTGTTTCTTATTTTGTTTATCAAAGAAAGATGGTATAATTTTATGATGAATTATGATCAACTTACTAAGATTTGATATTATTTCTGTTTGCTTGGGAACAAGTCTGGAAATTAAAACTCTTTTATTATAGATATAGCAATGTTAAAAAAATAAATTGTACCTTAATGGAAGCCGTCAAATGAACCATAAAAAGCTCAATTTCTATTAAGGAAAGAGTGCTCACGAGTAGTTTGATTTGCGAATTGAAAATTTATTTTTTAGAAATTTTTTTTGATAAATTTTAGAATCATTTTTAGGAATATATTATTTATTTTTTTAGTTTATATACTAAATTTGTAAAAATGTTGTACAATATTAATGAGAATAATTTATTCCTATTTTTAGTTCATAATAAAATTTCGAGATAAAACTTATTATTTTTTAAAATTATCTTTTCATAACAAAATATATAAATATTAAAATAGTAAATAAAATTAGAAAAATATATATATATATATATATATTTTATGACATGAGAATAAAAATTCTTAATACAATTTTTTTATAATTTTTTGGAGAATTTGCTGAGAAAAAACAAATTTTTACAAAAATTTTCTGAGAATTTTATAACATTCCTCAGCCAAACGCCCTTGTTTAAAAAAGTATTTACTAGGAAAAGGGAAATAATATTCTTGTTAAATCAGCTGGAGCAACTAGCACGAAAGTAGCACAAAAAGAAAGGATTTTTTTAGTTTTAGGGTTGATCGTAAAGACGTAAATTTGTATTGATTTCGTCAGTCCATTCAAAATCACATTTTTGAGTGACCCATCAACAACTCAGCATCAAGTTAAGTTCTTTTTCGATTTTCCAATCCAAAATAATTTGCAAATTCGTTTGTTCAATCTGGGTCTGGTTCCAAGAAGGAATATACAAGGTGTTTCTTTGCGACTCACTTTTTTGTATACTCTGTTCCATTTCTTCAAATTCCAAATTTGAGCTCAATTTTGCTGTTATAAGCTAATTTATCCACAACCCTTTCCCCATTTTGTTAACAAGGTGGTATTTTTATGGTGAATTTGAATCATCATAGATCAAATATTGTGTTTTTTTGGGGTAAACATTAGGTGCTAATGGTGGTGAAGTTTGCCCCTTCATGTCTCACACTGCATCAACATCCTCATCACTCTGCATATTTCTCCAAAAAAGTAACATTTCGATGTAGTTATGGGAGAAACACGAAAAGGTGTGGCATTGTGAGGCCCCAAATAGTGTCTTCTGTTTTGGGGAACAATGATGGTTTGCGTGTGTTTGTTGTATCTGATTTGCACACTGATTATGCTGAGAATATGGAGTGGGTGAGGTCTTTGTCCAATGTGAAGCACAGGAATGATGTTCTTCTTTTGGCTGGTGATGTTGCTGAGACATATGATTTGTTTGTTGTGACAATGTCTCTCTTGAAAGAAAGATTTGAGCATGTGTTCTTTGTTCCTGGAAACCATGACCTTTGGTGCCGCCGCGAGGGGCAAAAATATGTAAGGTCATTTATATGCTTACATTGAGATTCAAGTTCATGCATTATGTAAAATATTTAGCACAGATGTATCTGTTAGTAGTAAAGGCTATTCTTGTGTCTCTGCTTAAGTGATGATGTGTATTTCGTAGAGGATTTTGAGTTGTAATCCTTTTCTCATGATCATAACTTTTGTTACTGTTTTGAGACACAATGGGAGGTATATGACTCACATTAGGAGAGAATTTTGGCCAAATTCTGGAAGAATTTAATTAGCTTTGCAACCAATTTTTGAAAATTTATGCTTTTAATTTGGAATTTTCAAAACATACTCTAGCTTGTTTGTTAAATTTGGCTTTATAAGGTCCCGAGTTCAAAACTTAGAAACGGCCTCTCCAAAGAGCGGGGATAAGGCAGCTGCATGGATCTATCCTTCCCAGACCCCATTTGGTGGAAGCCTCATGCATCAGGCCGCTCTTAAGTTACAATATATAATCTGAATAGTAGTTTTTACTGAATTTCCCCCAGGTTGATTCTCTTGAAAAGCTGGACAAATTGCTTGACACATGTAAGAGACTTGGAATTGAAACAAATCCGATGGCTATAGGTGAATTAGGAATCATTCCTCTATTCTCTTGGTACCATGAGGTGATTACTTCCATATCCTCAATTTTTAGCTCCTCAATCTTTCATACCATTGTGATATGTTGGATCCAAGGTGTTGCTTTAGGGCAACTTGTTTAAATGCTGAAGCTGCTTCTTTCACAGAGCTTTGACAAAGAGAAGGACATAACAGGCTTTCGCATCCCACCTTTGGAGATGGTGACTATTCTCTTAACTCCTAGTAAGCCATTTTAAAAATTGATTGATGATCTGATCATGCCCTTAATTTACCATGATGCTTGATTAAGGAGTATGTCCATAAGAACTTTTAAGTTAATTTTTCTTTCGTGTGATAAAAATTTGAGTGATTTTGGCAACATGGCTATTGTGTTAATTAATAAGAAAATTTAATCATGAGTCCCAAAATTGTTTCCTGCTGGTGTATTATGGTAATTAACTAATTACTATACATCACAATGCCATAAGTGATCATTGTTCTGAAATGGTGAGTGCATGTTATGCATTGTTCAGTTTATGTCATTGTAACATGCGAATAAATTAGTTCTCCATGCATAGAATTTGAGGGAACTACAATACACTATGCCTTTTCTTTGTGCACAGATTATTATAGGAATATTCATTTCTTATAGCACTTTATTATTTATATCTGTATATTGCTCTGGGTTTGTTTTAACCTTTTTGGCATAGTTCTGAATTTCATGGTTAATTTTGCTTTTGGCTGCCATAAAATGCTGCCAATTAGACTGATCTTGATGTAAATTTGTACCTATGATATTTGTTTTTTTCCCTCTTAGGCATGTAAAGACTTCCATGCATGTAAGTGGCCCGAAGAACTTTCAAATGGAGATACCTCTATTTCATTGTATTTTGATGCCATGAATGATAAACACCAGAAAATGATAAAGGAGATTCAGATGACATGTGATCATATCATCACCTTTTCCCACTTTGTTCCCAGGTGATTACACCTTCTTTGCCTTTTCCTGGACTTAATAGGAATTAGTATGAAAAAACTTCATCTAGTTCCTTTCAAGTTTGTAACTTTGTAGCACAAAATTCCTATTAAACACCAAAACACACTATTAGCCTTTTCAGGTCTCTCCTGGTGTGAAAGGTGCAACTTAAACAGCTAGACTTGTGTAGTTCTGTTACTTCAAGAGTATAAGAATTTGTTTTCTATTCTGTACATAGTTTATATTTTTCTTGCATGATTCACAGGCAAGAACTTTGTCCAGAGAAAAGGATGCTATTCTATCCCAAGCTCCCCAAAATAATTGGTTCAGATCCTCTTGAAGATAGAATAAGGTCTATACATGGGGCTGAGGGGAGGAATGATGCATCTTCTTGTCATGTGTTTGGCCATACTCACTTTTGCTGGGATGCTGTTCTTGATGGTATTAGGTATTTGTTTTTCATCCTCCTATGAACATGAAATTTTAAGTGGAAATTGTGAAATTTCATCTAATTTTTATATTCCTTCGGATATGATCCTCAGGCTAACATTGCTTAATGCTTTTGAGATAACTGCAGGTATGTACAAGCACCATTGGCTTATCCAAGAGAAAGGAAGAGAAGAATGAATGGAGGTGAAAATTGGCTACCTTTTTGCCTTTATGCTGACAACAAATTTGCTGATACACTCACAGCTTGCTTTTGGTCTGATTATTATTCTGCCAACCCTAGGACACCTCACAACACTGAACTTGCTCCTTGGGTTGCAAGATTTTACAGGCAAACACAAAGAGTAGATGTATAATTTTGATATTATCATTATTATCTGCAATTTGATGACACACACACACACTCAATTTGGAATGATAAATATTTCTCATAATGCATTCATCTTGTGGATTGATTGTTCTAATAGATATTAGAACTAGAATATGACTCTGATTTTGATCTTTGTTAATTGAGAATAAAGAGACATTCAGGATGTTATGGTGCCATTTGCACCAGGTGAAGGATATAAATATAATACTATTACACATCATTGATAGAGGGTAACCCTAAACCCAAATATTGTTTAATGCTGGTAACTTTAAGTTTATTTACCCTGTTAAAATTATCATCTAATGACATGTTAACATCAACATTATATTTTGACATAGCATCAAAATGAAAGTAAAAGAAATTGAAAGATTTTACATGACCTAAATTAAATCCTTAGTTTACATAGAATATTACTATACAAAATAAGGTTCACACTTTATTCAAAAAAGTACAGGAGACAAAGGACAAACAACCACACCCTTAACAAAAGTTTTGGGTAAACAAAAACCCAAAATACATAAAAAGAGCAATAAAAATGCATACACAAGACACAAGAGATACCACAAAAATATCACTTTAAAGAAACAAAACACAAGCATACACACACTTATAATTGATACACAGTGTAACTAGTAATCTTCAGGAGCCAAAGGTTGATGAGGGTGAGGTGGTTCTGTTGGGATCACAACATACTCATATATGAGTGCTGCAATGGCAGCTCCAATAAATGGGCCAACCCAATAGATCCAGTGGTCCCTCCATCTCCAGCCCACTAAGGAAGGCCCAAAAGCAAGAGCAGGGTTCATGCATGCTCCATCAAATGGGCCACCAACAAGGATGTTTGCCCCAACAATGAGCCCAATTGCTAAGGGTGCAATGCTCCCAATGGAACCCCTTTTGGGATCAATTGCAGTAGCATATACTGTGTACATAAGTCCAAATGTCATGACAATCTCAAGTATAAGCCCATGTGCTGCACTAAGTCCAGTAGTCACATTGAATCCTCCTGGTCTCTGTATTAAGCAATTGTATTATAGCAGATATCAGATTCCTTTGAAAGTTCAGTTTTTTAATCATACCAATATTGTAGTTACCACAATATCATCACATCATATCATTGAATGATGAGTTGGCCTTAACTTTTCACATGATCTAAACTAATCATAAGATAGAATTCAAGTAACATGTACATAATCAAAATCTTTTTGGATCACTATCCTTAATGATGAGAAGAAAGGAGAAAGAAGAAGAAGGTTGTTAGTACCATGTTATTAGTGACAAGCCTGAGCAAGAGGGCAGCCACTATAGCACCAAGAAGCTGAGCAATCCAGTAGTATATGGCACGGACTACAGAGATCCTTCCACCAATGAGAGCACCGAATGTCACAGCAGGGTTGACATGGCCACCAGATACATGCATGCTAGCAGATATTGCTGCAAATAGAGCAAATGCATGTGCAAGTGCTAGTGCTAACAGTTCACCAGCTGAGAAAGCCGTATCCAAGTAAATCTTATCTGTAATCAAATCACCACACATAAATCACCATCATCCACCAAGAAACTAGGTGCTGTTTGGTTTCTATTTTCATTTTCTGTTTTCTCTATTTTTTAAATTAAAATTTTGTGAAGACAAAACTTTTAAAACAGAGAAAACAGAAAATGAAAACAAAAACTAAATAGCACCCTATTTTCATATAGATAACAAATCTCATTAAAGTTGTTAGTATTGGACTAACTGAATCTCAACTTTAACCAAGGTGAAAAGGCTTTAGCCTTTGCCCTTTATATATGAAAAAGAGAAAATTATGAGTGTATTTTTCATAAGCTTTTAAAATTATATGTTTAAGATAAAAAAGTAGAAACAAAAGCAAAAGCAGAACACAAACTTCATAAGTATTACTGATATTAAAAAAAAAGATACTTTTTTCTGGTAAACAAACACACCCCATCATTTGTTATGTACCCTCATGAAAATAGACAATAAAAACATTGAAACCATTTATAGTTATATATATGCATGCAAGAATGATTTTTAAGAGTGTACAGACCCAGAGCAAGGCCAGTTCCTTCTCCAGCAAAGACAAAGATGAAAGTGGAAGCAAATTCAGCTAAAGTAGCCCTCATGGAATCTGGATGTGTAGCCTCATCCACCCTTCCAAAAGCATATCTTCTAGTAGCCATCACAGCAAAACCTTTCCCTTTTCTTCACCTCCCCTTAATTTGATCAATAATGCTGTTCTTTACTTCAGGAAAAAGGTTTCTGCTGCTGTTTGCAGAAAACAGAAACTGAGTATGGATGGAACTTAAGTTGCTTAAAAGTTTTGAAGGCAGAGAAGTAGAAGAAGATGAGGAGGGTCTTGTGCATGGCTGAAAAGTGGAGTGATAGTGCTTATATGATGAGAATAGGAGGTCGAGTTGGATGAGACACCTGGTTTTTTGCAATGCTAAAAGGTGGCCACGTAGTTATATCATATATGTGTTGGCTTCTTACTATAAATTGAGTACACATCCATCTATATCAATAAAATTCACTTTTGTTTGGTTGCAGAGTTAAGTTGATCCTCATTTTCTTATTACCAAGGACAAAATTCAAAGTGTAACCTTATGTGGTTGCGGTTGCGGTTTCTGAGGCCTGTCTGAATTGTGCATTGAAGTTTGTGTTGTTTTCTTATTCATTTTTTAAGGTACTGAAAGAAAACCATTGTATCTTGTAACACTCTGTATTAAATGCATACATCCATCGAAGCTATAAATGGAACTGTTAAAAAACTCTCAATCCTTTTACTGTTTATAAAGTCTGTTGTGTGATCCCAATAACCAACTTTACATACGTGAGTATATTAAAACTTTTCCCACGTATATTAAAAGTGATACTAAATCGGTCATTAATATAAAAAGTTAGAATAAGTAAGTATAAATGTATCGATCATTAATATAAAAAGTTGGATTAAATAAGTATAAATGTATTGGTCACTAATATAAAAAATTGAATTAAGTAAATAAATGTTGGATTGTATTAGTATAAAAGTTGACATTTTTTTTATATAAAAGTTTGAATATAATATTAAATTAAATCAGAATATAAGTTATATCAAGTAGCTGTAAATATTGATCATAGTTGAATTGAGTGACAGATTTAGTGGACGAAATATTTCACTCAACTTTACTTAGATTGAAAAGATTGTCAAAATAAAATTGTTTTTCATAACTTTTCGATAAACATTTCATCTATCATTTAACATTTCATTTATCATTAAATAATATGGATTTTATTTAAAAAGAGTCTATTCCTTATCATCACAATAGGATAACTCAAGTATAAAAAAAATTCATTTGTCATAGTTTTGTGTATAAAAACATAAAAGATTTAATAAATTTCACATATTGAATTATTTTTAAAATCTGTGTTTGTCCAATGTCTTCATTTTTGTAGTTGTCCATTCTATTCCTACCTAATCTGTCAAAAGCAGGGCCTGCATGCTATTCCTGAGGAAGAAATAGTGTCCAAGTCTAACTTTGCTTGCAAAGTTTCATCTCATGTGAAGATAAGCTTAAATTAGCCCAAATTTCTGGCCCACTCAAGTTTCACAAGTCATATTTATTCTCTCAAGTTCTTTGGTTTGGTCAAGTTATTAATATGTTACTAGAGATATAATTTTTTGTTCATGTTAAAATATTCCATTTTCTTTTATTACCTACCAGAAATTACAGAAATTACTCTCTTCTATCACCAAGAAATTACCCTTTTCTGTTCAAACTCTCTTCTACATGATTTTGACTAAGGCATTTTTAAATCTCAAAACTTTGAAGAATGAGTACTACTTTGTTTCTGTTTGTTACAAATTCTATCAATTGTACTGGAAATAACAATTTCTCAATGGCAGAGATTTTTGTTTTCATCTCTTTTGAAGATCTGAAAAGAAAATTGATCTCTACCAAGTAATTTCTGCTTTGGATTATGTGCCAAGCTATGAACATTCATGTGCTTTTCTCTTCATGCATTACACAATACATGAAAAAAAAATTATTAGATGTACTAAGAGATGAAATTTTTTTACTCTGCACCATTCATTATATGACACATCATCAATTTTATCCATTTATCTGAAGCTTAATCCCTTTTCTTCCCACTATAGTTGATCTTCTGGATTACGTGTCATGCAATGAATAATACATATCTCTTGCTATGCACCTAATCATTTTCCCATAAAAAATGAATCCAACAGTAGTGAGATGAATCTATTTCAATCACTCTCTCTTTTCATTTGCTCAATCTCTTCTATTCTCCTCAAAACTGCACTCATCTTAGGTCTCTTCTCTGGTGCCAAATCTGTACACTCTAGAGCCAACTCTGTCAGCTTCAACATTGCATCATGCCCTTCTTTCTCTGCTACTATTTCAAGATCAAATATATCTGTGGACCAATCATTGTTCACCACAGTCCTCACCCAATTTGAAAGATCACATGCTGTCCCTTCAATTTCAGCAGTAATTTGGCCAGGAACTTTGCCAGTTATGATCTCTAGCATGATGATTCCAAAGCAATACACATCAGTTTTGTGTGTCAGCTTCTTCCCTTTAACAAACTCTGGTGACTTGCTTATAGATAACTTTTCAGCATTCTTTTTGGAAGTTAGAAGAGGCAAGAATCCATAGTCTGTGAGCTTGGAATGGTAGCCTTTGCTATCTTGATGGATTAGGACATTGGATGATTTGAGGTTTGCATGAGGTACCTTGTGAGAGGACAAAGAATGATGAAGGAATTCAAGACCCTTTGCTATGTCTTTGATTATAGCCAATCTTGTGGTCCAATCAAGAGGCATTCTTCCAATTCCTCTACCCTCTAGTACCAACCAAATCATTTATGTTAGTGACTAGTGTGTTTGTTTCAGATTCCATAATAATAAGGAGAAGTACCAAAAAGGAACACGAAAAATTTTGTCGCTGATAAATCAATACCAAAGATGTTTTTGATATATTCATGCACGAAAGATTGTATAATTTTGACAAAATGCACGATTTATTGCACTAACAGAGTTTGATTAAAGATAACAGTTGGTTCATTTTGTCGAACTCATACAATTTTTCATGGTTAAATTTGTCAAAAACATCTTTGGTAGTTGATTTTGTCGGCAACAAAATCTTTCGTGTTCGTTTTTGTACTTCATCCTTAATAATAATAAAAAGTGATTACGAATCTTAAATTTTATACATTACTGAAGAAAAGATTTTTTGTTTAAGATTATCAAAATATACTTTAAGTGATTTTTACCATTATATACTAACCATGTAGGAGCTCAAATAAAGTGCCATCAGACATAAGCTCATATATGACAAGCTTTTGCTCCTCTGAGTAATAGAAGCATATGATTTCTACTAGATTCTCATGCTTCATGTTTCCTAGCAAATTCATATGGTGGAGGAATTCCTTGTTGCTCAATTCATCCATGTAGCTTAGTCTCTTGACAGCAACAGCAGTGCCAATTTCAAGTGTTGCTTTGTATGTAATTCCTAAATTGCCCCTTCCCAGAACTTCTGATGATGCCCTTAACAAATCATCCAAGTCAAACACTTGGAACTTCTTGTTGGAGAATTCCAATCTTCCTATTCTTTCAGATCCTTCATTTTTCAATGAATAAGATACCATCTTCTTTGTCCATGCTCCAAATAAATACCCTATAAGAAAAAAATAGCAACATATGAACATTTCATGAATCCTTATCCAATATGACACAACATTTTTCTTTATGACATTCTAAATTTAGCAGACTAATTTTGTTTCACATTTTTCTTTAGAAAGTTTACATGAAAGTATTGTAATAAGTTGTTAAGAAAACCAATGGTAGGCTTGACTAGTGTAAGATATTGTTAAGGGTAAATTACATATTGATCTCACCATCGAAATTCAACTCGACTCCTCTCTATATGACATTGATCTACTTTATATGCATTGTTTACGTGCTAGGTCAGAGTAATAATTCTACAAACTCAAGGATCTGTTAAGCAAATTTTACAAATTGAAAAAGATGAAGTGAATTTCACTAAATTTTTCAAGAAGATCAATGTAATTTACCCTAATCTTACCTGTTGGAGCATTTCTTATTGTTCCTTTTCCACTTGCCCTTTTTCTCCAAAACAATAAAGCAACAATGATCACAAGGAGAAACACTGCAGATGAAGCAGAAATCAAAGCAATAATCCAAACTTTGAGTCTCTTCTTATGTTTTGGAATAATTGGAGGAGGTGTTGGAAATGGAGCAGGAGGAGGTTGAGAAGGACATAACTCATCCAATGGCTTTCCACAAAGACCTGAATTGTTGTCAAATGAGCTTTTTGGGAACCTTTGGAGCACAAAAGTCTCAGGAATTTTCCCCACAAGATGATTATATGACACATTGAAACTTTCCAATGATGGTTGATCAAAAGGTGGAACTTTACCATCTAAGTAATTCTCTTGCAGCTCCAAAACTCTAAGACTAGGCACATCAACATACTCCAAAGGAATTGAGCCTGAAAAGTGATTATTTGAAAAACTTACTAGTTCCAAAGACACCAAATTTGTGAGATTTGGCAATAGCCCAAAAAGAAGATTGTTTCTGAAGCTGATATGGGTCAAGAAAGTTATGTTCTCAAGGAATGTAGGAGGCAGAGAACCAGTAAGGTTAATCCCTTCAAGGAAAATATGAACAACATGCCAATTTGAACAAGTGATACCAAACCATGTACTTTGATTCTCTATACAAGGAGGACCAGTCCAATTCTCATGCAAATTGACATCAGAAGAAGTTAGAGAATCTCTTATGAGCAATAAAGCATCTCTTTCTTCAGGGTAGAAGCTCTGATCACTGCACAATACCATGATGATTCTGTTATTATTGCTGAGGAACAGAACAAGAAGCAACAAGAACACATAGTGATTAGTGGTTATGTTAAAGAGTAATCTCATGATTGTTTAGTAAAAGAAATTGTTGCAATAAGGTATGTGAACACTATTTTTCTCTTTGATGGATTTGTGTTGAAGTATGACGAAGTTGACAAGGCAAAGTTGTGTCATAGATAGAATTGATCATTGTATTGGACACAAACGGTCTGAACAAGGAATGGAGGTTCTGTTTTGTTCTGTTTACTTTCTTTTTGTGATTATTATATATATAGTATTACATAAGATGACAGCTTTTTGATCCTGCATGATATATCTTTCTTCAGAAATTGATTATTTTAATGTTTCTTATGCATCATATTCTATTATGAAACTAAATTATTACAATAAAAAAATTTATTAAAATAGTAACATATATAATAGAATATGCATAATATATATCATATATTGTAATTCTTTATAACATGTAAAATATGTTGTGCACATTATGTGATATATGGTGTGCATAATATGTAAATACGTTGTACATATTATTTATTAAGATTTAAGAACCTAATTAGCTCGGCTTAAATCAACAGAAGTCCTCTGACTCTCTGAGAATGTAAAAATCTTTCAACTATATTTTTTTTTATATTTTGGTGACTTGAATTTGAGTCATCTAGTTAATGAATCAAGTTATTATCACCATAATCTATTGATGATATAAACTTTTTCATTTTGATAATAATATACTTGAATCCGAAACATGCCAAACTAGTTAAACCAACTAGTAAAATTATTGAAATAATTTTATGCATTTCAAGCTCTTTTCAACGTTACATGGATAAAAGAAATGAGAAAATTAATCAGTATTATTTTATCTGAGGAGTGATGATGAGTTGTTTAGGAATAAGAAAATTGTGAGTGTCTTAAACATGGTGACTTCGTGGGAAGCAATGAATGTGAATGGCCACTACTGATTTGGACTTGTCTTAAAAATCTAATGTTTGTTTAATCAGTCATATTTCATATTATTCTATAATAATAGAAATACGTCTAACTAATATTCAACATGTCCTATATATAATATGAAATGTATGCTATAAGTACGTGCTCTATATATATAACACACGTTACTATTATATATAGTATATATAGAATATTAATTAAACGTATTTATGTTGTACGACAAAGCTTTTTAATTACCTAGTGGAAATAACATTATGTTAGTGTTTGATTCATCTCTCTAAATATGCATATTCTCTTGGTGGTTGACTTGTTCCAAATTTTGTGGTTGGCATAGTAACATATATGAGCTCTATTTCTTAATATATTGGCTGGTTGGACTGATTTTATATTGTTCATTTAGCATCACCATATTTAGAATTCATCTATTTTTTTCCTTTCAAGTTTCTTCGTGACATTTTATAAAGTTTCAATGCGCCATAAACAATTCTGTGAATTTGAAAGCACAGTATTTGATTGATTGGATTTAGTTTTAATAAATTGATTGTATATACAAATTTCACGTGATCATTTAATTGTATAATATGAGCGTAAAAAAAAAATATTATATGTTGTGTAGACTATATATCATATGATGTGCACAATATATATCACATATTGTAAAGAAAGATAATGCTGCAACATATGATATATATTGTGACACAATATATTAGCTGTTTTGGCCAAATATTTATTATGCCCCAAGTATTTCCCGTATAATATTAGTCTCAACAAATATGATCACCTCGAAATATATACATTAGTAGAATTTAACTTTAATACACCGACAATGTAAAAATATTTTATCCTGTTATCCAATTAAAAATCTTTAGTATGATTTGTAAAAGAATGAGAAAAATAAAATATTATCATAACTAATATGATAATATATGATTAGATAATTTAGTAAAAATTTGTACACAAAATAAAAATTAAATCCATATAAATACATGATTACCTCCTAATTCCATGGTTTAAAAGCAAGCCATTCAGACAGAGAAATTTAATTGAATTAGATCTTTAAAATTAAATTTCATTGATTTATTTAAACTTTAAGGTAAGGTTTGTTTTGAATGACTTTGAGGTCACAGTCAAATGAATCATAGAGTTATTGTCACATGAATTAGAGTTACAATGACTCTAAAATTAACTCCAAATGTTCCATCATATATTTGCGTCTTCATTTTAACACACGACTCCTTTTTAACACATAATGACTTTAAAATTAAAGAAAATAAAAAAATTATAATTTATTCACTAAGCTACTATCACTCTGTTTCACTCTGCGCTTTTTTATCAAATATTTAATAAAATCATTTTTCCGGTGTCACTTTCACTCTGGAAAATATTTTAGATGGTGTAAAATATTTTATAGTCATTCAAAGTGCAAAACTTCGAAACGCCTAAACCCTCCATTTTTGAGTCTGAAAGGGTTTTTGAATCATAGCATAGAAGCTGCAAAACCCTAACCCTCTTCCTCTCTCATCCACCACTCTCTCTCTCTCTCACCAACAAATTAACGAAGAGCACATAATCATAGGTGGAACTTGCAACTTGCAGTTGCAGCTGCACCCGAAGATCACTTCACAGTGTAACGTAACGATGAGGAAGAAGCTTCTGATCGCAGCGACCTCACGCTTCTCTGGTCGCTCCAATCTCAAACCTTGTAACTATCTCTCACTCTCAATACTCCTTTTTTTGGGTATTTTCATAAATTATTGTTCAGGTTTTGGATTATTACATAGAAATGAAACTAAGCTCAGTAATTAATAAATTAAGTTACATTGTTTCTGTCAGACACTATTTCATGGTACTGTAGTGAGAGCTTAGTGCCAAGCATATTTAGTTTCATCTGCCATTTATTTGAAGTTAGAAATGGGAATTAGGTCAACGACTTTTGAGCCCTGAAGCTGACTTTTTTCGAAGCTAACTATAGATATCTTGATTTTTTTTAGACGGTGAGGTTTTTTTGTTTGTTTGTATGAGACGGATTGTTTTTGATAATGCGTTTCTTTGGAATTAAGATTGGAAATGTATTGTTACTTTGATATTGTTTTGTTGAATTGTGTAATCATATATCCAATGTGTGTGTTTTGACAGTGTCCTTTGAGGTAAGTGATTCTGTACATGTCCAGTGGCGTGGATGGTCATATGCTGCTGCTTCTATTCCTTCTGAGCCTGACACGCCAAATGGCCAGAAAGGTCGAAAAAGGATTCCAAAACATGAGCGTAAAGCTATGGTGGAGTCCTATGTGAACAAGTATTTCTTTGTTTCTTTTGAAGTTGAAGCTTTATTTAACATTTTATGAGGTTTCCTGCATAATGTTTCATCAAGGCATATCAAGTATTTCAGCATTGTTAGGGTGCATGCATCATATTTTGCATTAGAAACCTACTTTACAGGACCAGAAAACTTTTGTATTTCATCCAAGTATAACGACCACAAGTCCACTAAACATCCTTTTCATCACAATTGCTGTCTTCATTATTTATGGTCTTTAACAAGAGAATGGTCTCAGTGAACACCTGTTATATACTTATATTAGAACGGTGCACTCCTATTTCTAGTTAGCCATCAAGGAATAGCTGAATATTAAATATTTTTTCTTTCTACAGATATAGAACAACAAATGTTGGGAAGTTCCCTACAACAAGTGAAGTACAAAAACATGTTGGCGGCGGTTACTATCTTTTACGGGAAATCCTCCAAGAACTAGAATACAAGTCTAAAATGAATTATTCAAACAGCATGGGTGAGAGTAAACATCCGATCACTGTAGCTGAGAACGTTTCATCTCGTAATTCTGGGAACGCAAAAGACAGGCTTATCCAGGATGATTCTCAGTCAGTAGTTTCAGATGGCCGAGAGACTATTATTAATGCTGGTTATGAGCATGTTGATGAAAATAGAGGGTCGGTGACATCCTCTGGGGAGAGAAGATTGTCTAAGGATGTTAAAATTTCCTCTACACCAGTAAGCATTAAGAATAAATACCACTTCTAACAGATGTTTATAAGTTTTTTTTTTTAGTTATTATTCATAAATCGTCTTTCTGCTTTAATTTCAGGGTAATCATTGCATTGCATCTGAAAGTAATCGTTTGGAAAGGTGCTCTGGCAAAACTTACCCCTCTAGTATCCCTGTGCAAAATGATGTCTCGATTGAGGAATCTGTTTCTAGTTATTCTGATTCAGTTTCACCTGAAAGACACATGCTTAGAGAAGAAACAGAACATGCTTCTGCCTCATTTATTGAAAAATCTGTCTGCAGTCACAGCAAAGCTCAGAGCAACGATTCTAAGTTTGTTGATACAGAAAACCATCCAATAGTTGAGGAAAAAGGCTTTGAGAAAGCAGACTATCAGAGACAAGAGCAAGATACCTTAGAAGACCTTCCTGGCATGGATTGTCCTAATCAGAAAATGGAGCAATCTCAAGGGTCTGTAGAATTGGATGAGTCCAAAATGTAAGTTCTCCTATATCTTTAGATATATAGCTTTGTTGTCACAGTCACAGCTAGTTGAATATTATTATTATTTGCATTATGGCTTGAAAATTACCCGTATCAATATATGACAGCAATGATACAGAATTGATTTAGGTGTGGATACAATTAGTTGAACAGTGAAACATTCCTTGTATAGTCCTGAGTGTGTTTGTAAGTAAAACATAATACACATTCTAAATTAAATAAAGTTTAAGCAAATGATATGGAGATGAACAGAAGAACAATGCTTGTATAAAATTTTGAAATCAATGTACAATAATACAGTACACATTTATGTAGATACATACTCACATACCCCCAAGGATGTTTTCTTGTGCAAGAAATTAGCTGCTGTTTCATGCAAATCTTTTTACCTTGTTCTTTTGCATAGTTCAATCATACCTTTTTTGTTTCTTTGGTCATGTCTATTTTCTTTACAATGATACGGTATAGGATATTAAGGTTGCTTATTTCCTCCCATTGTGCAGCAATGACTCTAATAATAGGGAGAGTAGTGGCGCAGTGATTTCAGAAAAATCAACTTTGTGGGGAAATCTGAAGTCACTTGCAGGTGGCATCGTAAATATATGGAGAAAATTATGAAGCTTTGTGAAGGTATATTTTGGAAGTTGCATGAAGTTCAGTCTTATTTTGCAACTATGACAGTATGTATACTATGGTTTATGATATGCATGACCCTTTTTGACCTGTCATTACCTGTGCCATTTGCAAATTCTATTCTCTTTTTTGCTATCCTTCAACATTGCCAAAGGCTTTGTGCACATGACTTTCTAACTCTGCTATTCAATTGGCCCATCCAGGGGGTAATCAAAAGAACTTTGATTCCCAATCTAGTAAATTGGCTTTCCTAATGTATAATTTTCGCCATGTATGAACATTGGGAAAGGAAATGCATGGTGTTGTAATATACGTCCCTACTCTAATTGTGGTTTTGGATTACAATGTATATATATGTGAATATGAGTAGCAGAGAATGGAGGGGTCAACAGCACAAGAGAATCATGTCCAGCAGTTTTCCCCCATAGAAATAAGACTCACATAGAGAGAAATAAAGATATTGTTCGATTTTTTTTAAAATTTTTTCTCTATTTCTAACATTATGTATATAAATCATCCTTCATCATGTGTGTGTGTGTGTACATATTGCAAAACCATGAGCACTGATTCCTGTGGTTAATTCAAAAGTCAACACATGCTGATGTAGTGATTTTCTATCTATTTTCATCACTTTTAGCATTCACATTGAAACATCTTACCTGCTATTTCCTCTTATCTGATATTTCTGAGCTTATTTTCAAATGTTGCCAGATTAGAATGTGATGTCCATCATTTATGTTAGGATCATCATATTTTCAAATTAGGTGTGTGCATAACATGGCAACCTTTTTCCCCCTTTAAAATATTATAATATTATGTTTTTCCTCAATATCTGCACAGAACAACAATTCAGGTTATAAATGCGTATTGTTTATTTTGTTCTTTTCCATCCCATATGACAGTTCAAGAAAATTAGATCTTACTTGAATATTATTTTTATTAATTAATAGCATTGTGATTTGAATATGGATAATATAAGTTTGCTATGTAGGCATCAGTCTATGAAGAGATTCTTATTCTTGGGTGATATATTTAGTTAATTTAGCAATAATATTTGTCGTTCAACATAAATACATACAATCAGTATCTAATGTGTGCTATACATAATACAGAATGTGTGCTATAGGTACGTGTGTTATACATATAGCACACATTCAATAGTATGTATAGTATATGTTGGATACTAATTTGACGTATTTCTGATGTACGACAAACATTAGCTAATTCCTAAGGTCACCCTCATTGAAAAAAATATCAATATACTAAATTTTGCAAGGAACCAAATCAAAACTAAATAAATGAATAAAATAGTAAATGGGAAAAATAGTAGTAGTAGGGAAAGATAAGCATGTGAAAAGGTTCCAACTGGGCAATCTTAATTTCATCAAGGCGGCTTGCAACTTGCAAACGCCTTTGATGGCTTTAATACTTTATGGAACTGAAGTTTGAAGGCAATGCTGCAATTATATGAACCTGAAAGTGTGCTTGTAGCAAAAGTAACTGCATTCTTTTGTGCTCCAAGACTCTGATTATCAAAACGATTAAAATAATCAAATGCATTGAAAACTAGGGTTAATAGCTTTAAAGGATTCTAAATTCATGATGGTAAGCTTTGGTTTATATGGTTACAATTGGAGTAAGAATGGTAGAGGAGCCTTATAAGATGAGTTTCTTTTATTTTTTGTTACTTCAAAAACTAGCAATGAGGTTTAAACTTAGGATCTTATGCATACTACTCAAATCCCTCACCAATAGATCAATTCTAGTGGCTTATAAGTTGAGTTTATTTAACAAAGTATATTAATTATTGTTTGTTGAAGACAATGATTGCTTTCACAAATTGATAGGGAAGGACAAACCTTGATATATGGTTGAGATAAATACTCTAGCCGTCCATTTTTATTTGTTTTACATAAAAAAAATTCACATATACATGAAATAGAATAAATATATGTTCATCTTATATATACAATCACATGTTTTAACTTGTAATGTATAAAAGTTAAATATAAAGCTTAAAATATATAATTATAAATGTAAGATGAGCTTTATATATATTCAATAACTTTTTCACATAGAAATAGAAACAAAATGGTAATAGAAAAATCAAAGTGTTTGAAGACAGCGGTAATTAGATATATCAAATTTTCAATATAATGTTTTTTTTTTTTTTCTATTTCTCTACTAGAAAGATAAAAGTAAAGTGATATAGTAATATATGTTTATATATATTGGAGGATACCCTATACTATAATTAATTTGTAGCAAAGAAAGAAGAGGAATACTATTTATATATAGAATAGTGTTATCCACCCATTCAAAAGTTGACAACTTTTATAAAAATGTTGGCAAGTTGCCAACATATTCATAAAAGTTACCAACTTTTTTAATTGATGTAAAATGGATGGATGTGTATTATTATACGTATAAGTAGCATTTTCCAAGAAAACAAAGATGCGTGGCCCGTGACAATATAACATCACTGCTTTCATCAGGTTTGCATAAACATTGGAAAGCCATGGTAGTATATATATATATATATATATATAATTCAAGAATATGACAGCTTTTTGCTTATTCCTCAAGATAACTCTAACTCACGTATGCAACAAACGTGCCAATCCTTAACTGTATTATGAAATAAAAGCAACGTCACAGAATCTCAGTTTATTTTGCTACTCAACATTTTTCATATTAGCTCCCAACAAACATTACTATGTTCTTATTATATAAAGAGTAATGTTATATATATATATATATTCACAAAATCAGTCATTTTCAGTTATCATATGTAATAATCAAATATTTTAAAATTATTAATTCAACTTTTAAAATATTAGATTAACAGTTTTAAAATGTTGAATTATTACGTATTGTCCACTGATTTCTATTTTCTTCATAGAAAATTTGTAAGTACATACCGTTATTGTAAATTTAAAATGAACAAAAAATTGACCATTTTATTAACTAATCCCAATATCAAATATATAACAGAGTCATTTTTTATTGACTTCTTGACTCTACCCAGAGTTAATAGAAACAAATATTGCCTAATGTTCAATAATGCTTCCTAATGTTCATATAGAGACATAATTATCCAATTAGGTTTAGTTCAATAGTATATAATCGTACTATGTAATTTTATTATGTCAAAAGTTTGAATCATGAAATTATAAATGAATCAAATTGAGCTAGGAAGATAGTCCTATAATGAGTCTCACCTTGTCCTAAAGGAAAAACTAATCCTAATTAGAATTGTGGATAAAGCTTAAGGCTATGTACTATGTGACCTATTAATGTTGTCCTTGAAGTACTGGCCTCTAATTATTATGTATTTAATTAAAGGAAAGTAATTAAGCTAGTTTGCTGGGCTGGTTCTTGCTGGCACATATAATAATTATTGAATGTGTACCAATCAACCAATAAACCTTCAACATTAAAAGTGATTAAATAATTTCCTACATAACTTTAGGGTGCTGGTTCCTTGAAAGAGGCCTGAAAAATGGGATTCAAAGCCTTTTCCTGCTTTGACTCGTCCATTTAGTGGCTCCATAATAATCTAAGCCTTCACTTGTAATAGTGACAAAACAAGAATAATGTGTGGTTCACTTCATTCTAACTTTTGAAGATATATATGTACAGAAGAAAAAAAACATAGTTATATGTACAATAAAAAACAGTCAAAATAACTAATATGTTATACACAATATGTATTAGAAATTGTAAAGAAAGATAATATTATAATATATGATATATGTTATACATAACATGTCATATATAGTATGTATATTATGTAATATACGTTGTGTATATTAGATATTATGTTGTACACAGTTTATAGATTGTTTTGATTGATTTTTAGTGTGCACCATAACTTTTCCTAGAAAAAAACATGGAGTCATAAAAAGGAAAAATCTCCTTTTGCAGTTAACTACAGTGCACTTTAAATAATTTAGTGAAGAGATCAAGGAAAGTAGGAATAAAAAAAATGAGGACATATACAGTTAAGGTTTTATTAAGGACAATTGTTAAAATAATGAAAAAAATTATTCAACTTAAAAATGTGATTCTGTATTTTATATGTAAAAGATGTATTATAATATTCTAAATTTTACTATTTTTAAGTATTCTTAATAAGTGCCTTAAAATATATATTCTGATATATTTCATTAAATTAAAAAAATTCACAATGTACACATTTTAAGTATTTCTAGCAAAACCTAAGGTCCACAATGTAGTAACAGACTACTTCATATTTTAATTAAGTTAAAAAATCATAAGTTTGACTTTTATTCTTAATCCTTATCCTCTAATATCTTAGCTGAAAAAAAATACATAAAATATCTCCTGAAAAAAATTGTATCAAATAAGACGTAGTGTATTCAATCCTAATAGGAATTGCTTAAAAAGTGTCAAATTGACATTTTCTCTTCACTGCATGTACAAATATATTTTGTAAACATTATTTAAATTTCAATTTAATGTACTTGTTAGTTTTAATGAAGAACAATAGTTAATAATTTGTTACATATATAGAGCAAGAAGTTGTAGACTTTGACTTTATAGTAGATTACACTTTAGTACCCAAAAGTACTAATTGTCTTTTCTATGTAATGACTTGAATTGGGATAAAGTATAATTAACTTGGTTGCGTATAATTGTTTCACATCACCAAAACCAATATTAACCATTTTAGGGGACACACCTACTCTTTAGGGTATTGTAAAATATGAATATTTACGGTCAAACATCTCTTAGCATTTCATCATAATTGGGTTCTTCACTTTAATCCAACTTACATTATAATTTAATACTATCATATAAACTAATGTGAGAGTGAGACACACATATCTATAAGACTAATTAGAGTCATGTTTATCGGCATTTTTGTTTCCCTTGTTACATTGTAATGGAGACATTGATGCAGAAATGTGGCTCCTACTACTTAGTTTCCTAATTAAGTTGATGCTTGTCAATCATGTTTGTTCTAGTAATCTAGGAACACCAATTTTAGATCTTTATTTATTCCTACTATTTATAGTCTCAATTAATATGGTAGCCTATTGTGTGGCTCATAACAACTTATAGTTATAGTCGGTCTCCTTGAACATATAGTGAGAGTTTGATTCTTAATAATTTTTTCATTTTAGAATAATAGTCTTCTAAGATTTATACACGAAAATTATAAAACGTACGAATATTTTTTGTTTGTGTTAAAAATATATTAAAATGACTACATTATTCTTCACACTTCCACTAACACATTTTCCAAACAAATTATATTAGAGATAAAATGTGTATACTATCATTAAATATGTATTAGAAAGTTAAAATATCAATCAATATGAAATGCATTTTTAAACCTTAAACGACCATTATTTTGAAATGGAGTGAGTAGTATGTATGGAGAGAATGTTGTGGCCAGAAGTTTACCCTTTTATTGATCAGTCGACTCAAACTCATGTCGTTATAAGATATAAATAAAACTTTAACTTATATCAATGATATACTCTAATTTGAATATGTAGGTAGTATTTTGATGAATGCATTATATTGCTGCATAAGTACCTAGGCTAGCGTAAAAAGGACAAGTCAAACTTCTAGCTAACTTTTCTTGATGATAACCTCTACTACTTGATGATTATGCACCTTATTTAGTGCTCAAGAATTTGAAGTTTATGAACAGATCATATATGAGTTTCTGGTACTATTAAATGCACCCCAAAAGTGATATTTTGGACCAGTTTAAAGAACACCTTCTCAACTTCTCTTATATCTTCTATATATATTCTCTGTCTCCCTCTTCCAAGTCATATATGCAAGCAAGTTCTTCAATATTTCTGTATATATAATTACTTCATCAACAGAATTATTATAAGGTAATGATGATTAAACATTTTTTGCATTAGGTAGTATATATAGTTTTCTCATGATTTTTTGCTTAGTTTTTTCATGATCAACTTTTTGTCTGTCTCACAAACCAGAAAGATTCATAGTATCTATGATTTAGTTGTTAGGATGTGAGATTTTTTAATAAGATTGTGTAAGAGTCAGCATATCTTGTATATAGTAAAGATTGTATTGAAAATTATATATGGAATGGCTATATGGTTAGAACTTAGATATCTTATTCTCCTCAAATTTTATTTTAGACAAATTATAATTGGATTCATATTCACTAAATAATCTTGGATACATAGTTACAATCTCAAACTTGGTTTAAAATAATAGATTGTGGGAATGATTTATTCATGTAAAATACCAAGTTAATATGGCCCTACCAGATCTTCTTTGCAAGGTCAACTAAGCATGTTCACAAGTTACAAATTCTGCCTTTTCATACCAATTTTTTATAATATAATAATATGTTCACATTTGCCTTGATAAGTACCACCATGTTTGGCTAAATGTCAAACTTTAATTCCTCTTAAATTCCTCTGACAGGTGAAGAGGTGTGATCATCAGTTTCTGTCCATTTTATCATTTCACACAGACACAAAAGAAAAATGACAGAGAATCTATCAGAGACATGGCTTGTTATGATCATCACTGTGATATTTGGAACTGCAATATTTGTAAAACTGATTCAAGTGAAGTTGAGAAAGGCAGGGAAGAGACAGTGCAGATTGCCACCAGGAAGAAGAGGTTGGCCTTTGATTGGTGACAGCATCAATTGGTACAATGCTGTTGCAAGTTCTCATCCTCCTCAGTTTGTTGAGGAAATGGTGAAGAGGTACTTTTACTTCCATAGCAAGTAAAATGTCATGTATTATTACTATCTTTCTCAAATATTTTAGCGTGGTTAATTCAGTACCGTACCTATTTCTAATGAGAAAATGCACGCAGTTAAATAGTTTAGGATAAAATACATTTATCTTTTCTGAGATTCGATAAAATTCACTTCATTTTCCATCTATTTGTAAATTTTTCAAATAAGCTTCTTGGATTTATAAAATTATTACACCGATCTCCCTTAAACATTAAACAGAACTCCTCTTTATTGTACATAAACAATGCAATGATAGGAAGTCTTTGTTACTTAAACAAATTGGGGGAGTTAAACTCAAATTTTAGGGAATGTTAGATTATGCAGGAAATGAATTTGCAAAAGCTTTAAAAAAAAACCAAATTACATGGCTTCTGAAAACTATTCTGATTGATGAAATGCTTCATTTTGGCACAGGTATGGTAAGATATTTTCTTGCAGCCTATTTGGAAAATGGGCAGTGGTATCTGCAGATCCAACCTTCAACAGGTTTGTGATGCAAAATGAAGGAAAATTGTTCAGGTCAAGTTACCCTAAATCATTCAGAGATTTGGTTGGAAAAAATGGTGTGATCACAGTTCAAGGAGATCAACAAAGGAAACTACATGGAATTGCTTCCAATATGATGCGCCTTGAGAAGCTTAAGTTCCATTTCTTGAGTGATATACAAAATGTGATGCTCAAAACTCTCAGAAATTTTGAAAACAACCAAGTCATTCTTCTCCAAGATGTTTGTAGAAAAGTAAGTATAGTTGTAATTCATAGTGTAATCTTATCAATTTATCATTTTCAACTTATGTATCTATGTATGACTTAATGCAGGTAGCTATAAATTTGATGGTTAATCAACTTTTGGGGGTCTCAAGTGAGTCTCAAATCAATGAAATGGCTCAATTGTTCTCTGATTTTGTTGATGGTTGTCTTTCAATTCCCATTAACACCCCTGGCTTTTCATACCACACTGCTATGAAGGTAAGAAATTCTTAATATGAAATTTAACAAAGAAACAAAAGCATGCAGAAGAACCAGTAATGTTCGTTGTACAGCAGAAATACGTCCAATTAGTATCCAACGTGTCTTATACATATAGCACACATTACGTATTATATATAGCATACGTTGGATACTAGTTGGACGTATTTCTGTTGTACGACAAACATTATTGCAGAAGAACAGAATTGAAAAGACTAATTATGAAGTTTTCTTTAAAGGAGTTTGTTACATTATGTGAACTAATGAAACTTGGAAATACTCAATTTTAGCTTCTGAATTTTACATTAATAGTATTATTGAAGTGATATTCTTTGGATATATATCAGGCAAGGGAGAAGATCATAGGAAAGATAAACAAGACCATAGAGGCACACAGAGAAAATGGTGCTCCCTCAGTAGGAAATTGTGTGCTTGGAAGACTACTAGAGGAAGAAAGCTTGCCAGATGATGCTGTTGCAGACTTCATCATCAATCTTCTCTTCGCCGGCAACGAAACGACGACAAAAACAATGCTCTTTGCAGTCTATTTCCTTACTCAAAATCCTCAAGCCATGAAGCAGTTGCTGGTATAAAAAACAGAACTAAACTTGATAATTAACCTTTTTCCCTATCTGCAGTTTTTTACATGAAACTATATTACTCTAATCTATACTAGTTTCTTATTGAACTTTGCAAATTGTTCTGTTGTACAGGATGAACAAGATTCTCTAAGGAGAAATTCTGGAGAAGAATTGCTAACATGGCAGGATTATAAAGCAATGCCATTCACTCAATGTGTAAGTGATTACTCAACTTTGATGAGATACCTCATCTCATAAAAAATCTCTGCTTAAAGATACTAATTGAATTTTTCATGATGTCTTTGCAAATAGGTTATTGATGAAACACTTAGACTTGGGGGAATTGCAATTTGGTTGATGAGAGAAGCAAAAGAAGAAGTTCAATACCAAGGTACATAATTTTTTTCTTGCTAATTATCAGTGACCATAGAATTTTTTCCGCAAAACGGGGGTAAGGTTGCGTATATTTACCCTTCCCATACCCCACCTGGTGGGAGCCTCGTGCACTGGGTCGCCCCTTCTTTTTATGCATGTAACAGTAACTAACACTGGTTTATTTGGTTTTGAGTAGATTTTGTTATTCCCAAAGGATGCTTTGTAGTTCCATTTCTTTCAGCAGTTCATTTAGATGAGAATGTGTACAATGGAGCTCTAAACTTCAATCCTTGGAGATGGATGGAACCTGAAAATGAGGTTAGTCCACAACATACCCTATTTTGGTTCATACTTGCATTTCATTAATTCCTTTGTTAACAACTCTTATATATGATCACAATGAAGGAAAAGAGAAATTGGAGAACAAGTCCATTCTATGCACCATTTGGAGGAGGTGCTAGATTCTGTCCTGGAGCTGAGCTTTCTCGCCTTCAGATTGCTCTTTTTCTTCATTACTTTGTAACTACCTACAGGTATATGCCTCTATCTCGCACACTCTTCCTTTGATGCATAGTAAACACATATTATGCGAGAGTAATGTTAATATTGACTCGAATTCATAGTAAATCCTACAAGTGACAACATATCAACCATTCAAAGCATAATTAAACGTTATAAATATACTAATATTATGAAATCGTTGGTTGATATATTGACACTTATAGGGTCTACTGTAAATTTGAGTCTATATTATCATTTTTCATACCAGAACTCAGCAATGAACTCAAACCCTTTTCACTCGGACCAACATCTAGTTGGTAACAGTATATTAATTTGTTGTGTTTCTGCACAAGTTAAAAAATAATTAAAATAATTTCACCCCAAAACATTACATGAATTGTACTAGCTTATATAGATAGATTCTACACTAGGATCATAATTTTCTTCAGCTATAGCACAGTTTAGCAAATTTAATCTTTAGCTAATGTGTTGGAACTTTTTGAACAGATGGACACAAATCAAGGAAGACAGGATGTCATTCTTTCCCTCTGCTCGATTAGTGAATGGTTTTGAAATCCAGCTAAGTAGAAGACATGATCATGAAACAAGTTGAAACATGTGACCTTGTTCTTCTCAGATTCCTTTCAAGTTCTCCACTATTTTTCAAGCCATTGTTTTCTCTGACCACTCTTTTTTGCTGAGTACTTTCTCAGTTATCTCAAAATATGTATTTCAGAGTTCAAATTCTGTTGTCATATGTAATTTATGTACAGAATATATATATTTTTTTAATAGTGAAAATGTGCAGTTTGTTCACTGATCATAAAGGTTGTATTGTATACAGAAGCAAAATCTTGGGGTGTTTCATTTTTCTTCTTGATGATCCAAAGCTTATGTATTTTTTTAAAAAAGTTAAAGTACAATTTACCCCAAAAATAAATAAATAAATAAAGTAGTTGTCACTTTTAAATGACATAACAAATTTTTGTCTTAATAAATGGAATTGATTACATCAATAATTCAAGTCATAACACTTAATCATAGGTCATACTAATATTCTTAAGCTCATTCATTAGCAACTTGAAAATATGAATATCTTTTGGAGATACTTTTTGGCAACTTGAAAAATTAGTTCAATTCAATAAAAAAAGAAGAAGAACCATTTATCTAAAATCCATTTTCATGTAGTAAATGAATTTTTAAGATGTAGATATGATAACAACGAATTTAGTGGTAAGTAATTTGTTATTTCTTAAATAAGATTTTGGATTCGAGCTTTAAGGATGAAAAAATTCTTATTGTGAACTTCACATGTCATTCCTAAATATGCAACCCGAGACGACAGTTTAGTCAGGACGATGCTTCGAATAGTGTGGACAAAAAATATACTCTTACTTTATATTAATAATCCGTGATAAAATTTAATTATAACACTATCATTGTCTACTAAGAATTTTTTATATTTTTAATAATATTTTATGCATAATTTTTTTATATTAATAATGTACCTTTAACTGAAAATTTCTTACCATGTGAGATTAGTCATTCATTAGTGAATTATCTTTACCTACCTCTCTTTATTTTCATCATCTTATTTTCGATCCTTTTTGTGTTTTTTTTTTTTCATTTTGTGATAAATAAAATAAGGTCGGTTATATGTTTCTAGAAGCGTCTTCTCCTACGAGCTTGGCAAATCGGAAATCCAGGGCCTAAGACAGAACCTCACCATTATCAGCGCCAAATCTTTGTTCTAAGCTGCAACACAAACAGTGTTAGAGATGGCAGGGAGAGAAGTTCGAGAATACACCAACCTCAGCGACCCTAAAGGTAAACAAAAAGGGAAGAACAAAATTAAATAACACCACAATCCTCAAATTTTGTATTTTTATCATTTTTTCTATAAGGGTCGTTGTTCTTCTTGTTAAAGTAATGATCTTTTTCGAATTTGGGTTAATGGGTATGTGTTAATTTTCGCAGATAAGAAATGGGGTAAAGGGAAAGATAAGATTGACGATGAAGATATTACTTTCCAACGAATGGTTGCAAAGGTTAGCGCATTGAATCACCCTCCGTTTCTCCTCTCTTCCCTTCAATTCCTTTTTCCATATGAAGTTCTTTGATATGAACATTGGGTACCCATTTTCGAAGTATGTTTGAGCTTGCTTCTGAAGTTAATCTAGAAGGAACCCTAGCTTTGGGATACTATTTTGTAATGGGTTTTTATGTGTGCGAAAATTAAAGTAAATGTCATTTTTATATTCATGAAACAGTTTCTGGGATAGTTTATTAATTATGAGGCTATATTTTTTATCTTCTATAATTCTTAGATGTCATTTTTTAGTTGTTGTGTGCACAATGAAATAATAGCTTTAGAATAAGCTTTGTAGGTAGCTTCTTTGCACTCCACCATGCCTTGATTGAGGGATGAAGTGAAGGGATATTTTAGCTAAAATCAAGGACCTGCTATCTGCTGTCTGTTACTTGGTTGTCTTTAGTTCCCGTAGAGCTTAGAGGAGGTAACTTTTTTGCACCAAGGCATAGTTCCAACTCTGTTCCTAACTTAGTTAATAGTTATGGACTTGGGTTGGCAGTGTGGAAGAATTTTTAAGTCATGTGAAGAATGAGGATGTGCCGATAAGATGTGAACTAGATTTGGTCTTAGAAACTTACATATATGCTCCTTTACCACATATCTAGTTGAAAAGGAAAAGGAAGTGAAGGCTTCTTTGTTCTTAATTTAGTGGTGAATGAAAATTAGGAGAAGGTAATCCTTTTATTTTGTGTTTGTTTCCTCGTTTGGCTATGTGCTGTCTGTCTATTTAGTTTTAAATTTTCAAGTAATTTTTGTCGATTTGAGGGATTTTGCTGATAACATGCCCCGGCAGGGATATTGGGTTCCTGTACTGGGTGGCTGATGCGAGCAGATGCAAGAGGTTGCTGGGGAGCGTGGTGGTTACTTACATGGACGAGGCGGTACCAATCCTTTTCTCTTGCCTGTTTTCTGTGCTGTTTGGAATCCGTGACCGCTTGCTTTTCTCTGCTGATCTTTTATTACATTTAGTTTCTTTGTCCCTTTTTAAAGTTTGAATATGCAGCCTTGGACAGTGATGATTTACTCTATCTCAAGGAGCAAATGGAAGCCGAGGAGGATGCAGAACGCCTCCTACGACGCACTGAAAAACGGGCATTTGCAGCATTTAAGATATCCTTTTGTAGTCATTGTCATTGCAACAGATAGGGGGCCATGTTTTCTTCTAAAACATGGATTTGAATTGATTGCTATGTTCACAGACTGCATAATGCACATATCTTTCTGTGCCCACTCTTGCGTGGAAAGATTTTGGTGTTTGATTAAGGTCATAGTAATATCTTAATTGTGATTAAGAACTGTGTATACCTTTTGAGGCCTAGATATTTAGAGGGTAGGATCTTTATTGTAGCATGATCGTCTGTCTTTTTGCTACTAGGATATAATTTCTCTTCATCCTTATCATTTAGTATGATTCTTCTCCTTCTGATGCTGAGTATAGGTTTGTTGATATTGAAGATAGCTCAACTTGGGAATTTGAATAACTGAAATACTTATTCCAGGATATATGATTGTACTTCTGCAATATGGTCGATAGTGTTTAAATCAGTGAATTTAAACCAGGTGTTTCATTTTGAATATGATTGTCGATCCTGCGATCCATATAACCTCCAGTAAATTTATTTACCCGACCGAAATCTAACCAACTCTTATGTTCACTCATTTTCCTTTACCCATAGTTTGTGGAATTTATATTTTCTGATACTGGTAAACTTCATTCATTTATAAAATTGCTTGTGCTTTTAAGTTGTATGCATTCTTTTGTTTCCTTCACCAATGAATACAGAGCTGCAAGTTTAGCAGATTCTTCACCAGCATCAGTACCATTGCCGCTTCGTGTTGAGCCAAAGCCAAAGAGTGGGATCAGGTAGATCTTCTTCCACTCCCACCTTCCCCTGCCTTTCTTGTTATTTTCTGGTTCGAGCTCATTCATAGTGTTCATATTTTTTGTGATATAGGCAACAAGATCTGTTGAAAAAAGTTGTGGAGATTAAACCTAAGCGGCCGAGGACTGATGGCAAGCAGTCAACCCCAGCTTCTAGCAACGTTCCCGTTACAAGTCGTAAGCCTGAGCATAATCATTCAAAGGAGAACGAACAGTCCTCGTTAGGACCGAAGAAAGTAGAGGACCAATCTATGTCTGGGTCGAAAGTAGTAGAGGAACATCCATCATCAGCCTCGCACGAATCTGAAGCTAAGCCTAAGGTAGATAATAACTCTGCTGGGGGATTACTGGGTTTGGCATATGCTAGTTCTGACGACGACTAATGATTTGGAATAGAGAGGTTTTTGATCAAAGATCACTTTGTTCAGTCTATGGCTTTGTAGTTTAGTACAGAAAGCTTAGTATCTTCAGAGTATGTCTCAAATTGTCTAGTCTTAAGATGGCATAACGAGTTCCATGTATGAAGCATCAGTGTCTAAGGCAGAAAAAGAACATAATGAAGTATCATAGAATTATTGTAGAAGTAGATTGAATATACAATTTTGTATGCTGTTAGTGAATCTTAATGTGCCAGTTTTTCCTCTAATTTCATGATTATGGATTTTGTAAATTGGCATTGATTATCATAACGAGGTTTTTAAGATAAAAGCTAGTCATTCAAATCTTGTAAATTGGATCATAAACAACCAATTTTTCATTTATTATATTCTTTTTATCCATTTTTTCTAGGTGTGAAGTTGCATATGAAAGTTCCAAAGATTAATAAGACGAAAAACATTTTTGTTCTATGTAATACTCAGAATATTATTATTGTTATTCTTATTAGTATTATTAATATTATGAATGGATGATGTGATATGTATACTTTTCCATCCCTTGGTGTGGTGCCCGTGGATTTCGGCAAAATTATTAAATTTAGTAATAATGGGAACATTGGAAATTAAAGCGAATGCTATTAGCACAATGAATAGACAACCTTAAAATCTTGATCCTTATGTTTATCGATGAATTGAAAACATTTTTTAATTTTATTAGCAAGTGTCTTTTAAGAGTATTTATTAAAGTTTAAGAGTATTTATTGAAGTAGTTAAAATAAAAAAAATTTGTTTTGAAAAAACATATTTTTGTCTTTTTTATGTAAGAAGTTTACTATAAAAATTTAAATTTTTTAACTTTTTTCTATTTGAAGTAACCTTAATGTGTGTTCTAAGACATCTTTTAAGCGAATCCTCTCTCTAAGAGATACTTCTTTCATTTAAAATTAATAGTCTT
Organism: Aeschynomene evenia; assembly: GCA_013621005.1. Lineage (NCBI taxonomy): Eukaryota > Viridiplantae > Streptophyta > Magnoliopsida > Fabales > Fabaceae > Aeschynomene > Aeschynomene evenia. The sequence continues at coordinate 31,238,429 of CM024267.1, forward strand.
TATATACCGATATTAAAAAAGTATACGAATGATCTTGAGTTGTATAAGAAAAATATTAAAGTGACTATATTATCTTTTGCAATTTCACTAACACACTTTTCAAATAAATTATATTAGAGATAAAATTAATATATTATTATTAAATTTTTTAAAAAGCTAAAAATGACAATTAAATGAAATGAAATTTTAACCTATGACTAAAGGAGTATTCAATTTGATCTTCTAAAAGATACGTAAGAGTAAGTTTCTTTCTTTTTTAATTGATTCCTTTAACCTTTTTTTAATTAAGCTTGAGGCTATCTAGAAGCCTATGCTTCCATCGCTTTTTAATTTATTTTGGGTGATTACTGTTGTATTGAATTTGAACTTATCTATGTGTGTGTATCTTGCTATCGTCACCCTCTAGAAGCTAAAGATTTCGTGTATGGCAATGAGACACCAAAATAATAATAATCATTAAAAAGTAAAGGTAAAATCTTGATACACAATAATAAATCAGTCAATAGACTGTATATACATAATATATTTTATATATTATGCATTATATATGATAAATTGTGCAACATATATTACATTTTGTAATTAACCTAATTTTTCTTTATAACATATAGTATATGTTGAATATAATATATGACATATGTTATATATAATATATAATATATATTGTGCACATTACATAATATTTATTGTGCATAACATATTAATTATTTTTTCATTATACATGTGATCAAAGTAAATATATTTTTCTGCGATCTAAAAATATACGAAGGTTTATATTTATATGGTTCCCACATATAGTAATTCCTCATTTCCTCTATTCTTCTCAAATCATATGAACAAGTGCACATTTGGATCGAAGTTTTGTATGTTGGGAAGCTACACTGCAATTTACTACTTGGAACATTTTTAAATTCTATACAAATTAACAAACATATTTAATTTGAATACTCAAGCTTAAGGCCATTTTTGTTAATTCTTATAATAATCATATTTGTACAAAAATTTCTCAATATTTATATCAATGAAAACTTTATTCATTGTTTATGTGTAAAATTCATTTAAATAGAGTTCAGACATCATTCAATAATAAACCTAATATAATATTTATCATTACTTATATAGAATAAAATGTAGTACAAAAATAATATCTTGATATAATAATGTGTATTTTCCTTGTAATGTTCTTCATGTTGGAAGGTAGGGTAGGAAAAACTATTGGTGAGTTGACCAAAAGGTTGATGCACTTTTGATTGATTAGCCTATTGGTTCACGGTCTTTGACTCAACTTTCCCACGTAAACATGACATTTGACTTTATTAAAAAAAAACATTGACTATTTAATATTAGAGAGATATTGAAAAAAGATTTAATACTAATGGATTAATATATATAATACTCAATTATATATTACCTAATGGTAATTAAATTTTATATTCAATAAAGAAAAATATTAAATATAGATTTTTTTCATTAATAATAATTAAAAATGGATGGGCAAAAACAATTTTACAAGAAATATTTGATACACATATAAGTATATTTAACTCAGAAACTGCTTTCGGATGAATATATATGCTGAACACTGTATATCTTTAATGAAAAAACGACTAAAACAGTAAATATGTTATGTACAACAAGTATTATATAACGTGCGCAATATATATTATATTATGTACAGAATCACATGTGGTAAAAAAGGATAATATTGTAACATTTGATATATATTGTGCACAATATGTCATATATGATGTGTATACTATATAATATACATTATGCATATTATACATAATACATAATTTATTAATTATTTTGATTGTTTTTTTTTTACACCAATATTTTCTATCCGAGTTTCACATTTTTAGTGCAAAAAAGCATTTTCCATATATAGTAAATTGAATATTCAACTTTCCAAGCAAAACCAAACAAAGTCTTAGATTTTACTGATTGCAATGCTGACAGAAAAACTTCATCTTCTTCCATATGAACTTCTCTTTTTCAATATTGCACACAAACTCACTGAGAAAATTCCTGTGAGAAAAACTCAAAACACACACACATGACAAAACCAACACCTTCATCATGTTCATGTGTGAAACTGAAACCTCAATTCTACTCTCTTTTTCTGACCTTGTTCCTATTCTTCTTCATTATCCATGCAGATTCTCAGTCTCAGCTCTATGATCAAGAACATGGAGTCCTAATGAAGATAAAGAAATATTTTCAAGACCCTTCATTCCTCAGCCACTGGAATGATCAATCTTCAAGCTCCAATCACTGTTCTTGGCCTGAGATTAACTGCACAAGTGGTTCTGTCACAGCACTCACTCTGTTCAAATTCAACATCTCACAAACAATACCACCTTTCATCTGTGAACTCAAAAACCTCACAAATCTTAACTTCAGCTCCAATTTCATCCCTGGTGAGTTTCCTACAACACTTTACAACTGTTCCAAGCTTGAGTACCTTGATCTCTCAATGAACAACTTTGATGGCAAGATTCCTGATGATATAGACAGGTTATCTGGATTGAGGTACCTTAACCTTGGTTCCACAAACATCAATGGTGACATTCCTCCTAGTATTGGAAAGTTTAAGGAACTGAGAGAGCTTAGGCTTCAATATTGTCTTTTCAATGGCACAGTTCCTGATGATATTGTCAACTTGTCCAATCTTGAGTACTTGGATCTGTCATCTAACAGCAAGTTTCCTAATTGGAAATTGCCATCAAATTTCAGCAATTTGAGCAAATTGAAGCTCTTTTATGTGTTTAGCTCAAACTTGGTTGGTGAAATCCCTGAAAACATTGGAGAAATGGTGGATTTGGAGAAGTTGGATATGTCAAGGAATGGCTTAACAGGAGGGATTCCAAGTGGTTTGTTCATGCTGAAGAATCTGAGCATACTATTTCTTTATGAAAACAATCTCTCTGGGGAGATACCTGATGTTGTTGAATCATTGAATCTAACTCTCCTTGATCTTGCAGAGAATAACCTCACAGGGAAAATACCAAATGATATTGGAAAGCTTCAAAAGCTAACTTGGTTGAGTTTGTCCCAAAATAGATTGTCAGGGCAGATACCACCAAGCTTAGGCCTTCTTCCATCTCTGACCGGCTTTCAAGTATTTACCAACAAGTTATCAGGTGCTCTTCCTCCTGAATTCGGCCGATACTCAAAGCTTGAAACCTTTTTTATCTCAACTAATACTTTTACTGGAAAGTTACCAGAGAGTTTGTGTTATAATGGAGGTTTACTTAATTTAACTGTTTTTGAAAATAATCTTAGTGGTGAGTTGCCAGAATCACTAGGAAATTGCAGTACACTTCTGGATCTCAAAATTCACAACAATCAGTTTTCTGGTAACATTCCTAGTGGCCTTTGGACATCATTCAATTTGATAAATTTCATGGTGAGAAACAACAATTTCAGTGGTGTGCTTCCTGAAAAGTTGGCCTCGAATGTTTCGCGATTCGAGATAAGTTACAATCAGTTCTCTGGTAGAATTCCAGCTGGAGTATCTTCCTGGACTAATGTGGTGGTTTTTGATGCCAGTAAGAACAACTTCAATGGAAGTATTCCACAAGAGCTAACTTCTCTTTCCAAGCTAATAACTCTGTTGCTTGATCAGAACCAATTCAGTGGTGAACTTCCATCAGATATAATCCATTGGAAATCACTAGTAAAATTGGATTTGAGCCAAAACAAACTCACAGGACAAATACCAGATTCAATTGGTCAATTACCTGTGCTTAGTGTGCTTGACCTGTCACAAAATCAATTCACTGGCCATATTCCTTCTCAACTTCCAAGACTCACTGATCTCAATCTTTCCTCCAATCACTTGACTGGGAGGATTCCAAGTGGATTCGAAAATTCTGCATTTGAAAGCAGCTTTTTGGACAATCCTGGTCTATGTGCTGATACTCCAGTTCTAAACCTTGCCTTATGCAATTCTGTTCCTCAAAGGTCAAGCAAGAGTTCATCTTGGTCTGTTGCTTTGATCACAAGCATGGTTGTTGTAGCATTGTTACTGGTTTTGCTGGCATCACTCTTGATTATGAGGCTTTACAGAAAAAGAAAGCAAAAATGTGATAACTCATGGAAGCTCATTTCATTCCAAAGGCTGAGTTTCACTGAATTAGACATTGTCTCCTCAATGACTGAACAGAACATTATTGGCAGAGGTGGATTCGGTACAGTGTACCGGTTCGCTGTTGATGCATTCGGCTATGTTGCTGTGAAGAAGATTTGGAATGACAGGAAGTTAGAACTCGAGAGCTCGTTTCGAGCAGAAGTTAAAATTTTGAGCAGTATTCGCCATAACAACATTGTGAGGTTGTTATGTTGCATTTCTAATGAAGAATCCATGCTGCTTGTTTATGATTACATGGAAAATGGAAGCCTAGATAAGTGGCTGCACAAGAAGAGTAACAAGTCTTCTTCATCTGTTTCAATACTTGATTGGCCAAAGAGATTGCAGATAGCCATAGGGATTGCTCAAGGATTAAGCTACATGCACCATGATTGCTCACCACCTGTTGTTCATAGAGATGTGAAAACTAGCAACATACTTTTGGATTCTCAGTTCAATGCAAAAGTTGCTGATTTTGGCCTTGCAAGGATGCTGATCAAGCCAGGTCAGATGAACACAATGTCAACTGTGATTGGATCATTTGGCTACATTGCTCCAGGTGAACAAAAAACCAATCTTCTTGTTAAGAAATTCTTACATGTTCCAAGAGAAAAGAAGAATCTTTTGCTTAGATAAATTCATTTAATAATAATGCTTGTTGCACAACAAAAATACATCAAACTAGCATCTAACGTGTGTTATGTATCATACATAGTGTGTGCTATATATATAACATGTTACGTATGATATATAACACACGTTGAATATTAGTCGGATGTATTTCTATTGTACAACAAACATTACTGATTCATTTAATATGTGATTTATTTTTTTTATGCTTGGATTGCAGAATATCTTCAAACAACAAGAGTGAGTGAAAAGATTGATGTGTTTGGCTTTGGGGTTATCCTATTGGAACTGACAACTGGTAAAGAAGCAAATTATGGAGACCAACATTCATCTCTTGCAGAGTGGTCATGGCGCCAAATTCACATAGGAAGCAACATTGAAGAGCTTCTAGACAAAAGGGTCATGGAACCAAGTTGCTTGGATGAGATGTGCACTGTTTTCAAACTTGGTGTCATGTGCACTTCAACACAGCCTTCTAATAGGCCTTCTATGAAAGATGTCCTACAAAAGTTGATCCTCATTAGAGAACCACATGGTTATGGAGAGAGGAATTTAGGACACTATTATGATGTTGTTCCACTTCTCAAGAGTTCAGAAAAAGAGACAAGTTTGGATGTTGTTGATAATCTATAGTCATCATATAGTTACTAAGAAATTGGATTATATTTCTAAGGATGTTGAATTATGTTAGTGCCAATTTTAGTTCATAGGATAAAATGCAATGCATACAATATATAATTGAGGTTTGATTCTGAGGCCATAATTTATGATTTTTGTAAAAATGGAAAGTAGATTTATCATTTGAGAGTTCAATTTTTATGTGTGAAAGAAAAGCCTTTTTCTTCAGCTTCAATGGTCAATGTTGTTCCGTATATTCTAGTGATTGTATGATATGACTTCATTTATTGATTCAAGTTATGTGTGCTTGACTCTGAATGGCGGTGCAGATGCAAACTTTGAAAAATGATGAATCATGGACTACACGATACCATGGTTTACACACTATTGTGGGTACACATTTTTGGTCTACTTTTTTTTTTGGATTAAATTTTTGGTCTACTTATACTATACTCCAAATTACATAATCATTTGTCATGTTATACTGCAATAATACTCGTTATACAACATTCAACTAGTATTCAACGTGTGTTATATACCATACGTAATGTGTATCATACGTAACGTGTTATACATATAGTGCACGTTTTGTATAATATATAGTACGGGTTGAATACTAGTTAGATGTATTTCTGTCGTACAATAAACATTATTGATTATACTAGCATTGTATAAAACATATAATCCGCCTTCAAATCCGCAAACATGCAAGTATCTCCCTCAAGATATATTTTTTTAGGGTTTTTTACGTTACATGCTTCGTTCATGAGTGGATCCTGCTTGAATAAGGTCAATATTTTATTTAATAATAAATGAAATTTTTATCGATATATCAACCGAAAAATTTTAATTCAAATAACATTATTCTTACTGAAATAATAGTTTTAAAAGATTTTGTTTTTTTATGGAACTCATACTTAAAAGGTATAAAATCTCGTGTATACTGTTAATCTTACTTTTTCAAGTTTTCATTTGTCAGCAAAATACTACTTTTTTTTTTATAATCCAGAAAAATACTAGGTTTTTTTTTTTTATGCTTTAATTGGGAATTTCAACTTAGCAATTGTAGTCAATTAGGCTTTTTGTTTGGGTAAACATATTGGCCTCATTTCAATGGCCCAATACTCCTCACAAAAATATGAACTTCGACAGAAAAAAAAAAGGACCAAGTGTAGAGAGTGCAAGTAGAAGAACTCAGAAATCAGTGAATCACGATGGCTAGCGATGAAGCAAAAGTACAAAGAGAAGATGAAGGAGAAGAAGAAGAAAGAGAGAATGCGCCAATAATGGCTAAGTTGGGGTCCTACGGCGGTGAGGTGAGGTTGCTGGTTGATGGGGAAGAATCAGCTTCGGAAGAGATCATGCTCTTATGGGGAATTCAACAACCAACGCTTTCAAAACCCAATGCTTTTGTTTCTCAGTCTTCATTGCAACTCTGCATCGACTCTTGTGGCCACTCTCTCTCCATTCTTCAGTCCCCTTCTTCCTTGGTACCCTCTCTCTCTCTCTTTTATGGTGTACTGTATTTGGTGAAATATTTGATTTTGATAACGATATGGATTCTAACTTGATGACCCATTTATTGAAATACTATGTTATGGATTATTGGTTGTTAAAGTTTGAAGCTTGCAATGATAGCCCTAGTTAACATGGTTTACTGTGTTTCTTCTGCTGGTTGTGTTTGTGATAATATTGGAGCTGAAGGGTAGAAATACTTGTGATTGTGGTCTTCATTCTTGGTTAATTTGGGAGTTAAGGTTCTGTTCACACACATGGACTATTCATGTTAGTGTTTGTGTCAATTATCTGATTAGTCTAGCTATGCTGAGGTGATTAGGTTTTAGATTATGCTGAGGTTGGAATTACTGTTTCCGGATTGATCAGGTGATAGATGAAACTAAAATGAATTAAATTTGTAGTTGCCTGATATTTCATGGCTAGGAGTTCACTATATACATAATTGAAGTTTTGGACCCTTGATTACAGTCTCTGTCTTTTCAAAATACTGATTAATAGTTTCAATTGGTGAAATCGTTGTGCCGTGAATTGCTTATTATTAAATTCAGTTCACATTTTTCCTTTTTAAACTTTTAATAATTCAAGGGCACGCCTGGGGTAACTGGAGCAGTGATGTGGGACAGTGGAGTTGTATTGGGGAAGTTTCTTGAGCATTCTGTTGATTCAGGGACGCTTGTTCTTCAAGGCAAGAAGATCGTTGAATTGGGATCTGGTTGCGGGTTGGTCGGGTAATTACAATATCATTATTAATCCGTTTGTGCCAAATGGCCTTTAGCTTGTCACTGACTTATTTTATTAGATTCAATCCTCTTTCACATAGATTTAATGAATTAGAAAAGTGAAGCTTTGAGCTCTTGCATTGTTTTCATGATCATGTCCAGATATTAGCGAAGAATTGTTTTTTAGATTGTTCTTTACTCAGTCTATAATACACTATTCTTATTTTTGATTCCCTAGTTTCATTGCAGCTCTTTTGGGCGGTGAAGTCATTCTCACTGATCTACCTGATAGACTGAGACTACTTAGAAAGAATATTGAAACGAATATGAAGCATGGTTCATTACGGGGTTCTGTAACTGCAACAGAACTCGTATGGGGTGATGATCCTGACCCGGAACTCATCAAACCAATGCCTGATTATGGTAATAATCCTCCCTCATTCCTTTATAACAACTAACAAGGAATGAACAAGATTCAACTAGTGTCACCAGAAAACTTATTAGGCATAAGATGTTTTTTAGTTCTTCGGTAGCTATATGAATTGCTTATGGATTCAATACTTATTCAGTATCTTCTTTTCAGTGTTAGGATCTGATGTCGTGTACAGTGAGGGGGCCGTCGAGGATCTGCTAGAGACACTAGGGCACCTATCTGGGCCTAATACAACAATCTTTTTGGCCGGGGAACTCCGAAATGGTAAAGAAAATATTCCTTTTTCACTTCATTTTTGAGCCCTCAATCCTTAATAGTCAGAGTTCTGAATATTGCTTTCTGGTTTCAGATGCCGTCCTTGAGTACTTCATAGAAGCTGCAATGAACAATTTTACAATTGGCCGTGTGGAACAAACACTCTGGCATCCTGATTACTGCAGCAATCGTGTTGCTCTTTATGTTTTAGTAAAGAAATTGAAAATTTAGCATAATGTTTAGTTTTGTTTGAAGCTGGTAATGTGACCTTATTATTGTAAATGGGTGTAACATTTTGAGCACCATTCTTTATCCCCTGTTCTTTTGTTTCCTTTAAGCATTTTCTAGTTCCTATTTCCTGTTCAATGATTAGTTTGGTTTGATTTGAATCACGAGATAAGATATTGGTTTGCTGAAGAAGGGTTGATGGACTCATTTTGGCATCCAAAATGCAATATCTTCTTTTTCACTATTGGATGAGTTTGTACAGTTGAATTAGTAAGGATAAAATTTATCCAATAGTAAAAAAATGAATGTTAATTAAAAAAACTAATAATATGGTTAAGGAGGTCTTATGCTTGGTTCTCCTAATAGCTTAACAACAAATCAAGACACACTATCCAAGCTCCTAATAGGTGTAATCTGAATGGAAGATGATGGATTGGCATTCACATGTTTTCTAAGTTGCAGTGACACACTATCCAAGCTCCTAATATGTATATATTCAAAATAGAGACATTGTGATGCGATACGAATATCAACCTTAACAATCTCCTATCTCACCTACCCCCTTCCACCACCCAACAACTAACGATTCAACTAATCAACCAACCATTTCCTAATAGTTGTAAAAGCCTAAAAGGAAAAAAGGTTATAAGAGACAAAGAAACAAAGTTGCAACATTTATCAACCTCACCAAACCCCTCCACCAGCAATTTATAACCTTCACTTTGACTTGTTTTACTTTACTTGTTACTTCTTCTTCTTCTTCTTCTTCCTCTTTAATCTGTAACATGTCGTCATCATCATCATCATCAACCCCTCAAATCATAACCTGCAAAGGTAATAAAATTCACCCACCATTTCTTTTGATGATCTAATTTGAGATGAATAAATTAACTATTATCCATAGTTAATGATGAGCATGGGAATTTACTAATACAGCTGCAGTGGCATGGGGTGCTGGAGAAGCACTGGTGATGGAGCAAGTGCAAGTGAGCCCTCCCCAATCAATGGAGATCCGGATTAAGGTTGTCTCCACCTCTCTCTGTCGCAGTGACCTTTCAGCCCTGGATTCTCATGTATGTTACATTTCATTTATCCCCTTTTTTCTGATCAATTATTTATGTTAGATTGTTAGGATGATTGATTATAGTTTTACTAGATTTGAAGAAGAAGTGTCAAATCTAGAAAATTCAGCTTTTTATGCACCAACAACTTGGAAACTTTGATTATTGTTGCATTGTATTGTATTGTCCAGAGTATGCTTTGCCCACTGATGAACTTTTGTCTTATCATTATAACTCTAAACAGTTATGTATGTAGTTAAATATTAACATATGGTTCTTGATTGTGCAGGCCATATTTCCTCGAATATTTGGCCATGAAGCATCAGGGTAATCTACACCTAATTATATTTTTTGGATTCCTGTAACAAAGTTTTACTACTGATTCTTGGGTTATTTTTCTTTGAATACCACAAGACCTTTTGGTTTTTCAAGATTTACCCAATCTAGAACAATGTCAACTTCAGTTTTAGTCTAATTATTGAATTTGAGGGTGCAACAGCAGAACCAAAGAGAACATTACTGATGTTTGGTATTTCGGAACACGGACATAACATTAGGAACTAAATCATTGCAAAACCTGTTCTTTTCACAGTAGATATTGAAAATGGTTTTGCAGGATTGTTGAAAGTGTGGGGGAGGGAGTGACTGAATTCAAAGAGGGAGACCATGTGCTAACAGTCTTCATAGGAGAATGCATGGAATGCAAGATTTGCACATCTGGAAAGAGTAACACTTGTCAAGTTTTGGGATTGGAAAGAAAAGGTGTAATGCATAGTGATCAGAAGACGCGCTTCTCGGTAAAAGGGAAGCCTGTATATCATTATTGTGCTGTTTCAAGTTTCAGTGAATATACAGTAGTTCACTCTGGATGTGCTGTGAAAGTTAGCCCCCTTGTTCCTCTTGAGAAAATATGCCTTTTGAGCTGTGGAGTTGCTGCAGGTAAAATTTTCAATAACAGTTATTCTAAATTATCCACCAAAGCAGGTCTCAAAATTGTTCCTAGGTTGCATTTGGTGAGACGTACGCACGTACATGACATGACAGAAATATAGAGACAGTGGAGACGGAGACATAAAATATAAAGTCTTTGTATCACATTTGGATTATTATACAAGATAGTGGTTTCTATTCCATCTTTATCAATTTTGTGCCCCTTTCTGTCTCGTATTTTTAGAAGTATAGAAAATACACAAATTTTTTGTTCTAGGATACAAATTTTCTGTTTTGTCCCCGTTACCAAACACTTTCATGTGTATTTCTGTCTCAGTATTTTTGTCTTGTACACTTCATTTAATGTGTGTAGAAATGAGCCATTGAAACTGGTATTGGTAAAAAAATGATGCCATTGAAGAAATTTTAAGTCTAAGTGGCATGGGATGAATATGTGGATAACTTTTTTTCTTTCTTTTTGTTATACTGTCTTCACACATGATTTACCATAGCCTTTGTTACTATCTGTAAGAAAACAATCTACACAATTTAGTTTATTGACACTGTCAGTGGCATAGTACCCAATTTTTAATGACATTGATAGATTCTTTGTTTTCTGCTTGATTATGTGACTCATGGCATCACAACAATAGGTCTAGGTGCAGCATGGAATGTTGCTAATGTCTCAGAAGGATCAACAGTGGTGATATTTGGTCTTGGAACTGTTGGCCTTTCTGTAAGTATATGGAATAAGCAACTTTATTCATTTTAGCTTCTCTGTTATCAATAGATCAGTGATAATATGTTCCAAATTGTGAGTAGATAATTTATGACCTTCCTTTTAATCAGGTTGCTCAAGGTGCCAAACTAAGAGGTGCATCTCGAATAATTGGTGTTGACAACAATCCAGAGAAGTGTGAAAAAGGTGCCAAAATCAGTTCCCCAAATTAATCTGAATATCAATTTAAACCTATCATGATTCTCTCTGCTTACTATTTGTTGTCTTGTTGGTTGTTGCCACAGCAAAAGCTTTTGGGATTACAGAAGTTGTTGACCCTAATTCATACCAAGAACCTATTGCTCAGGTGGTTGTTCATCTCATCAGAAAATGTCCCATTTAACCTTTCCTAGTTATGTTATGTAGAAGAATTCCATTTCTGTGATCCATACAAATTTATTTATTGTTACTTCTAGTTTGGTTAAACATGATTTTGCATCTGCATATATAATATGAGTGCAAGAACCCTATGAAGGGTTGAGAAATTGGAATAATCACTTATATGTTGAAAATTTTCAGGTTATTAAGCGCATAACTGATGGTGGAGCAGATTTTTCTTTTGAATGTGTTGGTGACACTGACATGATAACCACTGCATTGCAATCATGCTGTGATGTAAGTAATGCTCAAAATAAATAGTCAGAACTCTTGTGCTGCCATATAAAGGCTTCTCTATTCAATAGACTTGAATTGAATATCATTCTGCTTTTGCTTGTTTCTTCTTCTGATAGGGATGGGGTATGACAGTAACACTTGGTGTGCCTAAGGTGAAACCTGAGATGTCAGCTCATTATGGACTTTTCTTAATGGGAAGAACATTGAAAGGATCTCTATTTGGAGGATGGAAACCTAAATCTGATCTTCCTTCATTGGTAGAGAAATATGTCAACAAGGTAACAGCTTTATATACATGTATTTCAATGTGTTTTTTATGTGTACTAATATTATGATAAATAAATATGCAGGAAATTCAGATTGATGACTACATAACACACAATTTGCCATTTGATGATATTAACAAAGCTTTTGAGCTCATGAGGGAAGGAAAGTGCCTCCGTTGTGTTATCCACATGCCAAGATAATTCACATGGGTTCATGTTTCTGTTTAAAAGAGAAAATTACGAGCAATTTCTGTTTTGAAGAGATCATTGCCATTTTTTAGACCATAAAAATATTCATATGTCTTGAACAATTTCTGAGCTTATTTGAGTTTAATCTATCCACAGAGGAATAAAGGAGAAAAAAGTAGTACTTTACCAATTACAAGTCAAATAAGGAATGTGATCAATATTAGACATTATTCCCAACCATTGTTCAATAGAATTGATTAAAAGTGTGTGAATGTGATCACCATTTACCACCAAAAGACGAAACAGTGCTCTATTCATGCAGATCATCAGAGATGGGATCGAATCGGTGGAGGTGGAAGCTCTCCACAGCCACCGACAGCTCCGGTGATAGCTCCAGGATACTCAAGATCAGGGAAGGGTAGCCCAGTGTGGGCGTATTATCATCATCCATTTTTACATGCTATGCCAGCAATACACTCAATGCCACCAAAAGAGGCTTCTTTTGCAAGTGCATATGTTGGACACTGAGATTGTCCTCCAAGTCAATATATTGGCAGCAAATGCTCGAATCCTTCACATAATCTTCAAACTCAGAACTCAATTTTTCTGTATGTGAATGAATGCCTCAAGACTTCTTGCGAATGCACGAAACTAATCGCCAGTTAAGGCCCTCGGTCTATGCTCGATAGTGTAAAGGGACATCCCCGTCTGTGAAACTGCTCTGACAAATGCCATATTTGCAGTTAAAGTTGGAGCATGCCAATGGTCACCAGTGCCAAAGACAACTTTGTTTTTCATTGCCAGCTTCCTAGTAGTTGGGAGGCCCATCATGCGTTCCGAAGGAGTATCAGGAACAACCCTGTGTGATTCTCCAGCTTGTCAGTGCAAAAAGTTGCATTATTTTCAGAAAAATTAGCAAATAGGAAAAAGTAACATCAAAGAAACTTGATCTCAATGGTAAACTTCAATAAGGCAAGTTTTTTTTTTCTAGATAAACTCAAGTGATTTAGACAGAGATATAGACATTGCTCATTACACTCACCTGAGGCAATTTATTAACTTCTCAGCTCTGAGTTTCTCATTGGGCCCTCCACACATTGATACCAACTCCTTAAATTCCATATGAACACACTCACAAATTATGCCTTTCTTCCCACATAAGATTCTACCAAATTCTGCATGGATTGGGCTCTCAAGTTCAGACATTATCTAGCATAAAAATTGGGCAAGGCTTTAGTCAATGATGCTGATAAAAGCCAGAACAGTTTCTAAAAGCTACATATAATTCACATATTTAATTCTAAACCATAATAATTAGACAATTAAGAAGTATATAGCGAAAATCTCAATGAGACTACTTACTTGACCAATCACAAAGTCATAGTTTCCCTTAAACCGCTGCCTCAGTTCAGACTCTGGAGTAGCCAAAAGTTTCTCCGTACCACCGTTACTGATTCCTGATACAATAGCTATCAAGGCTGTTGTATCAAAATTTACCAGATTACTTTCACCTAAAAGGCTATCAGACTCGACGGATTCAGAATCTGTATTGCTCAAGGAGCTTCGTTTCAATCCCGCAACAATGGAGCAGAATGTATCACCCAAATTTGTTTCAGCTTTCTCTTCTGAATGCAGGATTTGAGTTTCAGCTTTCTGTACTGAAAGCCCTAGGAGAGAAGAGCCCATACTTTTGGCATTCTCTTCCAAAAGCTCAAGTTGAGAAGAGTCTGCACTTGAACCTTGGCCACTACAACTCGAATTTGAAACGTCATCTTTGTCACCACCGGCAGGGTTGATTTCAAGGGCACATGCATCTTTATATGATCTAGCAATAACATTTATCCAGTCACCTTCTGTTTCTTCAATTGTATCAGAACTGAAAACTGAAAACTCCAACCCAATTTCAGATACTTCAAACTCATCTCGCAGTTTCTTGTAAACATGATCTGTTAGCCCATTGGCAAAGAAAAGAATAACTGAGGAAGGTTTTAAGGTTAAGGTAGACCGAGCAGCAGCGAGGACTTCTTGAATGCGTAGTTTCAAGCCCTTACTTCGATGACATCTATTCCAAGAAATGTACTTCGGATTTCTATCAGATACTATAATCCAGACTGGCTTCCTGTTTAGGGTACACACTATGTCAACATGAATGTCTTTAAGAGCAGAATCGCGTCTCTCCTCCCTTCTAACTGAAGGTAACAGTGGGATCGACTTGCAAACCCGAGAAACTCCAGTTATGAAAGGCTGCTGAAGAATATGAACAACTGCCTCAAGGTGCCCAATGTTGAAACTGTTGTCACATACAATAACTCATAAGTAGTGAAGCAATCAAGAAAGTATCAAATATGAAAACATGACCCAGCTTCTAAGCATTCATTGTGTTCAAAACTAACATTCCATCAAGAGAGAGAGATAAAAAAAAATACATTTTTGTGCATTGGGAAAAAAGTAAACAGCATGAATAACAATAATAAAAAACAATAAAAGATAAAAAATTTATGATACATTTATATTGAGTTCACCTAAAAGTCCATTCCTATAGTATTGACTATTGATATAGACTCTGAATTCAAGTGAATATCTTCGCCAATTAAAAACAAACAAGCAACTCAAATCTATAAGCATTTAAATATCATGAAATTCAATAAACTCGAGTCTATAGTAACAACCTGAGAGGCTCAGAAGAGAAAGAAGAAGAATGGCGAGAGAGGAAGGAAAGCTCAGCACGTGCCGATTTGAGGAGGGTACGCCTGCATGAGTCTGTGATGTTGGTTGAAGGTGGCAAATGGTGAATGGCATCGATGACGCACTTGCATCTCTGCTTCGCAAGTTCCACTTGCGGTGCAACACTCTGCTCCTCCATTTCCAAAGTAACCAACTTTGTTCTTCAATTCTCCACCCACTCCCTATAATTTTTCCATTTCTGGTTCCGTTTTGGAGCTTCTTTGTGAATATAGAGAAAACCCCTTTCTAAAACCCTAGTACCAATTTCGTGTTTCCCATTTCCTTTTTTTTATTGGTGTACCAAAAAAATAAACTATAGAAATTAGAAAGTGTAAGAATAAAATACAGTTTTTTTATTTTATTTTCTCTCATACCAAGATATTCACACAAATATTTTTGATAAAAACCATTTAGTTATTAGTAAATAATTTAAATTTTAGATTTTAATTTTAATATAATAAAAATGTAATTTCTACAATATTAATTAATTATATATTATCACGTCAATAAAATAATATGACTTAATTATCTAGTGACTTATTATCTCTAAAGAAGGAAAAACACTAAGCAAGCTTTAGCCAAGAAATTAAAACCTTAGCAAAAATAGCAAGACAATGGTCCAAACCAGCAGAAAAATTTAATACCATTGTTATAGATAGAGATGTATAAAAAATTCAAAAAGACTCTTGATTGAATCATGGAAAACTTTTGAATAATTTTTGAACAGTCCTGAAAAATATAAAATACGTGATTATGAATATTCCTGAAATATTTCTGAATCATATAAAATTTGTGTTGCTGCTTGTAATTTCAAGTCTGCAGAAATTAAATTCGAATTAAAACCAATGATGATAAGGATGCATATTGAACATGTAACATAACTTCCTGATGAACATGCATAACTAATGCAAGTACTTGAGGACAGAATTTTGAGGCATGGAGAAAGAAGGGAATTCAGGAACTTGTCAAGATTCTTTTTTTCTTTTTTCCTTTTTTGGATATATTCAATGCACAAGTCAATATTACACACAGATCACATATACAGAGTTTGTTTAACAAATTGATGATGTGACTTGCTTCATTATAAAATGAAATAGCAATCTTATTGTTTTGGTATTGGGGAGAAAGAAATTCTTTATTTCCTTGCAGTTGGCAATTCATATTGAGCACCATTGGAAGCTCTATTTGCAGGGAATCTCTCAAATATTTGTGGAGCAGGAAGTTAATTTTGCAGAGGAAAAAACTGGCCAAAGGGTATGCCCCCAAAAAAGGCTCAATTAGGCCCTCTCTTTTTGTATTGACAAGAGAACTGAAAAAAACACCCTTCTGATCTTGAACTTGATTTGCTTCTTTTAAGTATGCCAACATTTATGAGCTGTGAAAATGAATTTTGTTCTATCTTTGGTCACCCTTGAGATGGTTTGCATCAATTGGTCCCATTTTTTATGTTCTCTGTTCTCCAAGAGTGGTCAATTTGAGGAAGTTGATATTCATCTGGTTTCAAGGCCAATGCGAAATCTGGCAAAGTTGGTGCTGTCTCCATGATCCTGTAATGAAAAATTGACAAAAACAATGTATGATTATATATCAGTCATTGTACTCTTATTAACCAGTGAAAATATCAATCATACAATTCTGGAAAATTGATTGTGCACTTTGGAAAGTTTACCTTTCATGAGAATACAGATCACGGTTTATTCGCACCTTGCTCGAAGTATCCTTAGGAATTTTCTCAGAGAGATATTTCATGGTCCCCCAAAGTGGCGGATTTCTGCACAACAACCGCCAGTTAGACGAGCCATAATGCAGTGTATGACTAAAAGAAGATAAGTAATGCAACGAAAACTCGGTTCAACTCGTAAAATAGGGCGATAAAGGAGGGAGAAGACGATGGGTAACCTTGACAATGGAGGTGCCATGTTGAATGCTTCACACAGCTTCTTACTCTCTTTGAAATATTCATCCGCGGCTTGCAAAGCCGCCACAGCCATCCCATGAGATTTCTCTGTATTTCCCTCATCAAGAATCAAGCCATGGTAATAATATGCAGCAGCCTGGTAAACCATTACAACAAATTAATATATATCACTTGCTTGGCTGAATGAACCTCCTATGCATATGGTAACTAGTAAACTAGAAAATTCATCAATAATCATTTTTTCTTTATATAGAATTCTCTAGTCATATTATTATTACTACTTGAATAGAAATTTCCTCTCATTATTATACAGTAAATTGATTCATAAATTAACAAATATCAAGATGTAAACATCTCACCTTTGCTTCTACATATTTCCATTTCACAAAGAGACGATGCTTTTCGCCCCAACCATTTCCTAATGGAAGGTTCATAATGTTATCTTGAGCCTGCAATATAAACAACACAATCAAAATAATCAAAAACTGAACAAATTTCACCCATTTTAACATATACTAATGCACACATAAGAACACCAACACACTTACACAGAGACATAGTATATAGAATTGAAACAAATTCGTCAGAAGTTATCGTACCTGCTGCCAACATTTCACCATCTCACATGCAAGTCTACGCTTCACTGCAAGAGTGGCTTTAGTACTATCAATTGCCATTCCAAGTTGGATATCTACACCCTAAAGAAAATAGAAACAAAAAATTAATCTATAAACCAAAAAATAGATATGAAGGAGAGTAAAGGCATCTATATATTGAGCATTCCCCTTCAATGGTCTTTCATTCAATTTAGGTACCATTACAAGAAAAATCTTTCTCCCAGATGAAAGAATAACCAATCTCAATCTAATGTTTTCAAATCACACAAATTCTTAAAGAGGGAGAGAGAGAGAGAGAACTATTAGACCCAAAAATTCTGAACTATTAAACTACTTGGAGTTGAAACAAGACTCATAGGAATTTAGTAGGTTTGTATAAAAGAATAATTGGTACCTGTCCTAACGCTTGTAGACTGAGTGCTCGAAGAGTCCCTTCTGCTAAGTCTACTGGCAAATTTCTCCTAAATTTGGAACCATTGTAATATACATCAAAAGCATAAAGAATGGTATTTAGATTATATACCCCAAAAAACAAAGTGTGAGGGTCAATTTTTTCCATACAATGTACTGACCTGAGTTCCGCAGGCAACTGCGGAAGAACATTTTTAACAGCACAATCCAGATATCCAGCAGCCTTTAAGAAGATATCAACAGAAGCCCGTCTGCTTTCTGTTGGTAAGTATGAAAAGTTTAACTTTCAGGTTAGGAACGGCATACATAAGACTTAGAGCAAAATGGAAGAAACAACATTGTTATAAACAGCGTATTGGAGAATATTAGACTATTGAACGACAACAAAGAATATGTTTTCTCGTTAATCGACTACCACGAAGTATAATGAGAAGATGAAAAGTATTTACTGAATTTGTATTTTTACAATATAAGTTCCCAACGGCATATGTAGTTATTGTGTGTCAGGTTATAGTTATGGAAAGGATCTACCAAACAAATATACAAAAATTATCCTTCTTCAAACATCACATTGTAACAAAGCTTATTAGGATACCTCAAGAACATTTACTAGTTTATCCACAAAGAAAGAGAGGTTGGTAGCAGTTTCTCAAATCAGAGGTCAAAACCAATCTATTCCAATGGATTTTGGCTATTTCATATGATAAGAGATTCATGAAGATGTTCCAAAATTTTTTTGAAGAAGTACTTACCTTCAGATACTTTAAGCTGATAACCATCAGTGGATGATCTTGGAAGCAGTAACAAATTAGCCTGTGATAGTAATAGCATTGCCATCAAATGTAAAACTGACAACACTTCATACCAACCATTAGACATGGCTGTTTCCTGTAAAAGTGTCAATCACGGCACACCACAAAGCATGGAAGTAGTCGGAATAAATCGATCAGCATTCTTCGGTATAGAAAGTAATTTTCAAATCGAATCCAGAAACACTTGTGCATTAGAAAAAATAAAAATCTAGCAATTACCTCCGCATCATCCTCTTGATTCACCCAAACAAATTGTACTTTGTATTGTAAATGGCTTCCTTCACCATAAAGATAAGAAATAATAATTAAGATTTGTCATACAGAAAGCATATATCACATACTAATGAACTAACATAGGCTTTTTTTACCATCTTTGACCAATCCCAGAAGAACTGGCAAGTAATCTTCTAGAGCCTGCAGAAGATCAGCCAGTGTTGAACCTCCTGCAGACGAAATCATGCATCAATAAATTTAGCAATTTTATGTATAACAAAGTAAGTTCATACTCTCTTGAGACTAACCATGCTGAGTAGCACTTTTTCTTTTTGTTCTTGTAATTGTAGGACCTTCTTGGCCAGCCATTACAACTATACGAGTTCTGAGAGCAGATAGGCGTTCCACTATATTCTTGGACAAGTAATTACCAAGTGATTGCGCAAAATCTACAGGTTTAGGGATTCTTAGACCAGGAACGTAGACCGAAACTTCTCCGATACTCCCTGGCCTCCTCCTATTTCCACCAGATTCCTTCGGAGTCGACACCAGACACCCCATGTCTAGAGCCTTACTATGCCTGCTGAATGATGATATTGATACGAATAATATACAGCGAATCACCCGTCAAGAATCCTGTGTTTCAATCAATAAGCAAGTTTCTATTCTCTCAACATCAAGTTGCACAAAACCTAATAAAGATTAAAAATTAATGAAGTGCTGGGAATAACAGTCCTACAATATAATCCAGTGACAAAAAAGTTGATTTTTCGAAGATTTTTCATTTAAGAGAACACTTATAAGGAAGCTGAGAGATTAACATTAAAAAAACCATCAACTTGACTAATTAAATGCCAAGTTGCCAAACCGAAAATATGGTGGTAGTAGGTTAATCGCGAATCACGAGCAGCATTACATTCAAGTTGTAGTGAAACTCTCAACAATATTTTAAACATGACAAATATTATATTCAGCAGCATTAGTTTTATACTTTTTTTTGGATTGTTTTCATCAGCACTTATGATTCTGTCTTCAAAATCCATTTCCCCTTGAGCAAAAAAACTTCACAATCTTAATCCTTGATTAAAAATAAGCACCAAAGATTTAGGTAACTAACAAACCTTGTCCTTTGCCTTGGCTGTTGACTAATCAAGTCAAAATTTCTGGTATTCTCTACACACAAAAAAATAAAAATTCACATGTATAGACTTGAGCTAAAGAAATAAATAGATGAAGAAAAAAAAAAGCAACAATATCACAAGAACAGCATGAGACATGACAAGTGTTGTCCATATCAACATTTAACTGTGACAACATAAGAAAAAGGTTCAAAAGATTAAACCATGTTTTCATGGTAACAAAACTTTAAGGTGGGAAACCCCGTGCACCCCATTACTCTAACAGCAAATCATAACATCATTAATTAGAAGGAACCATACTATTCAGACTCAACCACAGTGGGATCTTCCACAAGGCAAACTAGCTTCAGGTAAAAGTTTTTGCATTATATATACTTCAAGAAGGAAACAGATAAAGTTCATCCAATGAACAAAAATTGTGAGTAAAGGGTTTCCAAAGAAATCCAACTCAAGCAATAGTTGCACAAAAGCTAAGGAATATTGGATAACCTAAAAAAAACAAAAATGGTACAGAAAACCAGAAATGAATAACTCAACTTCAAAAAGCTCAAAACTTTTCAAAACAAAACAGAAAAATGCTCCATTGGGTTGGATTGAAAGCACAAAGAATCTTGAATTTTCTTTTTATCACTTGGATTGAAAACACAAAATCCACCCTTTTTTCCAGAATTCACCCCAATATAAAAGTTTGAACTTGGTTGAGCTGATTTTCCAGCATGGTGAATCATCCAAAAACTACAACCAAGCTCAGAATATTATTAATAATAATAATAATAAACATTTCTTTTCAAGAAGAAAAATTTCCAAACCAGTATAAATTTCATCATCATTATCCCTTGAATTTATCACTTCCAACCAATAAAAGAAAAAAAGACAAGATAAAAAAACCAGGTACAAAACCATATATGCTTAGTATCACTTGCTTATAATGAGTCTTACCATGAAAATCAGTGTAATCTGATTCAGTCAATTGAGAGAGCAAAAAACTGCAGCTTGCAATTCAAAATCAAAACAAAGCAGAGATTTTGAGAGCTTCCCAGAAGCACAACCACCCTAAAGCTGAAGATCTCAGAAGCAGAATCCAAAAGGAATGTGGATTCTAAGCTATTTCTTCAAATAGGAACACAAGGGGTATGAGAGACAGAGTCTTGTGTGGAAACAAAAATAGAAACATATAGTTTAATAATTACACAACATTGAACATAAGACTCATGTCTGTATGTAATACTATTTTAGGTCGCTTTATATATGATGATGATGATGATGATTATGATATGGTAATAGACTAAACAGTATAGGAAATATTTAATATTTAAAAATTAAATAATAATTGAAATTGATTAAACCAGGTGGTTGCTGCCTTTATGATATTTTGTATTTCTAAGTCATTGAAAAAATATTATCTTTTTTAAATAATACTATTCATTTAGTATATAAAAGTGTAAAGATTTTATTATCACTATTCTGATTTCCTGTAGATTAAGTATTTAAAGTTAACCAAAAAAGGTAGAATATTTAATTATAAGATTCTGTTAACAAATATTCTAATGGCATTTATTAAAAAACTTAAAAGAATTAGTTTATTATTAGAAATATAAAATTTCATAATTTTTAGATATGGATCTCAAAGAAAAACTTTCTAAAATTATTCATTTTGATAATCTTAAAGAATGTTACTAGAATATTTACTAATAAGAGGAAAAATACACGTATATCAAAAAATTAGTCATTATTAATCATTATATCACCATATGTTATAATTTAACTTTTTTAAACTATTAATCCAATTTTTAAAATGTTAAATTAACGTACAATATTAAAAGTTGAATTAATAATTTTAAAATTTTAGATTATTACATATAGTATTTGATTTTGTGATATGCAAAAAATATTTTTCTATTAATAAAATCTTTTATTACATTGTCAATTATCTATCTTTAAATAAATACAATAATAATAATAATAATCAAGGATGCCGATTTTCTTGGTGAATTTAATATGAGAAATGTCACATAAATTATTAATAAACTCTATTACATCTTTTATATTAACCAAATACATAATTAAAATTTCCAATTATTCTACTCTGATTTCGAAAAAAAAAAAGATTTTCTCTTCTTTTCTTGTGAAGTGTAATGTGAGTGAGTGGCAAATGATCACACTGCCATTACTGCATAAGCAAATGGGGTTGCTTGACTTTTGAGGTAGTTTTCTGTGAGACCAAAATAAATTGCATAAGTTAACTTACAAGTGGGTGTACATATATACATACATATAAATGTTCAAACTTTACTCAAATAATTGATCATTTATTAATCCTAAATCTGCAGAAATTTCAGTGCCAAGTTGAAGCTAAACATGATGGAGATAATCCTATTTTACTACTACCTAATAAATGATGAAGATAAAATAACTACATCTGATCTAAACGGATTGGAATGCATTTTCTGATTGGTACTTGCTTTTCTATGTATGACTAAAATTGGAGTAGACACATATCATATTATATGTGTAATCACATTATATATTCTATAAGTAAATAAGTAATCAAACATGTGCCAATTTAAAAAAAAATGGACAATAATATGCAATTACTTGGAACACTTATGCATGGGTGAGAGGCTGCTGATATGTGGAGTTTAATTTGATTTTATTTGAATGTTGATTTTGTTTTTTGAACTTTTTTGTTTGTTAGGTATGACATACAATATATATGACACATGGCACATGTTGAATACTAGTTTAGATGTATTTCAATTGTATAATAATTATTTTTCATTTAGTATGGGAGTTATAATCTAGATAGAAATAGAGTGATTATATTTTGGAAGAGAGAAGATACATATATGAACTTGTGTTTAGAGCCAATTCTGAAATTATTATCTCTCATACTTATACTTATGTCACAATCTGATTTCATTACTCCATTGACTTTACTCTAATAGTCAATGAAAACAAATATTGTCGAAATAACTAACTATATATCGTGATTAATTATAAGTGTAAGAAATTATATTCATATAAATTAATAATTAACTGAGTTAAATTTATATACATTAAGAACATCTATATACTTAATAAAAGGTTCAGGGTAGAGCCATTATATAACTTTTTTTTGGGGTCATTTTATTGAAGTATAGAAGAAATGTAAGGAGCATAGTGAATGATGAACCTCTTAGTCATCATAAACAAATCTCTCCCAAACAAATTGAGAAGATTGTCATAAATTAAATTATCGACCCTGCTTTCTGTTTGTAAGTATGAAAATGACATGATGGAAAGAAAGAAAAAATCATAGAAAAACTACTAGTGAATGGACACGTAGTATGTTTCAGGGTATATATAGGAAAGGAAAAATCTATGATATGTCGTTAGCACTCAAAAGTTTATGATGCATACTACTATTACTATTACTATTGCATTGCTTAGAGGACAAAACTAAGTCAACAACTAATTATATATATGATTTGATTTATTAGGTGATTTTAATTATGACATCTATCAATCATCATTTTTCTCTTTCACATCGTGTCCTTTGAGATTTATTTGGTTTGGTTGTGTTGAATGAAGAACGACATATTCCTAGCTATGATGCATTATCTAAGCATTAAATGGTTGATGAATAATAATATCTTTTTTTATTTTTTGAATTCAATTAATTATTTCGTGTCAATTATTCAATGGCTCAACCTATTTTAAAGATATATATTAAAATCAATAATATTTGACGTACAAGAAAAATACGTCAAACTTGTATTCAACGTGTGCTATCAATATTACAGGATGTGTGCTATACGTATATATAGCAGATGCACGTATAGCACACATCCTGTAACATGGATAACATACGTTGGATACAAGTTGGACGTATTTCAGTTGCACGTCAAACATTATTGTATTAAAATACCCTTGAAGATTCCCAAATATTAGTGTTGCTATTGATTTCATTAATGCCAGATTGCCACGTGGTAAAGATATGTACATCAAATATCAAATATATATATCAAGCTAGAAAAATATTTTAATCTTGATGAATAATTTAAAACACCAACTACTATATTTTGAAATCTTATAATTACTACTTATTAACGGGTTGCAAATGTGTTCAATGTAATAATAATAAGTTGAAGTTACGTTAATGCAATGATATTGTACATTAATTAAATTGTATTAAGATTTTATTTAATTATCTCACATAATATCATCCTTTTAAGATCGCTTAAAAGACGTGCTAGTGGCAAATTAAAGACATATCCATGGAATAGGAGGCAAATCCTTGCTTAAAAGACGTGTCGTTGGCCAATGAGTTGCTGCATACACAAGGCGGAAATCGAACTTCCGACCCTTGCTTAAGCGGACAAGTGAGCTAACCACTTGACCCACTCAAGTTGATTTGTTTATTTCCCTTTTTATTCAAAGAAATAAAAAGTGATTGAAGTTGATATATTTGTATGAAACAAGAACGATAAATATGAACCAAAATATCATAATTTTGCAACAAATTTATAGGGCCCCAATCATAACCCATCACTACCTTCATTCCTTCCAATTCTTTAGGGCCTTCCACGTGCATGCAGGTGTATCATATTTCAACCGTGAGAAATGAATTCCAATGCATCCATCCATCTACATATATATGCAACATGAATTTAAACTCAAGAATAAAAAATTAAACTTAAATAATATATATTTTTAATTTAAAGACAAGATTATACGTTTACATGAAATACAAAATAATAAGAATTTAATATTTATTTATTGACAACAACAATATTTTTAAATAATTATTCAATTATATAATATCACGTTAATCATAATTATATTTAGACTAAGAATTTTTGTTACATGTGTAGGTACGTGGTGGTTGGGGAAGGTGGGGTCAGTGATACCATCTTGAATGGTGAAGAATGATGACACGTGGTGGTCCATCTTTCATAGTTGTCCACTATAGGCATTAGGCTGCTCCAATTCATATCATAGGACCTACTTGGGTTGAATATTTCAATTTTTTTTTTAGTATGCAATGCATTTTCATGATTGCATTTGCATCAAACAAAAGATGCAGATGGATTTGAGATTTGTCATGCTCATCTAAATAGGTGGGATATTTGAGGATTCTCAAACTTAAATTTAATCATCAATAATTTTTTCAAACATTTTTTTATCAAAAACAACTTTTTTTATGGGTAACATAAAAAACATTTTTTTTATCCAAAAACATTGTCTTTAATAAAAAATCTTGCCTTTAATCACTTTAGGTAACACTTTTCAGACGTTATGTTGTCTTAGGTAAAATTTTTTGTAGTGCACCTTATTCGTTCCTGTAATCTTAATTAGACTAATTGAGTTTTAGTATTGAAATAATTTTGAAATTATTTATAGGAGGATTTAAATCGTAGACTCATCATAAGATAACTTTACACTCATCAACTTATCTCCCAATTCACAAGAGTAATTAAGATAAATTAGATTATCCTCTAAAATTTTGGTAAAATTATCATGCTGTATATTTCTTCAAAATTATATTGATTTTCTCTAAAAAAAAATTAAACCGACACTCAATGAGCATTTCATTTAGACAAAATCAATATCATACGGATAACTAGTAAAACATTAAAATGAATTTCGTCAAAGTAGAAGTTAATGTACTTAATTTATCCTAAAATTAAACTTTTTTTTTTTATATTTATAGGACACCTTGAGAAAAGAACTTATAATTTTAGGGACAAAATATTTTAAGCATAAAGAATGAGACATATGAAAGCAAAAGAGTCCTAAACTTGTATATCACCTTAGCTATATTTTCAAGATACAAGAACTTTCTATTTTGAAATTTTGTAAAATAATATAATTAAATCCCCGAATAATAATATTTTTAACTGAAAATTATATGTGTGCAATGCATTATACGTACAACGTAAATCTCTCCTATTTATACGGCAGTTACGCAAATCACTTTACCCGAATAATAATATTTTTAACTGAAAATTATATGTGTACAATGCATTATACGTACAACGTATTTTACAACGTAAATCTCTCCTATTTATACGGCAGTTACGCAAATCACTTTACGCACTTTTTTATTTTGCAAACCCATGTTCATCATATTCTTCCTTATAGCTCTCTGCAACTTGCAATCCATTCATCAAGCTATGGTAATGGAGGAAACAAGCACAATGATGAAGGAAATTCATCCACAGATAACCATTTTTTATCAAATCTTTTCATTTTCTTGGTTATTGTTTCTTCCTTTATCTTTAACAATGATTTCAGTGAAAATTTTTTATTTTTTTAAGACATGATGCATTTCATGCTTTAGGTTACGTTCATTTCTGTCATCGTACTTTCTTTCTTTTTATTTCATTTTAATGGGTGAACAATAACATTATGTGATGAACACATTCATATAATGAATCTGAACACATTCATAGATCATTACTGAACACACATTCACATATATTGGTTCATTTATATTTTTTGCTCTACGTTCTATGTTCACTTACAATCATTATGTCATCTTTTTTTTTTATGTATATTTTATGTTAAGTGATACAACGTACGTCGTAAAATCAGATTCATTGTACAATGTTAAATGAACACATACATACATAACTACAGAACACATTTCTTTACACACGTTTGTTTGTTGTTATTAATATTCATAATATATGTGACTTTGATAAAGATGAGATTCCTAGGTTTGGGATATAAAGTGAACACATAATACAATGCAAAGTGAACACATACATATATATTAATTGAACACATATCATACAAATTAAAGTGAACACATGCTCATATTGTAACTGAACACATAGTACAATATAAAGTGAACACATGCATATACTCTAACTGAATACATAATACAAAGCAAAAATAATAAAATTAACGAGTTTAAGATATTTTTATAAATAAATGTGTTTACTTTCCATACTTAAATGTGTTCATTATAACGAATAAATGAGTACAATTCTGATAATCAAATGTGTTCATTTACTATTGAAACATGTGTTTATTTTATGTGTTGAAATGTGTTCGCTTACGCGTACTATACACGCGCGCGACTGGGTATACCAAAAACGCGTTTTTCAATCTTGTTGCTTGATTTTCGCATTGTACGTTATTTTATATGTTGTAGGTATTTTATGTTGTACATCTATCAAAACTCTATTTTTAACTAATATATGTCACAAAATATAAGTGAATCTCAAAAATCAAAATATAACATGTGAATTACTGTTTTTCAAGATTTGGAATCGGGTACCATAAAATAGAAGTAATAAAAAAATAAAAAAATAAAACAAAAAGGGAAAGAAATATCACGACTCCAAATACCCCTCAACGGTCATATCCCCAAACTCAAAAGCGCGAAACGGTTGAAACACAATAAGGGCAATAACGTCTTTTCAACAAAGCACCAATTTACAAAAGCGAAAAAATGAACACTGATATTTATACAAAGCGATTTATTTTGAAGTTCGCACAATTTCCCTCCTTTCCGAGTTCCAACCGAGTCAACTCAGAAACCCAGCTACAGTTAGGGTTTCTTCTTTCTTCCCCATCGAATCCAGCAACCACTCTCAGGTAGCAATTCTTTCTCAATGCACCGTTTCGTTCCAATGCTACTACGCTTCTGAATTCTCAGTGATGCAGTAGTTTGAATTGAATTCATGCATCATTTCTTTCTTTTTTTCAAATGTGGTACAGTTTTTGCTACTGTGTCGTCGTTTTGAGTCGTTGATTGAAGAATGGAGCAACAATTTTGTGATGAATCTGCGATAAACACTTCGGATTTGAAGAGTGCGCAGAAGACTCTTCACGAAGCTGGTGAACTAATTGCGTGCCCCACACCACAGAAGACGAGCGAGCCGTTACCCTCCAAATCCGAGGAGCCACAAATTCAGCTTCCAGAAAAGTGCGCATTCTAATTGTTATTTATTTTTTTAAATTTTTGGAAAATATTTATATTTCATTTGTTTATTTAATATATATATATTTTTAATTTTTGGGTTTCAGATATAGAGCGGTTGCTGATTTGTTTAGTCATATGAGCTGTTCACTTAGATTGCTCCATCTGCGCCAAAAGTCTCCAACTTTTCAAAATGTTTCCACTCAGGTGGAAATTCTGGCTGAGAGGTACGTTAAATTGTTGTTCTTTAGATTCCCCTAAATCATGGATACCATTAACTAAACCCCAAATTTGTGCATGAATAAAAGTATCATCGGACACATTATATATAAAGAAATTATTTGACCTATATTCTAAATTCTTAGGGACTATGAAGGAGATTTTAAGCTTACAGGGATGCTTATGTTAACATGTTCAATGCTATTTTATTCATGATTTGATGGACAAATTTTGTGAATTAATTACCTTTTCAAAATTTAATTTCATGAGGTAGTGAATTTAGTTTACGGTGTTTTATATGCAGGGAATTCTCATATGCCCACCTTGCACAGATGAAGTATATACTTCCTGAAGGCATATGTATAGAGAAGGTGCTTGTCCATGATAAGAAGAGCTTGTGTATGAAGCCGGATATGAAGATCACCTTGGTATTTGATGTTGTGGAAGAACAGTCTGAAGAAGAGTCTGCCGATTTGGCTCTTCGGCGATATTTTAGTTCCAGGCTTCTTGATTTCTTCAAGGTGCATCCTGAGGTATAACATCTTCTGTTTTGGGTGGTTGTATTTGTTAATTTTATTTTTCTTTTCCTCTAATTGTTGTTTACAACAATATTATCAATGGTATGCAATTATCGTAGATCTTTTGCTGGCATGTGGGTTTTTTATTTCAATCTCTCCATCAGTTCTTAATGCTACTCTTATATTGTGTTTATAGTTCAACTTTAGGAGAAGAGAAGAGGGAATACAAGGTATTTGTAGAGTAAAATTTCCACCCCTCTGCCTCAAAAATCAAATTCACAAGCACACCTTCAAGGGCTTCTCCTTGGTTGTGTTTTATATATATATATATGACTAGGCCACTAGAGTCAGTGTAATACTACCAAATACTGGTAATATAGTGCGTAGACTTAAGATTACTACAGTAGTATTTTGATGGCAATGGCATTTGGATTGTATGTGAAGTCATCTATGCTGTGAATAGTCATTTCATTAAGCAGGTTGGCATACTGTGTGGTGGCATGTTTTCTTAATATAAAAATTGGGTTGATGATGATGCTAAAGTTTTCTTGGGTCATGCTCAGCTGTTTTTATTTTTTCTATATAGTTTACTCTAGAGTTAAAAAGTTATTGACATAGAAAAGAATTGATTTAATAACTGTTTGTTACTATGGATAAGGTTACCGACATTCCGGAGGCTGTACTACCAGAGCCCTTTTGCCAAAGGGCATGTAGCTTGATTAGTGAAGATTCACCTGTAAATTCTTCAACAGATATTTTAACAACTTCCAACCAAACTGAACCATTGCCTGGGAAATTCCAACTATATCCATCTTTTAGCAGACATTTTTCTGAGAAGATTGTCGCAATCCAGACAGAAGAGCTTCAGTGCATTTCATCAACTAAAACTTCCCTGCCATCCTGTGCGTCTGAATGCCTGGATAATCAAGAAAGTGAAAGCAGATGGAAGGAAGAATGTGCACCATTATCCGAATGTATTACTAATCTGACTACAGAAAGAGGGCAACCGAAGGAAGCCCTTTCTACGCACTTTCAACCTAGTGTTGTTGATACACCAGTGCATATGGTTCGCCCTCCACATTCTGGTGATATCAGTGATTCTAAAAGCCCTGATATCAAAATTTTCTCCTCCCCCAATAGTTTGATGACAGGGACACCTGCACAGTCAGCGCCTGGGAGGTTGATGCCCATTTCTGATGCTAAGCCTCAGAAGACGGATACCCTAAAGTCAACTTCATGTCATAAACCAGCAAAAAGAGTGCTGGACTTTTCACTCATGGAAGACAATGATGGTTCTGACCTCAGAGTAGACAAGTTAGAATCTAGCAGAAGTTCTCTTGAATTTGATTGTACCCGTGAATCTAGCAGTGGATGTGCTGAGGATTGCAATTCTTCTGGTTCTGTGTTGCTGCCTCAGGAGGTATGCCATCTCAATCTGGTTTTGACTTTTGGCTGATTTTCTTGTGAAATCTCTCTTGTAATTAGTTTCCTGATGCAGGTGGAACAGAGCTTTGGTCACTCTCTTGAGAATACTGAAGTTCAAGTTGGTTTCGATACAAGGCGTACAAAATCATCTTCGTTGCAGGACCTCGTTAATGTGATTCATTCTATATTTCAATCTGTCAGCAGAACTCCAATCACAAAAGAGGAGCTCCTGCAGAAGATTATTATGAACAGTTTGGATTTTGTTGAGATTAGTATGTTCCAATTCTATTTATCCCCATGTACCATAAGTTTCTTGTGGACTATTATCATAGATAAGCTAACTAATGGTGTCATATCTATAGGCGAAGTTGAAGAACAGGTCAATTTTCTTGAAAAGTTGGTGCCAGATTGGATCAGCAAAAAGTTGCTTCCGAGTGGAGATATCATGTACTTGTGGGTTTCTTTCTGTTTACTGTTTATGAAATCTCAGTCCATTTTGTTAGTGTTAATTGTGAGCTCAGAATCCTGCATATGCTTGAACTTTCTTATTTCTAAATTTTATTTTCCTTAATTCTGGTTGATTAATTAAAGCTCTGGATTGTATGAACACTTGCAGTATCAAGAAAGTGTCAGATATGGATTCAGTTCGATCAAGGCTTTCTAGCAATGGGACTATTGGAGCTGAGTGAAGTGTTATGTTGGATTGGCCTGCCTTATAATAGTTTGATAAAAAAGTTATGTTGTTGTAAATGTTGATCGTTTGGTACTGTTTCTTGCTACTGTTGTGTTTGACAACACGAGACTTAAAGTTCAACTTTATTGAGTTTTTTTTTGGTTCAATTTAACAAGCAATCAAAGTTGGAGCAAAGTGATGCTTATAGTATATAATAACAATTTACAATTACAAAAAGATTTTCTTTTTTTTTCCACATTTTCATTTATCCACATATTGCAGACCAAGCCAGAACAAAAAGACATTTATCGACATATTCTTTTTATATTGAAAAGGACAAATTCAAAGATGATGACTATGTCTTTTAACTATATATTTCATACTGTTTTGGTTTGTTGACTTACAAGAACTCCTCCTCCTCTCCTCAGTTCTCATGGCTCCCTCATCTTCTTTCTTCTCTTCCTCCTTCACCTATGAATGGTCCTATGATGTCTTCCTCAACTTCAGAGGCTCCGATACTCGCTACAGTTTTACCGGCAATCTATACAAAGCTCTCTGTGACAAGGGAATCCGCACCTTCATTGATGATGAGGAGCTTCAAAGAGGGGAAGCAATCACACCCTCTCTTGTCAAGGCAATTCAACAGTCCAGGATTGCAATCCCTATTTTCTCCACCAACTATGCTGCTTCTTCATTTTGCTTAGATGAACTTGCCGCGATCATGAAGTTGGTCAAAGGGAAGGGTCGATTGGTATTTCCAATTTTTTATGATGTGGAGCCTTCTAAAGTGAGACATCAGAGAGGAGCTTATGCTGAAGCATTGGCTAGGCATGAGGAGAGGTTCAAGGATGACAAGGAGAAAGTACTCAGATGGAGGGAGGCTCTGCATCAAGCAACCAACTTCTCAGGAGAGGATTTTAGACTTGGGTATGTTCTGCTATATATCTTTTTATATTTTATTTGAGGAAGGTTCTCATATCTTAAAGCTCTTAGGTGGTGTAAGACACTTAAAAGTTATATTGATGCAATTGGATCCTAACCTTATATGACATTGTTGTAGAATTTGGCACACTTACATGTCCTTTTTGAATGGATAGGAACCAGTATGAATATGTTTTTATTGAAAAGATTGTTAAAGAGATAGTCAAGAGGATTAGCCGTGTTCCTTTACATGTTGCGAATTATCCTGTTGGATTGGAGTCTCGAGTGCTAGAAGTGAACTCACTTCTAAATGATGGATCTGATGGTGGAGTCCATATGGTAGGGCTTTACGGAATTGGCGGAATAGGTAAAACAACACTTGCTCGAGCAGTATATAATATGATTGCCGATCAATTTGAAGGCTTGTGTTTTCTTGAAAATGTGCGAGAAAATTCAATTAAACATGGATTAGCACACCTTCAAGAGACACTACTTTTTGAAATACTTGGAGACAGAGATATTAAGCTAATAAGTGTCAATAAAGGAATCTCAATAATAAAGCATAGGCTCCACAACAAGAAGATTCTTCTGGTTCTTGATGATGTTGATAAACTTGAGCAGTTACAAGCAATTGTTGGTAGACTTGATTGGTTTGGCTCTGGCAGTAGAGTTATCATAACGACTCGAGATAAACATTTGCTTGCAACTCATAGGGTTGACAGAGAATATGAGGTCTATGGTTTAAATAAAGAAGAGGGCCTTGAGTTACTTAGTTGGAATGCTTTCAAATATGGAAAAGCTGATCCAAGTTTCATGGACATTATAAAGCATGCAGTGACTTATGCATGTGGACATCCCTTGGCTTTAGAAGTGATAGGCTCTAATTTGTTTGGCAAAAGTATGGAAGAATGGAGATCTGCTTTAGATCAATATAGAAGAATTCCTAATAAAGATATTCAAAAGATACTTAAAATAAGCTTTGATGATTTAGAGGAATATCAACAAGCAATTTTTCTTGACATTGCTTGTTGCTTCAAAGGATATAACTGGGTAGAGGTTAAAGATATACTTCACACCTGTCATGATGCCTGTTTGAACTATGGTATCCGTGTGCTGGAGGAAAAATCTCTCATCAAGATTAATGAGTATGGTTGTGTGACATTACATGACTTGATTCAAGATATGGGAAGAGAAACTATTCGTCTAGAATCACCAAAGAATCCTGGCAAGCGTAGTCGGTTATGGCTTCATGAAGACATTGTTCAAGTTTTAGAAGAGAATACAGTGAGTATGACTAGTATGGATGATTAAGTTTTTCATTAATTATTTTCCAATCTATTTCTTGAAACTAGGAATGTCCTAATATTGCCTAACATGTTTTGTGGTTGACTTGTGTTTTTGTGATGAAAGGGAACTAGTGAAATTGAAATCATGATTCTGGATGCTCCCATATATGAAAATGTGCTAGTAGAATGGGATGGAGAAGCCTTCAAGAAAATGAGCAACCTCAAAATATTGATTATTAAAAACACTTGTTTCTTCCAAGGTGCCAACCATCTTCCAAATAGTTTAAGAGTGTTGGAATGGTGGGGATATCCATCAAATTCTTTACCAATTGATTTTCATCCAAAGAAGCTTGCCATATTGAACTTACCTCATAGCAATTTGATGTCGGTTAGTTTTCTCGAGACGCGAAAGGCAAGTAATACAATAGTGTTATTTCAAGATTTTTATTTGATAGTGTACTTTTTTTTTAATTTTCTTTTCTTTTTTGCAGTTCATGAACTTGAAGATTATGAATGTCCGTTTCTCTAATATAGGACAAATACCTGATGTATCTGGTGCCCCAAATTTAGAAGAATTATATTTTGATATCTGTGAGAGTTTAGTTAAAGTTCATGAATCAGTTGGTTTCTTGAAAAACCTTAGATACTTGTGTGCAAATGGTTGCGACAAGCTTAGGAATTTTCCACCACTTATGTTACCCTCTCTTGAATTCCTTGATTTTACATATTGCTCAAGTCTTGAGAACTTCCCAGAAATATTAGGAAAGATGGAATATATAACACACATTTCTTTGGAAGGTACTTCTATAGCAGAGTTGCCATCTTCTATAGAAAATCTTAGTAACCTTGAAAATTTGAATCTGATTGGATGTGGAATACTCCAGTTACCAAGTAGCATTGTCAGGCTCCCAAATCTTATAATGCTGTATTTTTCAGACTTCAATGCAACTCGATTTTCTTTAGAGGATGAAGGCATAGAACAAGGGAGATTAAAGGTTGCTTTGGCAGGATATGTTACACAATGTAGTATGTTCCAGGAATCCTTCTCAATAGCTCTGACTTGGTTTCACACTGTGACAACTTTAAACTTGTCAGGGAATAATTTCACAGTCATTCCTGAAAGCTTCCAAGAACTTTGCTCTTTAAAGGCACTTTGTTTGAATAATTGCAAGATGCTTCGAGAAATTAAAGGGATTCCACCAAACATAGAAAGTTTTGCGGCAGCAAACTGCACATCCTTGACTTCCTCCAGCAGGAGCATGATACTTAGCAAGGTTCCTATTAATTTGATAATTCATAATTGTTATTGAGCTTGTTTGAATAATCTTCTTGGAGGAAAAAGTAGTTTTCTGTTTTTTTATCTTTCAAAAAACTACTTAGTAACTTTAGGCTGCGTTTCATAGGATACACAAGACAAAAATACAGAAATAAGGTATTTGGTTATGGAGACAAGACAGAAAATTAGTGTCTTTTCTATACTTCTGAAATGTAGGGACAAAGTGGACGCAAAATTAAACACTATGAGACAAACCATTATTTTTACACTAATCTAAATGTGATATAATGACCTTATATATTTGTGTCTGTCTCCACTATCTTTGTAAATCTGTCTTATCTTGTCCTGAATATCATAACAAATGCAACCTTAGCGATTTGATTTTATGTTGGTTGTGTTTCTTTAGGGAAGTAGAAGCAGTATCATTCTAACCTGTACAGTAAAATGGTTGTTTCTACTTCTTATTCTAGTTCTTAAAAAGTACTTCTCCCAATATATGTGTTGCTAAACTTAGGAATTATGTTTGAGTTACAGGAATTACATGAGGATGGAGAAAAGACATTCTATTTGCCTGGAAGTAGAATTCCAGAGTGGTTTGATCAGCACAGGAGCAAACAAGATTCAGTTTCTTTCTGGTTTCGTAACAAGCTCCCTGTGATATCTCTGTGTGTTATTGTTGGACCTGTGGTTTCAGGCACTGATGAAGAGTCCTTTCATTATGCTTTGCCATATCATATGGTGAATCATATAATTGTTATTGATCAAATAACAATTAAATCCAATGTGGATGAATTAGTGCTCTCAGAAAATGAATGGAACCATGTTGTGTGTAGATTTACCATGGATTGCCAATGTGTATCTGTTAAAGAAATTGGAATCCATTTACATGCACATAATAGTAACAAGGAGGATATCAGAATCACCGATCCACTATTGCAGAGAGAGGAAGTGGGACAGAGAAACTGGCTTCCATTGCTGGATCTTCCTCTAGCAATTAATTCAATGAATGTTGATGTGGATTGGAATTCAAGTTTTATTGCATTAGCACGGATATGTAGCAACACTTATTTTCAAGGTAACATTCACTTGTGGCATTTTTCTTGTGTGTGCTTACAGTGCCACCATAACAGCATTCAGATTTGGTAACATATGTGTACATGATGATGCAAATTAAATAACCAATGATGGGATGCTTAGATTGATGACTTGGTGACAAAATTGAAGGCTGCTGTGGCAATTAGAGAGATGAGAAGTTCTGAACATGCTTATAAGGATGCTCAGAATTCTAAGGCAAATCTTGAAGGAAAATTGGCTACATTGTGTAACAGAAACTTAGTTTGATTTTTGTTCACTGGCTTCAATGTAAAAGTTCTTGTTAATAAAGAAATAATGAATTACTTTTCACACAACCAAAGCATTTTTCTTTGTACCAAATGACATAGAATATGAAGAAGGAAACATTCAAATATGAGAAGTGGTAACCTTTGGATAGAGTCAAAGTTAAAGATCCACTTGCTTTTTTTTTTGTAGGTTTGTTGACTTATAATAACATGCAGTATCATTCATTTATATATCAATAAAAATATTGGTACATATTTTCTTTATATATATATATATATCCACCACTCTATCAGTTTTCTGTGTGTTTGACTTTTGAGACAGAACCTCCATTGTCACATTAATCTTCCTTCTCATTCTCATCATGGCTTTGAAAACTTCTTTCTCTTCCGCTTCTTCTTCCTCCATCAGATATGAATGGTCCTATGATGTGTTTCTCAGCTTCAGAGGCACTGATACTCGCCACGGTTTTGCTTGCAATCTCTACAAAGCTCTTTGCAACAAAGGAATCCATACCTTCTTTGATGATGAGAAGCTTCAGACAGGGGAGGAAATCTCACCAACACTTGTCAAGGCAATTGAAGAGTCAAGGATTGCCATGATTGTGTTCTCTGAGAACTATGCTTATTCATCTTTTTGCTTAGAGGAACTTGTCAAGATCATGGAGTGTGTTAAGGGGAAAGACCGGTTGGTTATCCCCATTTTTTATGATGTGGATCCTTCTCATGTGCGGCATCAAAGAGGTAGTTATGAAGCAGCAATGGCTAAGCATGAACAGAGGTTTGAGGATGACAAGGAGAAAATGCAGAGATGGAAGAAGGCTTTGCATCAAGCAGCTAACTTGTCGGGACGACATTTTAAACATGGGTAACTTACAATCGTTGGCTTCTCTTTGATTTTTCATTTAGAGGAATGATATATGAACATCTAAAAGTTGATGTCTGAATATTGTAGTGTTCTTACACTTATCTATGAAATCTAAGGGTGGTCAAGTGGATGTTCGACATCCATTTTTAGATGTTCATCTAACACGTTTCTTTCAGTTATCTGATTATTGAAAGTAGTAGAACCGTAATGATCAAGTATATGTTTGCAATGGTCAAGAAACAACTTTTTATCTTAAAAGAAATAAAGCACTGTTTTATAAAACATATCTTGTTTGGGTATTTCAGTTTGATAATTTGAAGTGTTTCTTTGTATGTAAAAAATTGTTTTTGTGAGAGAAATCCTAAACTTTATTTTGGGCAGGGTTGGATATGAGCATGAGTTTATTTCAAAGATTGTTGAAGACCTATCAAGAAAGATTAAACGTGTTGTTTTGCCTATTGCTGATTACCCAGTTGGACTAGAGTCCCAACTTCTGAACATAAAGTCACTTCTAGATGTTGGATATGATGATGTTCGCATGGTAGGAATTCATGGAAATGGTGGAATAGGCAAAACTACACTAGCCCTAGCAGTTTATAACATGATTGCTGACCATTTTGAAGGTTTGTGTTTCTTTGAAAATGTAAGAGAAAATTCAAATAAACATGGTTTAGTACATCTTCAGAATGTCCTTCTTTCCGAAGTATTAGGGGAGAGGAAAATTAAGTCTAGAAGTGTTCAACAAGGAGTTTCATTAATACAACATAGATTTCAACGAAGGAAGGTTCTTCTGATTCTAGATGATGTTGACAAACAAGAACAACTTCATGCTCTTGTTGGAAAACCTGATTGGTTTGGTCCTGGCACCAGAATCATCGTTACGACACGAGACAAACATCTGTTAGCATGTCATGGGATTGAAAGAACATATGAGGTAAATGGTTTAAGTGAAAAGGATGCTCTAGAATTGCTTAGTTGGAAAGCTTTTAAAACTGATAATGTTAGTCCAAGTTACATGGATGTTTTTGATCGTGTAGTGAGTTATGCTTGTGGACTTCCATTAGCTTTGGAAGTAATAGGTTCCAACTTGTTTGGAAAAAGTATAGAAGAGTGGGAATTTGCACTGGATCAGTATGAAAAAATTCCTCATAAAGATATCCAAAAGATACTTAAACTAAGCTTTGATGCTTTGGAGGAATATCAGCAAAATATCTTTCTTGACATTGCATGTTACTACAAAGGATATGAATGGACAGAGTTTGAAGCTATACTTCATGCTCATCATGATATCAACCCGAAATACGGTATCCGTGTTTTGGTTGAAAAATCTCTCATAAAGATTTCTGAATATGGTTACGTGACATTACATGATTTGATTCAAGACATGGGTAGAGAAATCGTCCGTCAAGAATCACCAAAAGATCCAGGCAAACGTAGTCGATTATGGCTTATTGAAGATATAATTCAAGTTTTAGAAGAGAAAAGAGTGAGTATGACTAGTTTTTTCATGAATTTTTACTCTTGTTTGATCATCTCTTTATACATTTTATGTTCATGCAAAGTAGTTTCTTTGTAATTTAGGGATCTGATAAAATTGAAAGCATAGTTTTGGATGCTCACATACCTGAAAAAGTAGCAGTGGAATGGGATGGAGGGGGCTTTAAGAAAATGAGAAACCTCAAAACATTGATTATAAGAAATGCTCTTTTCTCACAAGGTGCTAAGCATCTTCCAAATAGTTTAAGAGTGCTTGAATGGTGCAATTATCCTTCAGAATCTTTACCATTCGATTTTCATCCGAAAAATCTTTTCATCTTCAAAATGCCTCACAGCAATTTGATCTCAGTCCAGTTTCTTGCAAAGCAAAAGGTAACTAACTAACAAGATCCTTTTCCCTAATAAAATTAATTTTAGGCCTATTCATTTGAATTTGATATATCTTTTTCTTTGCAGCTGATGAACTTGACAGTTCTAAATCTTGACTACTCCAATATAGAAGAAGTACCTGATTTCTCTGGTGTCCCAATGCTAGAAGAATTAACATTTAGCCGCTGTTATAATTTAATTAAAGTTCACAAATCTATTGGATTCTTGCATAAACTTCGTACCTTGAGTGGTTTTTCTTGCAGGAACCTTAGAAGTTTTCCACCTCTTATGCTGCCATCTCTTGAAGACCTGCATCTTTCATTTTGCCCGAACCTTGAGAATTTTCCTGAAATATTAGGAAAGATGGAATTTATAAAAGAGATTGATTTTTGGGGTGGCGTAAAAGAATTGCCATCTTCTGTTGCAAATCTTACAAAGCTTAGGCGTTTACGTTTGGATGGTAAGTCTAGAACTAGAAGCTTTGATTTGTAATTCAAATAAACTCATTTCAATTTTTTTCTTTACTATAGTTTTTCTGTTCCAAAACAGGAAACACACCCAATGGAAAAGGATTTGGAATGATTCAGTTTCAGAGTAGCATTTTGCGAAATCTTGACGAGTTGATACTTTCAAGATCACAAGGGGTGTGGTTTCCTAGTCCAAATGGAGGTGAAGAAGAAGAAGGGCAAGGGATCTCAATTGCTGCTTCTTCAAATGCTAAAAAAGTTTGCTTTGAATGGTGCAACCTATCTGATGAATCTGTTCCTATAGTTCTAGCTTGGTTTCCAAATGTGGTATCTTTAGATCTCTCAAGGAATAATTTCACAATTCTTCCTGAAAGCATCAAAGAACTTGTCTCTCTAAGGGATTTTGCTTTGGATGATTGTATGAAACTCCAAGAAATTAGAGGGATTCCACCGAATATAAAGTATCTCACTGCAAGTAACTGCATATCCTTGACTTTCTCAAGTAGAAACATGTTACTTGATGAGGTTTGTGTTTGATTTGATCACTCGAAAATCACTAATATAAAATAAGTTTACACTGACGTCTAAATAAGCTGTTGTACAAGTAATGTGAAGTCAACAACTTTTCATCTTTTACTTATGTGGCAACATCTGAGATTCAAGTTTAGCTAAATGAATCAGCTGCTAAAATTATGAATAACAAATTTGAGTCATTTGACAAACAGGATTTGCACCAGGGTGGAGACAAGTTTGAGCTGTTTATGCTGCCAGGAAGTAGTATTCCAAGATGGTTCAAGCAGAGGAGCATACAAGGTTCAATTTCTTATTGGTTTCGCAACAAGCTCCCAACAATGTCTCTATGTGTTGCAATTGGACCTACAAATGATATGTATCCCTCATGCATCGTCCCCGAATTGATCATCAATGGCTATGAACAAGCACCGGTGCTTTTGTATGAAATCAATCTGTTTGATCGAATGCCAGTGGCAGATCATATAATTATCATTGATCAGAAATTAATCATTTCAGATTATGATGAGTTGGGTGATGATGATGAATTGATTTCAGAGAATGAATGGAATCATGTGGTGTGTAGAGTTACTACTCATTTTCCAAGATCACCAACTATCAAAATAATTGGAATCCATCTTCCCAAAGATAAAAATAACATGGAGGATATCCGGTTCACAGAACCATTTTCATATAAAAAACCGGCGAAAACACGACGGAGAAAGCTGCGTTCATTACACTTCCATCCAACAATGAATTATTCATTGAATGATAATGTCCAAGGTAACTTACATTTGTGCCTCATAACTCTTGTAATTGAGCTACAATCTATGAAGAGCAAGGTGATATCCTCACTATTTTCTTCTCTTTTTGTTTTGCTTCTTCTTAGACTCAGACTCAGACTCATACGTGCTTCAATCTTTGCTTTCTTCACATGTGGAACAACCTTTGGATGATGAGTACAACAATTCAGATTCAGTGCAATCGGCTAGAGCTACTAAAGGCACCAATGACCTTCCTAAAAAGTGCATTGGCCTTCTTCTCTGTCTCACATTAATTGTAGTGTCCCTATTCTGGTCTACCTTGTGGAATTGGTGCTTTAATCACAATGGCACTCTAATTGGCACCAACACTAGTAAGTATAACCTAAAGTATTATATGTGTGTGATGTATAATATATCATAGCCTAGTAACTGCATCTTGATTATGAGTAATATATCAGAGTAATGTTGCTATTACTATCACTCTATTCAATTTTTTTCTCCCTTGTTACTCTACTTTTCATCATATTGTATTGTAAATGCAGAATATGATCAAGCAGTTCTAGTTCCTGAACCAAGTCATGATGATGCAGAAATGGAAGCATTTTATGCTTCTCTTGATGATGCTGACAAGTACTACTATACTCCTTCGCATTCCCATGATCATTCTGCCACAACTGCTACAACTGAAATGGCTAATAAAGCATTGAAAATAGTACAAGACTTCATCATCAAGGACCCTTCATTTTTGTTGGATCCTGAACAATGCAGTACACTGAAAACCAGCTTGGATTACCTCTCAAATTTGTCTGCAAATGATGGCATCTTATCAGGAAAAATGAGAACATTGATATCAGAAGCTTCAAGGATTTTCACTCATTACAGTAAGGACTACATTGAAGCAAGTATGAAAATTGAGTCAACTTCATCAGAGTTGCTGAAAGTTGATGAATTAGAGGCTGATCTTGAAGATAACAAGAGCATGTTCAATGAAATTGTGACCTTAGAGAAAGAGTTGCTTCAAAAGTTGGTGTATCTGGAGGAGAGTAAAAAAGAGCTAGAAAAACAAATCAATGCAATTGAAGCTAGTATATCAGCTTCTGAATCAGAGCAGAGCATGACTCATGAGAAAAAGAGAGATATCTTTGAGGAAGGGAAGACACTTAACACTCAAATAAGTGATATTAAGAAAAAAGTGCTGCATTTACAACATGAGCAGGATTTGGCCAAGGAAACTCAAGCAAAAATCAAAGGCCAATGGTCAAAACTTGGAGAAAAGTTCAGAGAGATTGTTGTAGAGTGAGATGTATACCAAAATGAAGTTATTATGTAGGTACGATTGGATTATTAGAGATAATGCCGATGCCTTGCAAGAGTTTTTTAACTAATTTTTTTTTGGTAATTAATCATGACTAATAGGATAGGGAGCAGCTTTGATCATTGATAAGATGGTAGAATCTCATCTTATTGGGAGGACAACATAAGCCGTGAATGAGAAACACCCTATAAGGAAATCAAGGAGGATTAAGAGTTAATGAGTTAAGCCTAAACATGATTCGCAACCGGGTGCAACCACAATGTGATAGTGACTCCATTCATTATTAACGAGAATTGATACAAGTGGTAAGCAATTCGTTATACAAGGTCTTGGGATCGAGTCTTACCATTTCCAGACATGCAATTCAAAACGACATATTAGTTGAGACAAAACTCCGATATACAGTAAAAAAATAAGATCATTCATTAATCATTTCTTTTAATTAAATCGACCAACAAAACATGTCTTCAATAATAAATAATTTATTGTTTAATGATTAACTAGGATCAAATTGCTTCACTTACTGTTTGGTTCGTTGACTTTAACTTTGATCTCGCATCAGTCTTTTGGTCTAAAAATGGCTCTGCAAGCTTCTTCTTCTTCTTCATCATCTTCTTCTTCTTGTTGCTGTTTTACTTCCTGCAATTCCTTCAGCTATGCATGGAAATACGATGTGTTCCTCAGCTTTAGAGGCCCAGATACTCGCCATGGTTTCACCGGCAATCTCTACAAAGCTCTACGTGACAAGGGAATCCGCACCTTCATTGACGACGAGGACCTTCGAAAAGGGAACGAAATCACTCTCTCATTCATCAACTCAATTCAAGAGTCCAGGATTGCAATATCCGTGTTCTCTAAGAACTACGCATCTTCTTCCTTTTGTTTGGATGAACTCGTCACGATCATGCAGTGCGTTAAGGCCAATGGCCGCTTGGTTTTACCTGTCTTCTATGGCGTCGATCCTTCTGATATCAGACATCAGAGAGGTGCTTATGGTGAAGCACTGGCTAGGCATGAAGAAAGGTTTCAGGAAGAAAAGGGAAAGGTGCAGAAATGGAAAATGGCTTTGCACCAAGCTGCTAACTTGTCTGGGGAGACTCTTAAACTTGGGTATGTTTCACCAATTTCTATTCTTTTTTCTTTGATTATTATTTGCTGAATCGATTTCATCATGAACAACTCAATTTTATTGTATATGAAGCAAGTTTAGTAATGAGGCAATTTGTCAAACACCTGGTGTGCGTTGCATTTAGTTTGGCTTTTCTGATTGGTCAGGAATCAATATGAATATGTTTTGATTGAGAAGATCGTTAGAGTGATATTTGAAAAGATTAGTCGTGTCCCATTACATGTTGCGGATTACCCTGTGGGACTGGAGTCTCCGGTGCTAAAAGTGAATTCACTTTTGAATGATGGATCTGATGATGGTGGAGTCCACATGGTTGGGATCTATGGAATTGGGGGAATAGGCAAAACAACACTCGCTCGAGCGGTTTATAATTCGATTGCCGACCAATTTGAAGGTTTGTGTTTTATTGAAAATGTGAGCGAACTTTCACATCAACATGGATTAACATATCTCCAAGAGATGGTTCTTTCTAAAATTCTTGGAGAGGATTGTAATCTTGGAAGTGTCAGTGAAGGAATTCCAATAATAAAGGAAAGACTCAGCTGCAAAAAGTTTCTCTTGGTTCTTGATGATGTAGATAAACATGAGCAGTTGCAGGCAATCATTGGAAGACCGGATTGGTTTGGCTCGGGAAGTAGAATCCTCATAACAACACGAAATAAACATTTGCTAACAGTGCATGAGGTTAAGAAAGTATATGAGGTAGGGGTTTTAAATGTGAATGAAGCACTTGAGTTGTTCAATTGGAAGGCTTTTAAATTTGAAAAAGTTGAACCGTGTTACGTCGACATTTTAATGGAACTAGTGACATATGCTTCTGGTCTTCCATTGGCTTTGGAAGTGATAGGTTCCAACTTGTTTGGTAAATGTGTAGAAGAATGGAGATCAGCACTAGATGTGTACAAGAAAATTCCTGTTGAAAATGTCCAAGCGAAACTCAAAGTAAGTTTTGATGCTTTGCATCCCCAAGAGAAGAATCTTTTTCTTGACATTGCTTGTTGTTTCAAAGGGTATAAACTGTACAAGATTGTAGATATACTGCATGCTCATTATAATGTCGATCCAACATATACTATCCGGACGTTGGTTGATAAATCTCTTATCAAGATTAGTTCGAACACTTGCGTGATATTACACGACTTGATTCAAGATATGGGAAGAGAGATTGTTCGTGTAGAATCACCAGAAGAGCCTGGAGCACGTAGTCGGATATGGCTTGCTGAAGATATAGTTGAAGTTTTGGAAGGAGATAAAGTAAGTGTAATTAACATGAGTCGTTTGGTTTCTCTTTCTCATGCTTGATTGATCTCTTTGGAGCTTTTTATATTGTTGCAAAATAACTTGTTAATATATTTCCAACATTTTGCTCGCATAATATTAATCAATTCCTACTTGTTTCTTTTGGCTTTCATGCACCTATACGACTGTCCTATACATGCTTGATCTGTGTTTTTTTGTATTCCAAGGGAAGTAGCAAGATTCAAATCATAAATCTAGAGTTTGGCTACAATGGTGATCTCATAGAATGGAATGGACTAGCTTTCAGGAAGATGGAAAATCTGAGAACACTTATTATTAAAAATGGTCGTTTCTCCCAAGGCCCCAAACATCTTCCAAATAGTTTAAGAGTACTGATTTGGGAGATGTACTCTTCGGAAGAATCCTTACCATCTTATTTTCATCCAAAACAACTTGTCATACTCGAGTTACCAAGAAATTGCTTTGATTCAATCCAGTTGGGTGAGCT
This sequence comes from Aeschynomene evenia, assembly GCA_013621005.1. Classification (NCBI taxonomy): domain Eukaryota; kingdom Viridiplantae; phylum Streptophyta; class Magnoliopsida; order Fabales; family Fabaceae; genus Aeschynomene; species Aeschynomene evenia. The sequence goes on from CM024267.1 coordinate 31,282,868, forward strand.
ACTAAAGGCAAGTATGCTAATTTATTCATTTTCTTTTTATTAAGTTTATATGTTTAATTTTGTAATATTATTTTTGTACTTTTTTTTTCAGAAAAAGTGGGAGAATATGAGAGTTTTGAAATTTGACGACTCTGGATATATAACAAAGATACCAAATTTGTCAAGTTCCCCGAAATTAGAAGTACTGTCCTTTAAATATTGTGGAACCTTGACTGAAATTGATGAGTCGGTTGGAACTTTGCATAAGCTTAAAAGTTTGAATGCTAAAGGTTGCAGCCAACTTAGGAGTTTGCCACCCCTGTTGCTGCCCTCTCTTGAATATCTTTGTCTTGATGAATGCTCAAGTTTAAAATGTCTTCCAGAAATACTCGGAAAAATGGAAAGTTTGAAATATCTTAATTTGCCTTTTGTTCGCATAAAAAGATTGCCATATTCCATTCATAATCTTATCGGGCTCAGATCAGTTTATCTGGCTTACTGTGGGATTGTGCAATTACCAAGTAGCATTTTCATGTTGCCAAAGCTTGTTGATTTACATTTTACCAGTTGTAAGGGTTTGGTATTAGCCAATCCAGGTAAAGGTGAAGAACAGGTGAGCTCAATGCTACCTTCAAACACAAAATGTCTTGATATCTATGACTGCAATATATCAGAAGAATTTTTTGCAGCTCTTCCGCTATTTCCCTATGTGAAATCCTTAAGTCTGTCAAGGGAAAAGTTCAAAATTATTCCTGAGTGCATCAAAGAATGTCATTTTTTGAGGCAACTTCATCTGGATGGTTGCAAAAAAGTTTCAGAAATTCTAGGGATCCCGCCCAACTTAGAAAAACTTTATGTAGTCAGCTGCCCATCCTTGAGTTTCTTGACTAGAAGAATGCTGTTGAATGAGGTATTTATTTCTTTCTAATGTTATATTTGATGTTCAATACAATAATTCAAGTTTACTTATATTGGTATTACACATTTATACGTTCATGTGTTGCTAAACTTTGTGAGCTATTATTACTAACAGAAATTGCATGAGGAAGGTTACAACGAGATGGTTGTTTTGCCAGCAGAAAGGCTTCCGAGTTGGTTTGAGTATCAGAGAAGGGGAACATCGATTACTTTTTGGTTTCGTAATAAGTTCCCTGCAGTATCTTTTGGTTTCCTTTTGCCGAGTATGCCTTTCAACCTAGATGCTAAGGGCTCCAGATTGACCATCAATGGTGCAATATGCTTCTCATTTGTGGAAGCTAATATTATTGTAGACACAAGCACAGATGGAGGTGGTTATTTATACATTTGTAAAAGAATACAGACAACATTCAGAGACAAAGTAGATATTGAGCTTTCAGAAAATGAATGGAATCGTGCAGTAATTTCTATTTATGATGATGAGCAAAAGTGTGACATGGCAGATTATTTGAACTTCATACAAGTAGGAATCCATATAATCAAAGAAGAAAGTAGCATGGATGATATCCGATTCACTGATCCACTGTCATACGATCCTCAGACTCACACTCAACTTGTGCAGCAGCAGCGAACAAATTCTGCTCCATTGGAACTGCATGTGAACCAGAGAACAGAGGCTTTTTCATTTCCTCCAACTCTGTCATTTAATGGTGATGTGAATTGGATTTGGAATTCGAAGTCAATGGAGATGAGTAGAACCAGCACTGTCAATGTCCAAGGTTAGTATCCTTATGCCATTTCTTTCTGTGTCAATGTGTGCTTTTAGTATTTCTGGTTTCACTTACATATTCTTCTGCACAACATAAATCAAGGAAACCAAAAATAAGTCTTCGGACTAGAGAGTGGTTCTGTGATCAATTATTATTTTTTTCCTGAAAAGTATCCAAGTTTGATAATATCAAGCTTTGGTAGTGATCCTTCTATCTTAATGGCTGTTGCCACTCATTTTTATCTTTTTTTCAATCATTAAATGAATATTCTATTGTAACTACAATATTTTTCAAACTTCAAACTCATTATCTTAATATTTTGTTAAAATGAAATATGTTATTCTCAACAGGTTGTGAAATTGCATCAAGAAAGAGGAAAAGAAGTACATCGATGCTGGACTTGAACAACAACCTCAGTGAGACATTTTTGTCATGAAATATCCTTTAAATATTCAACAGTACTAAATGCACCATTTGGCTTCTTGAGACTAACTATTGTATTGACTTAAGTTCTCCTCTTTTTAATATAGAAATCCAATCTAGTTCAGTAGTAAAAGAACCTTTCGAAGAGAGTGAGGGTTCGTTTGGTGAAGTAGAAAAACAATCATCAATAAGAAAGCGAAAATCCTCCTTTTCATTCACCGAAACCTCTGCCAAGATCCAGAAAACAGCCACCAAACAGGTAGCAAAATCAAAAGTAGGAAATCTATCATAATTCTCTAAACAAGTTAATTTCATTATTGCTTTATTCTGGATGCGTTTGGTTGGAGGGTAAAAATAGGGGTAATATTTACTTAAATGAGGTTCATGTGTTATTATACACACAAAGTTCATTCAAGTAAATCGCATCCCTACTTTTATCCCTCAACCAAACATATCTCTGGTAGAATTTGAAGAAAGTTGACTGACTAAAGCATTCATAACTAATCAGGGTGTATTGACTATTTTTTCCAAGAATCATGACAAGGACTCTGATGTACAAGCAGTAGAAACCACCATTGTTCCTGCTGCCACTTCCCACGTAGTACATTCAATCTCTGATTTCTTTGCTTATTTATATGATTTCCAAATAGTGGATGTTTCATTTTCAACCTTCTCCACTTATAAGCAAAGGAAAACAAATTGTGATTGTTCTTTGTTTGACAGGCTAAGTATGTTTCTTATGAATCCTCCATCCACTCTGAAAATTCAGATCAACCAGTCAACTCTTTGGTAGAAATTCAACCACCTTCACCACAGCCTTTGGATCCTCTGGCTAAACTAGAGAGAGTTCTTTTGGGAAGTTATGATCTTTCTCCGGAATCTCGTTCTCCTAATGCTGCCTCTTGCTCTGATATCCAAACCTCTGAGGTTGTCACCGTTCTGCAGAATTTAGAGCAATTACTGGATAATCCACTCGAAAGTATGACTGCTGATGGAGAAATAAAGCAGCAGATTCTGGATTGCCTTTCCAAGCTTGTGCAACTTGAAGATCAGATTCCGTTTTCTTTGCGATCAATTATTGCACAAGTCAGAGGTTTCCATGAAGACCTCATCCACAACTTCCCTTCCATTCAGCAGACTCTTATAGATTATTCATGCCTTGAAGAAACAAGGTCCAAATTCTTGGAGAATCTCAAACAAGCAAAGGCTAAACAAGCTCAGATCGAAGCTGAAGTCTCGCGAGAGAAGAATCAAGTAAAGGAGTTGGATGCTGAGATTGCTGACTTGGAGATAAAATTGAAGGCTGCGGTGGAGAAGCGAAATGAGCTTCAGTTGGCGATAAAGAATGGTGAAGCCGAAAAGAACAAGATTTTGGAAGATGCATATGTGTGGTTGTTGGAGAGCAAACAAGTCATTGAAACTATGAGAAGTTCTGAACATGCTTATAAGGATGCTCAGAGTTCTAAGGCAAGACTTGAAGGGAAATTGGCTACACTAAAAGGAGCCTTTGCTTCCAACAAGCCTTGATTTGTCAGTCAGTCCTTGTGTCACAGAAACTTAGTATGACTTTTGTTCACTGGCTTCTGGTAGTTTGCTTCATTGACTTCTAACTTTGTTTAACAATTCATCTTTATGTTATTTAATAATAGTTATAATTCAACTTCATATGTACAAAATTAACAAAGTTTACTCTAGTTTCTTCTCTATGTTTAATATCACTCATCCATTGATCTCAACTTTGTGTGGCAGTTCCTTTATTTGCACTCATGTCCTTGCTTATGTCATTAACTTACATGGAGTATTAGGGTTTAGGGTTTAATTATACATTATTTTACAGAAAAGGTTAAATAAGATGATTGCATCAATAATAATATCATTTTAATTTACTATTCTTTTTATACAATATAATTACAATTATATGAAGTGGTAAAAAAAGGACTAAAAATAATTAAGGTCAAATAAGTTCATATTTAAGAATGATACTTCAAAACTTATTGTCCACCGCAATAATTAACTAATTTATTGATTTATTACTCTTTCCATTTAACACTATTCTGGTTAAGAAAATGAGAATGAATCATAAATTCCCCTAAATCTCAAAGACTTAACCATATAGTAAGGAGAGTATCAATATGATAATAAAAAATTAAGTTGAGATTTAGTATAAAAATTAATAACATTAACCAAAATAATTCATGGGACATTAAAAACAAATTAACCACCTCGGTAATTAAATCATTTAGTTTATTCACTTATCAGTTCAATATTCTTTTGTTGGCTAAAAAAATGAAAACAATGATCATAAATTTTAGAATGGAAGTGGAGGACTATTTTCCATAAAAATTAAAATAGAGGACCAATTTGATTCACACCTAAAAAAATAACTGATTAATTTAAATTTTACCCTTTTCATTTAAATCAAAGAGGGGAATTTGGAATGGAAAACAATTAAATGTAATAATGGTTGACACACTATACAAAGGTATAGGCCTGCAAAAAATGATTGGTAATGTCGTTTAGAAAATGTTTTTATCTATTTTTGTTACCTCTTTTTGTCCTCCTGAAGTTGGCATTATATGCCTACTCATCACATTTTTTCTCACCCCAATAGTATCAAGAAATAGTGAAATACCCATTACTCTGCATCTTCTTCTGCATAGCAATGTAGAAAGTCATAAGCAATTATGGCCATTATTAGTTTCCATCAAAATGAGTTAGCATCATAAGTTCCATGATCAACAGGGAGAAGTCAAAAGTTATAGAGGATAAAGCAAAGTTCAGTTCTTACTTATCCAAGTTGTGTTTTTATATATCAGGTAAGATCCATACAATACAAGCCTTGAATATATATATATATATACACTTTTTGCAATGTCTGTCCTAACAATTTTATTTTATATCCCAAATGCTTCATATATAGAGAAAACAAATGAGGACTAAGCGGATGATCATGGAAAACAGACAATTTTATTTTATATCCTTTCATAGGTTTTTTTACATTAACACCAATATTATTCTCTAGCACCTTTTGACAGGATTTGTTTTTACGGACTCGAGTGACAGAGTCAAGTAGTCAGGGAAAATTTGACTTTATTAAATGTTTGTTATGAGAGTTACAGTAAATATGAGAACAAAGTTACAATAACTCGGTGAACAAACACTTGAGTCCGTTTGTTTTCTGAAACCAAAGGTATGTTTCCATGTCTATAGCATTTTGAGGCTGCCTTATGTGTGGTATGAAGTTAGCACACTGTAATTGGTTTCTTCTAAATTCTAATTCTGCCCCTTCTATAAACAAATAAAAAATAAAAATAAGTTTTCCTTCCTAGAGAATAATCATATTATTCTAAATAATTGGTAGCTTGTGCTTGCTTGACTTTGCATTAGTGTAAAATAATCTAAATACTGTTTGAATAAATAAAGAAATAAATAAATCATGTCACAATCATCATCAATATCATTGAGTTTTTTTTTTCGTTGGCCTTTTTAGTGTTCAAATTTAATATCAACATTGATGGTTCAAATGAAAGAAAACAAAGTCACACTTTTGCAAAATTGGTTAAGCTAGAAAAATTGATGGTTCCCTAAAGCACTTTATATGGTTTGATCTCAAATTATTTCACATATCAATTTCTAGGACTTATGTTAGAGCAACTATGACACATCAAGGTTGGATTTATGATGTATTTGTGAGCTTCCATGGGGAAGATACAAGATATAGTTTCACAGGGTACCTTTGCAATGCCTTAGAAGTAAAGGGAATCCACACTTTCAAAGATGACAAGAAGCTCAAGAAAGGACAAGGGATTTCACCATCTCTTGTTAGAGCAATTGAAGGTTCAAGGATTGCCATAATTGTCTTCTCTAAGAACTATGCATCCTCAACTTGGTGCCTTGATGAGCTTGTCAAGATCATGGAGTGCATGCTTAAAAAGGGACTCTTGGCCATGCCTGTTTTCTACTATGTTGATCCTTCTGATGTGAGGCATCAAAGGGGTAGTTTTGGAAGTTCAATGAATAACCATGAAGCAAATCTTGAAAATGGCCAAGAAAGAGCAAGTAAGTGGAGAGTTGCACTCAAAGAAGCAGCCAATTTGTCAGGATGGCATTTAAAAAATGGGTATATAAACATCTCTCTTGCCTTTAAAGGTTTTCTTTTCGGAGTAATATTATTTGGATTCATAGTCTTTGAGAGATATCGTGTCAACACATTTTCATTCACTATTAAATATAGGATGTGAATCTCATATTAAGTAAGAATTACATCTCATTCAGTGATGAACGATAATGTGTCAAATTGCGTGAGTCCGGTAAATTTTTTTTTGTTTGAAGTTTACTTATTAGGAATATTTCTTAATATAATTTTTTTAGTAAATTATGTTGAAGTTTTCCTCTAATTATTTGGCCGATTATTATTGTATGGACTTGGGAGAAATGAAATGTTATTTCTCTAGAACTCTTGTACACCTAAGATATCAAGAACTGTAATATAGTTTGTGATAAGTATGTACCATGATTGGAGAAATTCTTTGCTTTACTCTTAAACAATATAACCATGTCATTGAAAATTTGATAGCTAGCTTAACCTGTTTGGTTTTGTTATGTTCACAGGTATGAGTTTGAGCTTATTCAACAGATTACAGAAGAAATCTCCAACATATTGAACATTACATCCTTACACATTGCTGATTATCCAGTTGGATTGAATTATAGAATGACACAAGTTGTGAAACTCCTAGGAACCAAGTCCAATGATGATGATGATGTCATCATGGTTGGAATTTATGGTATTGGTGGCATTGGTAAAACAACAATTGCTAGAGCAGTGTACAACTCAATCTCTAGCAAATTTGAATGTTCAAGTTTTCTTTCTGATGTAAGAGAAAACTCAATGAAACATGGTTTGGTACAATTACAAGAGACACTTCTACTTCATCTTCTTGGAGAGAATCTAAAGTTGGATCATGTGAGCAAAGGAATCCCTATAATACAAAGAAGGCTATGTGGTAAGAAGATTCTTCTGATTCTTGATGATGTTGATAATCTGAGACAGCTGAGGGCATTGGCCGGAAGGTGCGATTGGTTCGGTCGTGGAAGCAGGATCATCATAACAACAAGAGATAAACATGTGCTACTTGCTCATGGGGTTGAAAAGATATATGAAGTGAAAGAATTGAATGACAATGAAGCTCTTGAGCTTTTTAGTTTGATTGCTTTCAGAACAAGTAAGCCTGATGCTTGTTATGCAGAGATAGCGAACCGAGTCGTGCAATATGCAAAAGGCCTTCCATTGGCATTGAATGTGATTGGTTCTGATTTGTTTGGCAAAACAATTGAAGAATGGTCAAGTGCATTGAGGAAATATGAGAGGATTCCAAGCAGAGAGATTCTTGATGTACTTAGAGTAAGCTATGAAAATTTGGATGACAATGAGAAAGAAATTTTCCTTGATATTGCATGCTTCTTCAAAGGGAATCTGAGGCAGGATATAGAAAAGACACTAGTTGCATCCAATTTCTTTCCAGAGTATGGAATTGGAGTACTAGTTGACAAATCTCTAGCAACTATAGGTGAATCTGATACAATTAAGATGCATGATCTTATACAAGACCTCGGCAGAGACATTGCTAGAAAGGAATCGCCGTTCGACCCTGGAAAACGCAGAAGGCTATGGCATCCTCAGGATGTTCTTGAGGTCCTCACGAAGAACACGGTGAGCGCGTGAAGTTTTACTTTATTTTTTTCAATTTTAGAGCAATTTTCTTATGCACATGTGAGAATTTTTCACTAAATTTTTGCTCATTGATGCTTGAAATCTTACAAAGGGAAGTGATACAATTGAAGGCATAATGTTGGACATGACCAATCTAAAACAAGAAGTTGAGTTAAATGCAAAAACCTTTGAAAATATGAGAAGGCTTAGAATTCTCATAGTTAGGAATGCAAAGGTTTCTGGAGCACCTAAACATCTCCCAAATAATTTAAGAGTTCTTGATTGGAATGAATATCCTTTATCATCTTTACCTGCTGATTTTCATCCAGAGGCACTTGTTTTACTCAACCTGCCTCATAGTAATCTTACAATGGATGAACCATTCAAGGTATATATGTTTCTGATCTAAAAACATATCCTTCTTTTTCATGAAATTTGCATATCAATTATGAGGACTAACTTATAACTCTTCCTATTATGCAGAAGTTTGAGCATTTGACAGTTATAAACATTAGTGATTCTGAGACTATAACAAGATTACCTGATGTATCTGCGACGCCAAATCTAATGAGGCTTCTTGTTAATAATTGTCCAAACTTGGTTCAGATTCATGATTCTGTTGGACATCTCGGCAAACTAGTCACGTTGAGCGCTGAAAAATGTCCCAAACTATCGAGTTTTCCACGAGGCCTGAGGTCAAAATCTCTTGAATACTTTAGTCTTAGGGAGAGTTCTAGCATTCAGACTTTCCCAGATGTTTTGGCAAAAGTGGAAAGCATGAGAAGTATTGATATAGGAGGGACTGCTATAAAGAAATTGCCAAATTCAATCGAAAACTTCAATGTTCTTGAAGAGTTAGTGTTGACATCTTGTGAAAATCTTGAAGATCTACCTAGCAACACTACCACTTTTCGAAATATTGAAGAGATTAATGTTGAAGGATGTCCACAACTTCCAAAACTTCTATGGAAGTCATTACAGGACGGGACCGGCCGGCTCCCGAAGCTTAGTAGATTGACTCTAAAAAACTGTGATCTATCAGATGAGGATCTTGAGTTGATTCTAAGTTGTTTTCTACAATTGAAATGGTTGATTCTATCAGATAACAACTTTGTAACCGTTCCGAAATGCATTGAATATCTATCCCACCTCTTGCTTCTTCATGTTGATAACTGCAAACAGCTTAGAGATATTTCAGTGCTTCCAACATTCTTACAATACATTGATGCAAGGAACTGCATATCATTGACTCCACAATCATCAGAAGTAATATTGAGTCAGGTTTATATTTTTCTCCTTTCTCTTTCTCATACTTCAATATAAAAGATCTTGTTCTAGCTGCAATAAGTAATCAATTTTATTTACTAATAATAACAGGCATTTCAGGAAGTTGAGTACATAGATATTGTGGTTCTTAGGACAAAAATTCCAAATTGGTTTGATCATTGCAGCAAAGGGAAGTATGTCGATTTCTGGATTCGTCGAAAATTCCCTATCATTGCTGTATTTTTTCTGTTAGGAGGTAAAGATGAAAAGAAAATGAATCATACTTGTGAATTCAACTTGCTCATCAATGACATACTTGCATTCCAAGGAAAAAGAGAGTGGCCAGTTGATCATGTATGGTTGTTTGATCTGAGAATTCACCTCACGGCGAGCGAGTGGCACAACATCAATGAAAAAATTAAGTCTGGATGGAATCATGTGAGGATTTCATGTTCAGTCATGAAAGAGACAGAAAATGTAACTGTTAAATGTTGTGGAATCCATCTATACAAAGACAGAATGAACATCCACCATGTCTCATTCATAAATCCTGATCTCCACGGCTCGAATGCCGCCTATGATAATATGAATGATAGTTTAGATATCTATGATGATGATACAAGCAATGATCTTGCTCTACCTAATCTTTTAGCCAAATATTTTACCAACAATATAGTACAGTTCATGGAAAATCTTCAATCTGGGATAAGAATAGGTGATCATAACTTGTATGAATATGATGAGGAGTTGGAAGAACTAGATAGCATGGAAGAGGAACAAGATTCAGCTTCCATCAACCTTCAAATCCCAGAAAGATGTGAAATTGCAAATAATGAGAAAGAAACAGGTATAGTATATAACATTCCTAAATTATCATCTTCTAATGATATAATTAGAATGATTATATATGTAATATCATCATCTTCTGGTGTTTGCAGATGCCAATTCCCAGCAAGTATTTGAGAAAGATCTAATGCATAAGAAGAAAGGAGAATTGAAAGAGGATGCAAATGGCCCAGTAAGCCTTAAATATGAACTTGTTTTTGGAAGTTATTCAAGTGAAATCATTTTCTTTCTTTCTTTCATTTTTTATTTACCTTTTTCATTTTACATTGCTCTTAGGAGTCAAGTACAAGCATTGCATCAACAAGTAATTCTGGAAATATTGTCCATAATGAGAAGAAAAAAACACCAATTATTCAAGTTGAACCAAATGCAGAGATTTTCCATAATAATTCTGCAGAAAGAATAGGTAATAATGGTCAACAAGCATTGCCAAATGCAGAAACCAAAACAAGTAACTTTGAACTTGAATCTAGCATTCATGAAGACAATATGGAAGCATTCTATGCTTTTCTTGAAGCACAGAACACTTCTTGGCTTCATCTCCAACACGACCAAGCCGACACTGCATCTACCAGAACTAGGCCTAGTGAAGAAACACAGGAAAGTTTGCAGATTCTTCGAGACCTCGTCTCGAAAAAATTCTCACTTCTGTTACACCCTGGACGTTCTGGATTGATGAAAGATATTCTAAAGTATCTCCTCAATTTGCCACCAGAAAAAGGGGTTTCTCTGAGAACAAAGTCACTGATATTGCAACTTTCAGCAAGTTTTGCTCAGTGGAGTTTGGATTATAACAATGCAAGCCTTAAACTTGAGTCAGCAACTTCAGAGTTATCAAGATCACAGAAAGTGAAAGAGGAACTTGAAGCTAATGTTAAGGATTTCAGGGAAGTGGAGATGGTGGAGGATTTCTTGTGTACTAAGCTTGAATCTTTGGAAGAAAAGAAGAGAGAGCTTGAAGAGCAAATAAATGCCATAAAAGCTGAGATTGCAGATTTCAGAGCTGAGAGAGAGACAGTTGTTAAGAGAAAAAGAGAAGTTTTTGTGAGTGGGAAAGTGTTGAGAGGTGAAAGTGAAGGTTTGAGGAATCAAGTGCCATTGTTGAAAGCTGAACAAGAAGGTGCAAAGGTCACACTAGCTAACATTGAACAAGAGTGGTTAAAGCTTGCAGAACAAGTAATTGGAAGCACAAGTTTTGATCTAAGAAAACCTTAAAAAAACAAATAATTTCTGTTGGTTTTAATTTTGAAGAGAGGAATCCAGAGAAGTAGGTAGAGAATTCTAAATTTATCCAAAGTATTTTAGACTATCAGAATATTCTAGATGTGTTGTAGAATGTTCTAGAAGAATGTAGAGCATCCTAGATATGTATAGAGTATTCTAGGTCAACAAAAACAAAGTGTCTTGTTGGAACATTTATATCATCACCGTTAAATGCGATAAATGAGTAGAATAAATGAGGATCACTATCACATTCAATAGTAATGAAGTTAGTATCTCAATTAAACATTCATTTTTATATGTTAAAATAATATTTTTATTTTTATAAAGTGTTTTTAAACATTTTTCATAGATACAATGTATGCCTACTTGATCAAAACTAGTATATATCAGTTAATTTTAAAAAATTGCTCGTGGAACAACAAAAATACGTCCAATGAGCATTCAACGTGCGCTATATATAAGATGTAATATGTGCTATATGTACGTGTGCTATACATATAATACACATTATGTCTTATATATAACACACGATAAATGCTCGTTGGACATGTTTATGTTGTACGAGAAGTATTATAGGTTAATTTTGTATACAAATCACTAAATTTTGGAGGATAATTTAGGTATTTAGTCTAAACATTATAATTCAATCATATCCTCTTGCTCAGCCGTCCCTTTCAGTGGTTGTCTCACTAGAGCTCTCGCAGTCTCAGGGGCGCTACTCTCCAAAAGGTGCCTCTCTTTCATTTTTTATTTTTTATTTTTTTTAATTCTATTTTCTTATCATCTTCAATGTTCATGGGGAACTAGGGTTTTCTGGGTAAATTTGGGGTACTGTGCTTTGACCTTATCCGTATGGCAACAACCTCAACCACACCAGAACCTGTGATCACTGATCTTGACATTGATAATAGAGTAAATACCCAAATCCGTCCCTGAACTTTTCTTCCGTGCCCACTTTCGTGCTTGATCAAATTTTATTAGGTCCGCAGTCCCTAAACTTAAATTTCGTGAGACATACCCGTCGCTCCGTCAACTCCCCGTTAATGAGTGATGGAGTAGTCCTACGTGGACAGCTAATTTTGTCCTACGTGGACGTGACATGTGTGCAATGAAGTTTCTAACAGGGGACAAATCGGTCCCCGAAGTTTCTAATAGGGGACAAATCAGTCCCTACTCTTAAACCAAAACGATGTCGTTTTGCAAATCTTCTATCACATTTTTTTTTTTTTTTTTTTTTCATTTGAAACCCTAAACTCCCATTACAGACCCCACAGCCGCCCCTCCATCCTCTTCTTTGTCCTTGGTTCTTCTCCCTCAACCTAAACACCTCTTTAAACCTTCATCATCGCACTAGCACCACCACTTCCTCTCTTTTGTCCTCTATTTTCTTGTCTCCCCCTTGTAACCTCCATTGAAACACCTCTTTCAACCTCAAGATTCCATTGTTACACCATCATAGCAGCTACTCAACTTCAAGATTCCATTTTAAGGAGGTGTTTCAATAGAGGTTGAAAGAGAAGATCCAAGGAGGAAGAAGAGGATGGAGGCACGGCTGTAGGGGTCTGTAATGGGGGTTTAGGGTTTCAAATGGGAAAGAAAGAAGAAGATAATTGAAGATTTACTAAACGATACTGTTTTGGTTCAAGGGTTAGGGACTAATTTGTCCATATTAGAAACTCCGGGACTGATTTGTCTCCTATTAGAAACTCCGGGGACTGATTTGTCCCTATTAGAACACGTGTCACTTAACGTCCACGTAGGATAAAGTACTAACGGTTCACGTAGGACTACTCCGTCACTCATTAACGGGGAGTTAACGGAGGGACGGATATGTCTCACGGAATTCAAGTTCAGGGACTGCGAGACTAATAAAATTTGATCAGAGACGAAAGTAGGCACCGAAAAAAAATTCAGGGACGGATTTGGGTATTTATTCTTTATTTTGTTTGCGTTTCGTTGTTAATATTTTCCTTTCAGTTTAAAAAATCACTTTTTATATAGAAAGCTGTTTATATTTTTCTACTCAAAAGCTAAAATAGATCACGTTTCAGCTATTGAATTGAAACTGGTTTGAACATCTTCTTTAAAAAATGATTTCTTTGAAGTTCAATGTAATGAAAATGCAGAGTCTACCATGAGTGAAGACAAAATGGAAGGATTTTATCTATGGAGTTCACTATTCATCTATACTAAGGTGTTCATGTGTCTGTATGTGTCTGTACTTGTCCGATAAAAATAATTTCTTTTGAGGTCGAGCACACGCTGAACACGTACGGAATACGTTGTGACATACTATGGACACAAACCGAATACACTGTATACATGACATTTTCTCTTTTTCATTTTTTATGAAGAAACTTAAAAAGATAAAGTTCACTGTAATGACAATGCAGAGTCTACCATGAGTGAAGACAAAATGGAAGCATTTTATGCTTCTATTGAAGCTGAAACCAATGTAGTGTCTACCAGAACTAGGCCAAGTGAAGAAACTCAGGGTGCGTTTCGAATTCTGCGAGAACTTGTTAGGAAAAAATTCTCTCTTATGGTGCACCCTGGACGATCTATGTGGATGAAACATGTCCTAAAACACCTCATTGATTTGCCACCAGATGAAGGAGTTTCCTTTAGAACAAAATCAGTTATGCAACAGCTCTTAACAACTTTTCATGAGTGGAGTAAAGACTATGACAGTGCAACCATTCAACTTGAGTCAGCATCTGCAGGCCTATCAAGAGCAGAGAAAGTGAAAGAGGGTCTTGAAGCTAATGTCAAAGCCTTCTGGGAAACGGTGACGAAGGAGAAGAGTATGTGTACTAAGCTGGCATCTTTAGAGGAAAAGAAGAGAGAACTTGAAGAGCAAATCAATGCCATAAAAGCTGAGATTGAGACAGTTACTGAGAGGAAAAATCTATTATTTCTCAATGGAAGGTTGCTGAAAGCTGCAAGGGATGATTTGAGGAACCAAGTGCCTAGGTTGAAAGTTGAGCAAAACAGGGCAAAGGTAACACAAGCTAGTATTGAAGCAGAATGGGCAAAGCTTGGAGAACAAGTCATTGGAGGCACCTGTTTTGTTGAGAAGTGGATCAAAGAGCCTTGACAAATGAGAATATTACATGTTTATGCTAACCAAAAGGTGCAATGATTATCATTCTCTTGTTTATTTCCAATGTGAACCATAGGCATAGAATTTTATAATTTTAAATACATGGTTACACATACAAAAAGAAATAAAGAAATTCTTAGGTGATCCTGGACTACATTTAATGTGTGGTCCAAGAACATTCACAATCACATATTTTTTATTTTTTATATAAGTTTTGATTATTATAAATTAAAATACGTGGTTATCAATATTTCTAAGAATTTTTCAAAGAAACAAGTGCATGTGAACTAAAACCAGTACTTGATGCAGTTATATTCCAAGGTGGGATATGTAACTCAACACTCTGGCCATCTTTGTGACACCGAAATCATTGACCAGATCCACAGCTGAAAAGAGTACTAAAAATAAGTTTTTCTTCCACTGTTTTGTTATCCTCAAAAAGTCAAAATAGAGATAGAAACAAATTGTTTTTAGTTGAGGGAGTTTCTTGTACAGCGATAAATTTAACGCATCACAATTTAGATGCATTCATAATAAAAGCGAATCTTATCAATTTTATTCAATATTTATGAACTCAGTTTCATTTTTCACGATCGTGGTAAATCTTTAGATTTGTGCCTATAAAAAGTATTTTTCTTTAATCAATTTAGAATAAAATTGCATTGCAAGATAAGGAAGAGGTTCTGGTTTTTATATTTCTTCACCTGGAAGTTTCAACACTAATCAAATCTATGCCTAGTAAGATTATACATAAATTCTCATATGTAGCTAAATAAATAATAAACCAAATAAATAAAGCATTAAAATATTCCCACACACAATGGTGGGCGATGTGATGTAACTGAAAATATATATATAGAAATTTATATGCCAAAACCAACAAAGTCACTTAAGAAAAAACAGAGGTAGAAAATGGAATATTGGAAATTGGAATAGCTCTTCCTTGTAAGCCACAAATTCAAATAATAAAGAACTATTCATTGAATAGATAGTTTTATTCAGTGGTCCTATCATTATTTGTTCATTGACTAATATGTGTACACTATACAATAACGCGTTTTATCCTGGAAACAGCCTCTTCGCAAAACAGAAGTAAGGTTGCATACATCTATCTTCCCTGGACCCCACCTGGTGGGAGCCTCGTGCACTGGGCCGCCCTTTTTATACAATAACGCGTTTGCCACCATGTTCTTTGTTGATTACTATGTTGCAGTTTGTTCTTATCATTGTTGATTTTGTCTTCTGTTTCTTGCTAATTGTTAAAAACTAGTCTTTAGTCCTGTAATGAATCTTTTCAATAAACACCAAGTTTGGTTCTAGCTACTAGTTGCAATGATGATGCTGTATGGAGGGACTTGTAGTAGTTCTTATGGCCATGGATGGTCCTATGATGTTTTTCTAAGTTTCAGGGGTGAAGATACAAGAAGAACCTTCACAGGCTCTCTCTACAACGGTTTACGCCAAAAGGGTATCAATGTTTTCATAGATGATGAGAAGCTTAGGAGAGGTGAACAGATTTCCCCTGCTCTTCTTAGAGCTATTCAAAATTCTAGGATTTCAATCATTGTGTTTTCTCAGAACTATGCATCTTCCACTTGGTGCCTTG
The DNA here is from genome assembly GCA_013621005.1 of Aeschynomene evenia. Taxonomy (NCBI): domain Eukaryota; kingdom Viridiplantae; phylum Streptophyta; class Magnoliopsida; order Fabales; family Fabaceae; genus Aeschynomene; species Aeschynomene evenia. The sequence goes on from CM024267.1 coordinate 31,298,716, forward strand.
AGGAGCTTGCTATGATCATTGAGTGTATGAAAACAAGGGGCCAGTTGGTTTTGCCGGTTTTCTACAATGTTGATCCGTCCGTGGTTCGGCATCAGAGAAAGAGTTTTGGAAGAGCAATGGCAAAGCATGAGGTTAGATTCAAGGGTAGTAATGTGGAGAAGTTGCAAAAATGGAAGCAGGCTTTGTTTGAAGCATCAAATTTATCAGGTTGGAGCTTGGAAAATGGGTATGCAACTCTGTTTCTTTACTATTTTCGCCTTTTAGTCCATGAATTTGTTCTTAGTTATGCCATGCTTCATTGATATATATATATAGCCAAAACAAAGAAAAGGAACATTTGAATTTGTTAATATGATATGAAAGTGTAAATTGTCTAAATTGCTGCATACTTGTGACTTGGCAGGTATGAATTTGAGCTTATCCAAAAGATCACTGAGATGGTCTCAAGTCAAATTGATCAAACCCTTTTGCACATTGCTGAATACCCGGTTGGACTCGAGACTCGCATATCAGAAGTGAAATCTCTTTTGAATATTGGATCTGGTGAAGATATTCGTGTGATTGGAGTCCATGGACTTGGCGGTATAGGTAAAACAACGATCGTGCGAGCCTTATACAACTTGGTTGCTACTCAGTTTGAAGCTACATGTTTCCTTTCTGATATAAGAGAAAGTTCAAATCAACATCAAGGTTTAGTACAGCTTCAAGAAGCACTTCTGTTTGATTTAGTTGGGGAAAAGAACATTAAGATAAGACATATTCATCAAGGAATACCTGTTATAAGGAAAAGATTATGCTGCAAAAAAGTTCTGTTGGTTCTTGATGATGTTGACAAATTGGTGCAGCTACAAGCATTAGCCGGAGGACGCGATTGGTTTGGTCGTGGCAGCGTGATAATTATAACAACAAGAGATAAGCAATTGCTAGCTGTTCATCAAGTTGACAAAACTTATGAGGTAAAGAAATTGAACCATGATGAAGCTTTTGAACTTTTCACTTGGAATGCCTTCAAAAGGAAATCACCTGATGCAGGCTATATGGAGATTTCGAACCGTGTGGTACTCCATGCTGAGGGGCTTCCACTGGCCTTGAAAGTGATGGGTTCAAATTTGTTCGGCAAAACTGTGGATGAATGGAAATCTGCTCTGGAAAAATACGAACAAATTCCTAATAAAGAGGTTCAGAATGTACTTAGAGTTACTTATGATAATCTAGAGGTGAATGAGAAGGAAATTTTCTTGGATATAGCATGTTTCTTCAAGGGGGAGACAGTGGAATATGTTGAAAAGACTCTAAAAGCTTGTGGTTTCCATCCAAAGTTTGGTATTAGTGTACTTATTGATAAATCTCTTATAACTATTGATGAGTACAGCAGATTGAGAATGCATGATCTGATACAAGATATGGGTAGGGAGATTGTAAGAGCAGATTCGCCATTAGAGCCTGGTAAGCGAAGTAGATTATGGTATCATGAAGATGTTATTGAAGTCCTAACTGAAAAGACGGTAAGAGCAATGCATGTGTATGTTGTTATTCATATTCTTTTTGTATGACAGAGTTAAGTTAATCATCACAAACATAATTGTTAAGTTATAGACTCATCAAATTCTAACTTAGTGTAGTTTACTCATGTTTTGATATAATAGGGGACTTATAGAGTTCAAGGCATGATGGTGGACCTACCTGATCAATACATGGTACACTTGAAAGATGATTCCTTCAAAAGGATGAAAAATCTCAAAATTCTTATAGTTAGAAATGGACACTTTTTTGGAAGCCCCCAACATCTTCCAAACAATTTAAGGTTGCTTGATTGGATGGAATATCCTTCATCATCTTTGCCATCAAGTTTTCAACCAAAGAAACTTGTTGTTCTCAACTTGTCGCGCAGCCGGTTTACATTGCAAGAGCCATTCAGGGTAAGGTTTTGTTTTATTTTTTCATCTGTTTTTTCCTCTCATTACAAAACTTTTGAAGTTATGCTGATTCAATTTCTGCTTTCCAGTTTTTGGACTCTTTGACATCTTTGGATTTGAGTCACTGTGAACACTTAACAAGCCTACCTGATGTCTCCGGAGTCCCGAATTTAACAGAACTAAATCTTGATTATTGTACAAATTTATCAGAGGTTCATGATTCTGTTGGGTTCCTAGACAAACTTGTTGAGTTGAGGGCTTATGGATGCACCAAGCTTAAGGTTTTTCCACCTGCCATCAGGTTGACATCATTGCAAAGTCTCATTCTTAATTGGTGCTCAAGTCTCCAAAGATTCCCAGCTATTTTGGGAAAAATGGATAATCTTGTATCGGTCTCTATCGAAGGTACCGGTATTGAAGAACTGCCTCCTTCAATTGGAAACCTTGTTAGCCTTCAAGAATTTAGCATGACATCTTGCTTGAGCCTCAAGGAACTTCCAGAAAGCTTTGATATGCTGCAAAATCTTAGAAACCTTGATATCGAAGGATGTCCACAACTGCGAAGTTTCTTGACAAAGTTGAGAGAATTAGGACAATCTAGCCACACCTATGATAATGTTCAGTCACTGAATCTAGAGAACTGTGACCTTAGAGATGAAGATCTTCCCATAATTTTCCACTGTTTCCCTAATCTGACTTCATTAGTCCTTTCAGGGAATGATTTTGTAAATCTTCCAAACTGCATACAACAATTTCCTAGCTTGGAATTACTTCACTTGGACAATTGCAAACAACTTCAAGAAATTCCTGGACTTCCTCCCAATTTACAATACATCAATGCAAGAAATTGCACATCATTGACTGCAGGGTCATCAAACATATTGTTGAGCCAGGTTTGCCACTTTCTTAAGTAATCTTCTTACATTTTCCTTTTTTTTGTCACCACCCAATTTTAATTGATTTTTCTTTTGTAGAAAACTTTTGAGGCGTGTGAGTTACAGGTTATGGTCCCTGGAACAAGAGTTCCAGAATGGTTTCACCTCCATGCCAAAGGAGAATATCTGACATTCTGGGTACGCCGAAGCCTTCCACCGATTATTTTCTGCTTTGTTCTTGCAGTAGAGGGTGAAATGAAGGATAGTTTCGATTGTGAAATCCGCTTCTATATAAATGGTGATGAAGTTTTTGAATTGGACATGCTAAGATGCTTCTCAAAAATGGTAACAGATCATGTGTGGTTGTATGACTTAAGAACTCATCCAACTATCCAATTGGATAGTCTTGATCTATATCTTGTGAATGAATGGAATCAGATTGAGATTTCATGTGACAAGATAAGTGGAACACCAAATGTCACTGTTAGCTGGTGTGGATTTCATGTGTGTAAACATGAACTTAACATGAAGGATATCCTCTTTACAGATCCTGATCCTGATTTATTTGATTCAAGAGAAGACTCTATGGATATTGATGCTGATTTGGATAGTACAAGTGAAAGACTAGATGATAAGTCCTGCAGTTTCAATAACATGGAAATTTGTCATACACCTGATATACAAGTAGAGGATTTCTGGGAAATTAGTGAACAAAAAGAAACTAGTGTAATTGCATGCTGCAATGAAATTGATCAGAATGAGGACAATGTTTTGTTGCATCACAATACATTGGATAGTGCTGCTAATGAATTAATGGCATCAGTGTGTCTTGAAGGCACTGATATAGTCAAAGGTAAGCCTGAATTTGATATAAATACGTATTATTTCCAGAGCATTGCTATACGTACAATGAAAAAATAGCCAAAACAATCAATGTTATGCACAACAAGTATTATGTAATGTGTACAATATATATCACGTATTATGCACAACGTGTATCATATGTTGTGAAAAAAGATGATGTTACAACATGTGATATATGTTGTGCACAACATGTCATATATGGTGTGCATAATATGTAATATACGTTGTGCATATTACATATTAGATGTTCTACACATTCTATTGGCTATTTTGACTGGTTTTCTATTATGCACCAAGATTTTCTTAGCTATAATAAATTGTTGATAATCCAACAAAATGAAATTATGGTATATCAAATTAGTCGATTTCTTAAAACAAGCATAGCAATGATCTATGATAACTCTAATCAATTGATTGTTTAACTAATTCCTTTAACCTTGTCCTGCTCTTGTAGACAATGGATCAAACACAATAGTTTCTGATCAACCAGCAAAATTTCAACAAAAATCCCAAGCCACAAGTTTTATAGAGATGCTACAAGTTCAGCAACCATGTGCTGCTACTACATCCATAAACATAGATTTAGATGATCTTGAAATGGAAGAATTTTATGCTTCTCTAGAAGCAGAGACTTCTGATGTTTCTAACTTCAATGACACCAAAGTTGTGTCTGAATTTGCCAACAGAATGCCAAGTGAAGAAACACGGAAAGCATTGAAAACACTACAAGAATTTCTCACTAGAGACTTTTCTGTTCTATTGGGGTCTAATGAGTACTGTTCCATAAAATCTACCTTAGAGTACCTCACCAATTTACCAGCAGAAGATGGGGTGTCATTAGAACTGAGATCACTGATCACAGAAGTTTCTAGAAAGTTCAATCATTGGAGTTTTGATTACACCAATGAAAGCAAGAAAATTGAGGCTAATGCAGCAAAGTTATTGAAAGTTGATGAATTAGAAAAGGGTCTTGAAGCTAATAAGATCCATTTCAAGGAAATCATGTGCTTGGAGAATGAGTTGTATGATGAGTTGACATATTTGGAGGATAGAAAGAAGGAGCTTGAAGAACAAATAAATGCTGTTAAAGCTAGAATCTATGCTTCTGAATCAGCAAGGAACATGGTTACATATAGAAAGAGAGAAATCTTTGGTGAAGCAAAGATGCTAAAAGTTCAAAGGAATGAGTTGAAGGAGCAAGTTCCATATTTGAAACATGAGCAGGAATTGGCCAAGAAAATTCAAGCAAATATCAGAGATGAATGGTCAAAGCTTGGAGAAAAATTTAACAGAAGCTTAAGGTTTTAAGGTTGTATATGCTGATAAAAATGTCTTAATTATAATAGCACAATCTCACACAATTATATACACTTTTCAGTTTATCTAGTAAACTTATTAAACATCAAAATATTATTACATTATGCATAACTATTCACAGCATAATGCAGAAGAAGAAAAAAATAAAGCAAAAGTGATGGATTTTATATACATATTTTTCTGAGTTAACTTTTATATACATATTCTTGCTTTTATATATGTCCATGTTTATTCATGAATTTAATTTGCAATATTTTTTTACAATATCAATCAATTATAAACTATCACACAACAACAAAGAATAGTAACTTCTAAATGAATTAAATTTTGTTGCATTTGTTTTATATTATCGTCTAATCAAAATCTTTTATTTGTATAACTTTTTAAATAATAACTTGTTGAATCAACTATTATACCTAATAATATAACAATATATTACATTGTGAATGTATAAAAAATAAATCTCTTTTAAAATTAAATTCACCCCATATAAATGGTCATAAAAAATTCACCCCATCTTTTATACTAATATTTTAATAAATAAAAATAAGATTTAAGAGAAATTTAAATTATATTAAGTAGTATTATTTTATAAATATTTATCAATAAAATTGAATCAAATAATATTATTTTATAAAACTTTCAAAATAAAAAATAAAAAAGAGGAGAAACTGAGAAAGTCACATATAAGTCACAAGTCACCGTTAGAGAAAGTAACAGTAACCGCTACTTGGCCATTCGAAGGTTCGCGCGTGTTCATCTTCCAATGCTTCTTTCTTTCTTTCTTTCATTCTTTCTGTTTGCTCTGCGAATTCATCTTCAATCTTCAATCTCCAATCATCAATCTTCTTCACCCATATTCAGATTCCATTTCCATAGTAAAGAAACGAAGATGGAATTCGAGGAAGCGCATAATAATCTCCGTGCAATAAGACTCTTGTACAAGCTTCTTCACGACAATTACAACCAACTCTTGCAAAATCATTCTTCAGATTCAGATTCACACCATGTAACGCCTTTCTTATTATTCTATTCTATATTATATCCCTCCCTTTTAATTAATGTTTCATTCCCCTGTTTTTTTATTCATGTCAATTCTCTGTTTGTGACCTAAAAATCATATTTTTATTATATTCTGTTCTTGTTTTTCTGTAGCAGTTGATTGAGAGAGCTCGAGGTTTGTTGAAAAGTTTGCTTGATGTTGCAGTTGTTAGTGTTTTTCAGACCCATTTGAAGGTGCATACGGTTCTTCATTTTGCATATGAGATCATGGTTCACTTTTGTAGTAATGGTTCTGTACTTTCTTTTAGCACACAACGAATGGAATGAAAATATGATTTATTTCTGAGCAATGTTACGTGTACACTAAAAGTTACACTAAATCAGTCACACTATAAAAAGTTTGATTAAATAAGTATAAATGTTGGATTGTGTCAATATAAAAATTGTTGTTGTCTCAATATAAAAGTTTGAACATAATGTTGGATTGAGTCAGGATATTAGATTTAGTAATTGTAAATGATGGATTGTATCTAAGTTAAATTGAGTGACCGATTTAGTGTCAAATTTAGTGTACACAACTATTTCACTTTATTTCTATTGTGTGATTGAGATTCTTTTTATGATTGCTGACTTAACAGATCATAGCAACACCATCAGGTATCTCCAATACATCATTTGATCAAGAAAAATCCATGCCCATGCTGCAATTTGAGCCTCAATGTTCTGTCAAAGATCCAACATTAAGTGAAATGCCATCACTTGAGGATGAACAACCCCATTTGAGATTGATACCTGAGATAGAATTTCCAAGTAGTGAGAAGGGAATTTCACCTAACAAAGAGAGTAAACACTATGAACAACAACATAATCAAGTGGATGATTCAGATGGTGTTGGTGTGCAAGCAAGAGAATCACTACAAATGCTTGAAGGAAAAGTTGGTGAGTCTAATAATGAAGACAAGAAAATGCCACTGATGGGTAGGGTTGATGAATTTCAGTACAATTCTAGTGCTGCCAGCCATGTTGAATCTCCTGATCAGAAGGGTGATTTTTCTGATGATTTGCTCAATGCAATGAAAAGAATCGAATCTCGCATGTTTGCTTTGCAACTCTGCTCAAATTTGGCAGATTCCACAAAGAACAATGCAGATCACCACCAAACTATGCATGAGGAAGCAACTTCAGACAGTTCTAATATGCAGGGAAAAGATGAGATTGAAGTAAGTCAGAATCATAGACTTAATACTAATGCAGTATCTGCAAAGAACAAAATTGATACACCAAATCAGAATAGGACTCAAGATTTGAGTAAAGCTAAGTCATTGAATAGATTAGTCAGTTGTAATAATTATTTGAGGACTCAAGCTAGTGATCATATTCAAGATTTGAAGGTTCCATTGAATCAAGATGATCTTATTACTAGGAAGCCATCAAAGTTATCTGATCATAGAAATAGGAAGAGTTTGGTTAGAAAAAATCCAGTGGTATGGTCAGAATCTGATCATAATCAGAAGAAAATGAGTCCTGAAAATTCCAACACACAGAAGAAGCCAGTGAGATCCACAGGTTCCAATATTGCAAGGAGACAAAAGCCACAACCTCATCACATGGTTATAAGACCAACCTTATTGGACCAAAAGTCCAGTGAGATTAAGGTATTCTCCCATCACAGAAGAGAAGGTTCTGCTCATGTTGAACCTTGGAAAACAAGGGTTCAACCACAACATCAAGAACTGGAAGAATCAAGTTCAAATTCTCAATCTTCTTCTAGTTGGACCTCTCAACAAGTCAGTGACAACAGTAGTAGTAACTCTGAGGACTACTCTTTGCCAAAAAATGGGACAGAGGAAAATTCCACATCAGAAACAATGGTTGATGCAGCATCATATGAAGGTAGCTCAGAGGAGAGTAACAATTCATATACCTCTAATGATGATGACGACGACGACGATGATGATAACTCTTCGCGTAGATTCGGTAGCATGAAGTCTCATAGATACCACCCTAAAAGAAATCCTGAGAAGAAAATTGGAGGGCTAAAGAGGCTGAAAAATAAGCCAGGACTAATCTTTCATCACCACCACCATCATCATCACCATCACTATGATAATGATGATGATGATAATAGCAGCATTGAATCTAAGAGAGTCCATAATAAGAATTCAATGTGGAATAACTTGCAGAATGTGTTCCATCAAAAGAACAAGCATAAGATGTTAGCAAATGGAAAAGTTGATAAGACAAGGAGGAGAGGAAAGGGAGTTGCTAGAGCAGTGGTGCCACGTGGCAACCAGGTTGGGCAGTTTCACAGGCTTGTGGAAGGGCTTTTGAGACACATGAAGCATTCAAAGAAAAAGAAGAGTCACAAGCTTGGTGAGGTGAAAGGTTCAAGGAATACACAAAAACATGGTAAGAGGAAAAAGGTGCATTGGTGGCAGATGCTACAACAACACAAGGGGGTGAAGATGAAAAATAGAGGCAGAGTTAAAGTTGGTCTCATAGGCCAAAAATCATCAAAGAGACTAGCTTAGTGTAAGTTTGGATGTTTAGAAATGTACATTTTGATTATTCATAACAGAGTAATGTTATATGTACACTACAAAATTAATTATTATCAGTCACTATATAATAATAATAATAAAAATTGTAGTAATTGTTTTAAAATGTTGAATTATTATATATGATAGTTGATAGTGATTAATTTTATGATATAAAAAAAACATTTCTATTGTATCTCTGTGTTTTTTGTTTATGCATTGAATTATGCATTGGTGTGTAGAAATGCAAGTAATTTTGTTGTTTTTCAACCAATGTGTTGGAGGAATTTAAGTTTATAAACTCATTTATGAATCACAACAAAACAAATTTGCAAAATCTAATCAAAATGCTGTCTAAATTAAAAGTTATCACCAAATAAAAGGAGAATGTATGGCCATGCCAAAATAAACTCATTTGTGTTTATATAACCCATTTTGATTTTAGAACTTTGAAAATAATTTTCCATTTTTATTCTCTCACTTTTTGAATATTATATTTTTGGTCCTTATTATTAGTCTCCACTCCACTATTGATTGGTAGTATTTATAAGGATAAAAAGATATTTTAAAAATATTTATAAGAATGAAATATAAAATGTTAATTTTGACAAGGATTAAATGCATAATACTAAAGGGAAAAGAAACATTTTTTATTAAAATAATTGAGAAATTAAAATCAAAATAATCTTTTAAGAACCAAAATAAATTTGCTCTTTGCATTATTAAAATGTTAATCAACTATATTTGTTTTCCCGCTCAATCAAAAGTACAACCTCGGGCTTTTTCACTTAGATGGGCTAGCCCACTTAGGCAGGCTCAAACTTCTTAAGCCCATCAGATATTCAGGCCCATGATGAAAGTCCAAATAAGTGAATTACAGTGTCAGGCCCGGGCTTCAGCCCGAAGCCTACATAACCAGTCCTGCTCCATTCTTCTCCGCTGAAACCCTTCAGCAGCCTGAGCCATCGACGACGCCGGCAATCGAGCTTCATCATCTTGCTTCGTACGAAACAGCGAAACCCAGGTTACCACAAGCACTCTTTGCAAATTGATTCACACTAACATTTTTTTATTCTTTTGGTTTGGGTTTCATCGTTTTTTTTTTGCATGCCAAAATCTCTGACCTTGTTAATTGTTGTTCTTCCTTTTCTATTTCGATAATACATGGTTGTTGCAAAACTTGATACGGTTTTCTCTTGTTATGGGCTTCAAGTTTTTTTAACTAATCTGAATTTAATTTGGGACAGGATGTAATAGAGGAAATTTAGGGATTATTTTTTTTATATGGTTGAGATCTGTGATACTTGTGGAATTTGAAGATTGAGGTGACCCGTTGGGCTAAATGTTCCAAGTGATTAGTATTTGTGAGAAAAATTGGTACTTTTCAACCATAAGCATGGATTCTAAGCTGAAATTTTGGTATTTGTTGGAGTTTGAGAAGGGTGGAGAGAAATTTTAAGTTTTTCTAAATACATATGGTTGAATGTGTATAAATGATTGATAGCTTAATTTGTTAGCTTGTGCTTTCACTCTTCATTAGGTTTGGGCCTTTTACAGGATTTGAAAACAGTTTTGCCTCTTCTTCTAAGGCATCATATTAATAGATCTTTCATTTTGTGTTTTTCTTTTAATTGGTAGAATATATAACTAAAATACTTCTCAATCTGTTTGCCTTGCTATGTTCAATTGATATTTCTTTCACAGGAGAAAATGACAAACGAGAATACCGCACTCGTTGAGACAGATTATGAATATGATGATTATAATGGTTCGAAACGATCAAAAATGACTTCCAAAGTATGGGAAGATATGGAGAGAATTCACACAAGTGATGGCAGTAAGGCCCTGTGCAAACACTGTGGAAAGATGTTGCAAGATAAATGTGGGACTTCTCATTTGAAACGTCACTTAATGATATGCCCCAAGCGTCCAAAACCTGTGGATGCTATTACTCCGGATTCAATGCCTACAGTGTGTTATAGAGGCACTGGCAGTTTGAGTGTCAACGGTAAGTGTGGTTCTTTCTTTCAATAAATATTTTAGCATGTTATCTCCATTTTTATTTACTCACTTAGCTGATATATAGTTAATTGAGTTTCATTGTTATATTCTGCTGAGCCAGAATAGTTGTGGACTGGAACGAAAACCTGACTAATTAACAGCTGATAACATTTGAAAAATTTAGAAGGGCATAGTTATAGGTGTGGGCCATTTTAGATCGCCTGCAGTTGCATCTGTTATATTTTGATCTTCATTAAGTCATTGATAAAACACAGCAGTTGATAAGTCAACATATAGTGACCATTTTAAAGTGTGAGATTGATGGTTACAACATATGCTATTTGCATTGATGCTAAATTATAATATTTTGGTATGGAGAAGTCCTTTGCTGATATACATGCCAGTTGCTTGGTTACTGTTCTGTGCTATCTACAATTGCATTTTCTTCCAATTGAAAAGTGGCTGTATGGCTTTGCCATTTATCCATAGAGAACTCCACCGGGTTACATTTCAGTACCACTACTAACTACTTCTTTTTGTAGAACCTGGTGTAAAGAGAGTGGTTCTGATTCGCAAATTAAAGGTTGAACCTGAATCCCAAGTCACAATTTACTCACATGATTCAAATATTCGAGTACCAACTGCTATTCCAGCAATAGAAAATGGTCACAGTCCCACGCAAGAAATACATCAAAAAACAAATTCCGATATGATGCTGGCTACTGTTGAATCTCCCCAGCATGACGGGGAACTCGCACTGGATGATGTAGAAATGAAAGCATTTTATGCTTCTCTTGATGCTGAGGTCTCAGTTATGTCACCTCCCCAAGATACCACCACAGCCATTACTGAATTATCCAACAGGACACCGTGTGAAGAGACCAAGAAGCAACTGAAAACGCTGCAAGACCTTGTCTCCAAAGACTTCTCAGTTCTATTGAATCCTGGACAGTGTGGTTCCATGAAATCTACCATAGATTACTTTACCAAATTGTCTGCAGATGATGGAATCTCATCAGAAACAAGGTTGCTGATATTAGAAGTTTCAAGAGAATTCACCAGGTGGAGTTGTGACTACAATGATGCTAGTAGGAAAATAGAATCTGCCAGCTCCAACATCTCGAAAGCAGATAAGCTAGAAGAAAGCCTTGAAGCTAACAAGAATCAGTTCAAGGAAGTCTCGTCCTTGGAAAATGAATTAAGCAACCAGCTCGTGAGTTTGGAGCAAAAGAAGAAAGAGCTTGAAGAGCAAATAAATGCCATCAGATCTAACATATCTGTTTTTCAATCAGCCAAGAACACAGCTATTAAGAGAAAAAGGGAGGTCTTTGAAGAAGCAAAGTCACTCAAAGCACAGAGAGATGAGTTGAGGGAGCAAGTGCCTCACTTGAGAGATGAGTGGGAAGATGCCAAGAAAATCCAAGCAAATATAAGAGCTGAATGGTCAAAGCTTGCAGAGAAATTTAACAAAAGCCTAGATGGGGTAAATTGTGGTGAATCCTTGGATGGTTTAGCTATTCAGACTTGTCAACCAGAAAATCATATTTGATTAGCTGATTTTGATGAATTTAGCTCATTCAGATGTCTTCATACCAACTAAATGATGAGCTATAAAAAGCTCTGATATTTGTTGAGCCTCCATGAGGAGAAAGGAACACTTCTGCAGTGACTTTTGATTTCATGATATTCTATATGAGTTCTTGTCTCATATTTTAGACATTTGATTAAATCTGATGATAATGTGAAAACCAAGTAACTGATCATTTTTTAACTTTGTATTTTTATTTAATGTATATTTCAGCTGCAACTTGGTGAAAATCTCATTTGAACTTCTAGGATAGTTGTTGGTCTAAGCAATGCCAGTTTGTGTTTTCATCGATTTCACACTGTATATTGGCAATGTTTACACTTTACAATGTCATTATCATTTATTATTGTATTTGTTTGTAGTGTAAACTATTATCTTAACTCTGAAAATTGAGTTGCCCTTAATTTATTTCCTTGAAGATAGAAAATTATATTTAGTTTACTAAACAATTGATAATAATTTAATTCTTCAATTCATATAGTTCTATTTTGTACTTCACAGGACCACTTACCATCTACCTAATTGTATTTCTCCATCTCATCTTTTAATGAAATTCTTCTTTTATTAAAAAAAAAAAAAATCTTTAATAACAGAAAGAATAAAATACTGAAGAATTATTGTTAATTCGATTTCTTATTAATAAAAAAAATAATTATAATAATACAAGGCTATTTCAAAAAATTATCATAGAAGTCAAACTTTGTAGGAAGAATATATTGTATTCCTGTTCCAGCTATAGCAGCAAAGTGAAAAGGCTCAGCAAACTGTTGACTCTGTGGCCATCAATTTTAGAATAACACATTTCTTCTTGTTTGTCATCATTGGCTAGATGGAAAGAACCTACAATTGAAAGTGGCCAAAGAATGATTCATTGCTTACATTTTCTTGCAATAGGAGCAACCAATGACCTTGTAATTACTTATGCAGATGATAGATACTTTTTTTTTTTACTTAGTTTATAACCACTCAAATCAATATGTGGTCATCACAGAAGTTTAAATAAGTGCAGATTTTGATGAGTGTTGAAGATGATGTTGATGACTATAATATTTAGATAACTGAAATCCACACCTATTTCAATTGCAATAAGTACATGTAAGTACATATTTCTCTTGTAGCCAGAAGCAAGCTTGAAGATTTCATGAATGAGCTAACATGGCACAACACATGACAGCATCATCCTCCTACAGCTCTTCTTTCAGCCATGGATGGTTCTACCATGTTTTCTTGAGCTTCAGGGGTGTAGACACCCATGACACTTTCGCAGGAAACCTCTACAGTGCTCTTGATCAAAGGGGTATCAACACTTTCATTGATGATGAGGGGTTGAGGGTTGGTGAAGAGATCTCACTTTCCCTTCTCAGAGCAATAGAAGAGTCAAGGATTTCCATCATCATATTCTCCAAGAACTATGCTTCTTCCACATGGTGCCTTGATGAGCTTGTGAAGATCCTTGAGTGTAGAGAAGGAAAAGGACAGGTGGTTTTTTCGGTTTTCTATAACACGAATCCGGCCGATGTGAGGCATCAGAAAGGAAGTTATGAAGAAGCTTTTGTTAAGCATGAGGAGAGATTTAAAGACAACATAGAGAAGGTGCAGAAATGGAGGATGGCTTTGCATGAAGCAGCAAACTTGTCTGGACGGCATTTCAGTAATGGGTATTTTTGTTCTACCATCTTTATTTGATGATTCTGTACAAACAAAAGTTTTAGACTTATAATAAGATCTCAATTGATATCTCTTTGTTCATTTGCAACATTATCAAATGATAATAGTTCTCTCATGTTCTAATTATCTTGAATCACTTTCAACTTATAACATTCATTACTAAGTCATTTTAGCAAGGCATTCTTTCCCAGGTCTGGTTAGAAAACTCTTGCTTATAAAATGTTCTATTAAATTTCAGGTATGAATTCAAATTTATCCAAAGAATAGTGGATGAGGTTTCTAGAAAGTTGAATCGAATCCCATTAAATGTTGCTAGACACCCTGTTGGACTCCAATCTCGTGTATCAGAAGTAAACTCATTGTTAGAACTTGGATGTGATGATGTTAGAATGGTCGGAATCTATGGGATTGGTGGAATTGGTAAAACGACCATAGCTAAAGCTGTGTATAACTCTCTTTGTGATCGGTTTCGATATGCGAGTTTTCTTGCAGATATCAGAGAAAATGCAAGCCATAAGGCTGGTTTAGTCAAACTCCAAGAGCGACTTCTTTATGAGATACTTGGAGAGAAAGCAAAGGTTGGCAATGTTGACAGAGGAATCAACATAATAAAGGATAGGCTATGTAGAAAAAAAATTCTACTAGTTCTTGATAATGTGGATGATGTGGATCAACTACAAGCATTAGCCGGAGAATTCGATTGGTTTGGTCCCGGAAGCAGGATTATCATAACTACAAGAGATAAGCATCTGTTAACTGCACATCAAGTTGATTTGACTTATGAAGTGAAGAAATTGAACCACCTTGAAGCTCTTCAAATTTTTAGTTGGAATGCCTTTAAACAAAGTGAACCTGATGCAAGTTATTTCAACATTTCGAATCGCACGGTAGCTTATGCAGAAGGTCATCCACTAGCATTGACAGTATTAGGCTCTGATCTGTGTGGAAGAAACATTCATCAATGGGAATCAGCATTGGACAAATACAAGAGAACTCCTAACAGAAAAGTTCAGGATATACTTAGAATAAGTTTTGATGGGTTAGAGGAAAATGAAAGGGAAATTTTCCTCTATATTGCTTGTTTCTTCAAAGGAGAGATAATGGAATATGTTGTAAAAGCATTACGTGCTTGTGATCTTCACCCAGATATTGGTATTGCAGTACTTGTTGATAAGTCTCTCATAACATTGGATGAAAGATTTGTACTGTCTATGCATGATCTTATCCAAGACATGGGTAAGGAGATTGTTAGGCAAGAATCGCCGCTGGATCCTGCGAAACGCAGCAGATTATGGTACTATGAGGATGTGCTTCGAGTACTGACAGAAGGGATGGTAAGATCTATATCCATTAGGCCGTATTTCTTTTCTCCTAACATTTAAGACAATGATGCTGAAACAGAATGCCCTTAAAAAAATGTGTAATCTTAATTCGTTTTTAACCAGATTCTGACTTGGTTGGCTCTTTCTAAACATGAAAATTTGTTATTGAAGGGAAGTGACATGATTCAAGGTATAATGCTGGACCTACCTGAAAAGCAAGAGGTGCAGCTAAGTGCTCAAGACCTCAAGAAGATGAAAAATCTTAGAATGCTTGTAGTTCGAAATGCTGAATTTTCTGGAGGCCTTGTTCATCTACCAAACACCCTAAGGATGCTTGATTGGGAAGAATACACTTCACCATCTTTACCATCTGATTTCCTTCCTGAGAAAATTGTAATGCTCGAGTTGCGGCGCGGTCATCTAATACTTGACCAGCCATTCAAGGTATGAGGATTGTGTACAATTGTTTATTTCTTCTCTCTTTTTTCTATGTTACTTGCATTTGTATTTGTATTTGTATTTCGTCAGAAGTAACCGTTTTATTTTCTGTTTCACAGAAGTATGCAAATCTGACTTCTCTGAATTTCAGTTCATGTGAGTCCCTAGCAAAAATACCTGATGTATCCGGGATCCCGAATTTAGAGCAATTGATTCTTGAAGACTGTACTGGTTTAGTTGAGATTCATGAATCTGTCGGTTCGCTTGATAAACTAGTTTATTTAGGTGTTGAAAGGTGCACTGAGCTAAAGAACTTACCAAGTGTCCTCAAGTTACCATCTCTAGGATGCATTGCTCTTAATGGCTGCTCACAACTTGAGAAGTTCCCTGAACTGTTGGGGAAAATGGAAAATTTGAGAATCGTTGAGATTGAAGAGACTGCTATACAAGAATTGCCTTCTTGTATAGTCAATTTCAGTAGCCTTGAAGTTTTAGTTCTGAAGTGTTGCCCAAATCTCAAGAAACTTCCTATAACCATTGATATGTTGCCAAATCTTCAGTTACTTGATATTTCTGGCTGTCCACAACTTCAATTGTTTACAGAGAAGCTAAGGAGTTTCAGCACACAAAATTGTTCTGCTATGGATGAATACTCCGATGACGGTTCATCAAATTTGGAGTTAATATCAGCACCATCATGTCTTGATTTAACCTCTCCTAGCATCCATTCCTCTTACAGGTTTCCGGTGTTGGAAACTCTAGAGCTCGGCGGCTGCAACCTATCAGATGAAGACCTTCATATCCTTAGTTTCTTTTCCAACCTAACATCCTTAGACATTTCTAGAAACAATTTTGTAACCTTACCCAAATGCTTCAACAAACTTAACAGCTTGCAGGAGCTTTACATGGCCAATTGCAGGAAGCTTCAACATATTTCCGGGATTCCTCCGAATTTAGAACATATAGATGCCACTAGTTGCACATTTCTGAATTCACAATCATTGGACCTATTGTTAAGCCAGGTAGAACTCTATATAGCTCTCTGAGTCTGTATCTTTTTGTTTACTATAACATCCTTACTAGTATAACACTATTTTTAAGTTATAATGCTATATTAATGAGAGTATTACGGGTTAAACCTATTTTAACCCGTAATGCTCTTATTAATATAGCATTATGAATTAAGAATAGTGTTACATTTACATAGGAGATGTTTTGATTCACAGTTCTGATGTTACAGGGTTACTCTAAGGCATGCAAATATGAAGTTATAGTACCGAGGCCTAAGATTCCAATGTCATTTGACTACCACAGTAAAGAAGGATCTTTGTCATTTTGGATTGGCCAGAAGTTCCCAAGATTTTCTCTGTGTTTCATATTTGGACTAGGAAATAAACTAACTGGCTTTTTCACCTGTGAAGTCCAGATTTCTATTAATGGACAGAAAGCATCCAATAGAGTAGAGAACTTCCTTTCGGTGATCGGTGATCTTGCATGGCTCTATCATCAAGAAGATGTAATGGATTTAAATTCTTATTTATTGCATGAACAAAATCATGTTGAAGTTTCTTGTGAAATTATAGATGCAAGTAAAGCTGCAGAAGTGACTCTGCTCTATTGTGGAGTTCATGAGTATAAGGATGATGATGAGGAAATGATGACACAAAATTTGATGTTGTACCCAAGTCCTAATAATACCAGAACGAGTGAAGTTCATGATTTGTTGGATAAGACTCGATTTTCTATCGAAACGAATGACAATCAATGTCCTTATGACAATAACCTGAGTAGTGATTTCTGCTCATTGCCTAAAACTTTGAGGATTTATGAAATATCAGATGAGCAGTGGGAACAACAAACTGCAGCAATCAACCCGGAAATTCTTGAAGGCGATGGATGTATTGCTCAGGAAAATCTAAAGATTACTGATACTATGTCGGCTGATGTCGTGCACCGAAGGAAGGAGTTGCCTTTATTGCAACTGAAGCTATATGAATATGATTATGTGACTTGGGATCCAATGTTATTAGAATGTCAGCTGAACAACATGAATGAGAATCCACTACTTCCTAATGAAAACAAAGGTAAGTAACTTTGTTGTTACAGAAGTTAATTATGACAAAGAAAAGAAATAAATGAACATAAACCTTCTTAAGGAAAGATGAAAAGAGTTGATTTTTATATAGTTTTATAACTTTGTTGTTACAGAAGTTACTTCAAAAGAAATTGGAGGAAAAGCCTTTGATAATGTTGTTAAGGAGGATTTAGTATCTCAGAAGAAGATAGGATTCAAAATGGATGATATCCTTAAGGATTCAAAGGAAGAACTTGAGGTAAGACTTGTTTTTCTCTTTTCTATAATGCATCCACAATTTGGTATATTGTACTGATGACCACTCTACTACTCAGGTTCCAATTATCACTGCAACTCTGGAGAAAGATATGGAAGATCAGCATGTTCATACAAACTCCTCCTCTGGACTAATCAATCCCCAAGTCAATATCGAACTCGCTGAAAAGTATTGCTCTTCAGGTATAAGACAAGAGAATTCATGGAATAAGGCTGAAGCTTTAGGAGCAGCCACTTTTAAATTAAAGTCAACTCAAGAAGTGCTTCCTACTATGCTTCACTCCATGAGAGATGACAATATGGAAGCATTTTATGCTTCACTCAATGCTGAGACCTTTGCTTTATCATCTCTAAATTTAATAGATACTAGAGATTATGCAAAACTAGCTTATCCTAACATGAGTGAAGAAACCAAGAAAGCATTGGAAATGCTTAAGGAACTCCTCTTAAAACAGTTTTATCAACTTTTGGACCCGAGATCATCGTCCTCGATGGAAAAGGCCTTAGAATGTCTCTGCACTACTTTGTCTGCAGAAAATGATGTCTCTCTGTGTTTAAAATCTCTAGCACTACAACTTTCAACAGACTTTAGAGACTGGAGTTCTGACTACATTGATGCAAGCATGAAACTTGAGTCCTCCATTTCAGGCCTTTCGAAGTTAGATACCTTGGAAGAGGGTCTGATATATAACAAGAACCAGTTCAGTGAATTTTCATCCATAGAAAATGAGCTTTGCAGCCAATTGGCTTATTTGGAACAACGAAAGAAAGAGCTAGAAGAGCAAATCAATGCCATTAAATATAATATCTCCATCTCAAAAGTGGTTAGGGACACTGCCATTATAAAGAAAAGAGAAACATTTGAGAAAGGAAGAATGTTGAAAGCTCAAAGAGATCAGTTACGGAAACAAAGGCCGCGCATGAGATCAGAGCAAGAATCAGCAATAGCCATGAAAGCAAACATTGAGGATGAATGGTCAAAGATAAGAGAAAAACTTGATGGAATCTTCAACATTTTTGAGTCAAAACTATTTTAACTAGATACTACCATATGTAAATTTTAATCTGCATTCTGCATACATAAGTACATAATGTAATATACTAAAGTATATTTGCTGTTACTTGTTAGAACAGTATATAAGTTTTTAACAATTTGAAACTATATCTGTTAGCTAACATATGTTTGATTACAAATTTTGATGCTTTGATTGGAAACTGATTTATTATTTGTCAGTTGACTTTGAATATGTGAATAAATAACTGAGTGAGTGGAGTACAATAGAATTTTCTAATTAGTCATGGCTTCATCAGAACACTTGGCTTAGAAAACAAAGTCCATGTTTTATAATTATTTTCCTATCTTGAACTTTTTGAGGCTCTTTGTGATGCCTTGGAAACCAAGACAATACTGTGCTAGTTTCTCCAAAACTGAGGAAATGGATTTGAGTTCTGAATCCTACAAGTGGAACTATGATGTATTCTTGAGCTTCAGAGGAGAAGATACCAGAAGGGGTTTCACAAGCCATCTCTATCATGCTTCCACTTCTTGCTATTGAAGACTCAAGGATCTCAGTTGTCATATTCTCCAAGACTTATGCATCTTCCACTTCTTGCTTGGATGAACTCAATAAGATCCTTGAGTGTAAGGACTCCAAGGGTCAATTGGTTTTGCCGGTTTTTTAGGCTGCGTTTGTTTTTTCTAACTCTGGGGTCAGAGTTAGGAAGTCAGTGAAAATTTGACTCTATCAAGTGTTTGGTATGAGAGTCAAAGTGATCCAGTGAACAAAATTGTCAATTTTTTCTTCACTCCAATTTTGGAGTCACTGTGTATTGGAAGGGAGTCACTGTGGGTTGGAAGGCAGACACAAATATGTGATGGTGTGTTCAGAGCCAATTTTGGAGTCACTGTGACTCTGACTCCCTTGACTCTGACTCTAGAGTCACTAAAAACAAACACTACCTTATGATGTGAATCCATCTCAAGTAAGAGCAAAGCATGGAAGTTTTGCAGAAGCCATGTCCAAACATGAGAAATTCAGAGATGATATAAACAAGGTAAAAAGGTGGAGGGAAGCTTTATGTGAAGCTACTTCTTTGTCTGGGTGGCATCTTGCAGATGGGTATGGTTTTGTTTACTATTTATATTTTGATGCCATTTTAGAGCTCTCTTTTGTTCTAGATTATAAGAAATTTATCCAACTTTATGAATAGCAGGCAGGAATCAAAGTTTGTTCGGAGAATAGGGAAAACAACAGTTGGTAAAGCTGTTTATAACCATATTTCTAATCAGTTTGAGGGTAGTGCCTTCATTGCTAATGTTAGAGAAATTTCGAGTCAAAGGTTAGGCCTAGTTCAACTACAAGAAGCTCTTCTTTCAGAGATTTTGAACAAGAGAGATTTTAAAGACAGAGGCATGAATCTGATAAAGAATAGGCTTAGTAGCAAAAAGGTTCTCATTGTAAATGTCTTATCTGTGTGGTAGAGGAAAGCCTGAGTGGATAAGTACATTAGCTAAACTGAGAAAAGTTCCAAACAAACAAATTCATGAAATACTCAAAATCAGCTATGATGGATTGGAGGACAAGCAATATGTGAAAATGATACTAGATGGTTGTGACCTGCACTCGGATAGTGGGATCGAAGTTCTAATTGAGAAGTCTCTTGTTACTTTAGAACAGAACAAGCTTTGGATGCATGATCTGCTACAAGAAATGGCTAATAAATTAGAAACAAAATTTATAATCTTTTGCATGCATTATCTATGATTTCCTGTCCTTCTAGTTATTAATACGGATTAAAAAAAATAAAGAATATCATTAACATGAAAAACAACCAAATATTAACATTGTTTTAGTTTAAGGCGAATTTTGTAGAAACTAGTTTTAGTTCAGACTAAGCATGGTCGATAATCAAAAGTTCATAAACGACAGTATCAGAATATCTAAGAACTAATATCACAGTGATATTTGTGAGAACCCCGATAAAAATAAAACAAATTAGTATAAGATGATTATGGTTAAAATAAAAAGTTTAATTTTGATGTACTGACGGTGTAAATGTATTTTATCATCCAATCAAATCACTTCAATTGTATAACTTTTCAAATAGTAGGGGAGAAAAAACTTATGGTTGACGTGACAACATAAGATTGAATGATGGTGTAAAATAATTAATTATTTATACACGATCAGTAATGAAAATTAAATCCTAAAATAAAATATAAACAGATATATCACATGTTATAACATGGGAGGATTTATACACGTAAATACTATAACATTAACACCTTAAAATATAGATATTTTACTTTATGAGGAAATAATATCAATTTTTTTTATCTCCACTTATGGGTGATTATTTTATCTACCATCAAATAATATAAGAGTCTAATTTAAATAGAATTTATAAATTATTTAATGAAAAATGAAACTAAAAAAAATAGTTTATACAATATAATTAACTCCTTGATACTGATGTATAGACATTTAAAATTAAATGTTTATGAAATATTTATCAATATTAATCATAAATAAGAAAACTTGATATTAAAAAGTGGAAATTATATTAAAATTTAAAAATAATAGAGTGGATAATGATATAAATTACAAGGGAATCAACTTAGAAATACTAGTAATATTTTTTAACTCTTTTAGTTAAGACAACCAAAGTTTAATTTTGTGCCTAGTATTTGGGTTAATGGTTGTCGTGGAAAGATCTGGTCCCCAGCCATTACTGTTTTAATTATTGCATGCGTTCCACGACCCCTCAAAATTTCTATTATAAAATTAACCAAGCGTGCTACTCATGGCATATTTTATATAAAACAACTATTAAATAAATATAAAGAACCATATACATTGGCATTGCTAGACTAATAATAAACTTTATACTTCATTCAAATCTAATAACCACGTGCTACAAACACAATAATTTAAAAAAAAAAACATGTACACGTTAAAAAAAATTTAAAATGATTAATGTACAACAAATCATTACTCAAAACAGCTAATATATTATACATATTATATATTATATATTATAATATTATCTTTCTTTCTAATATATGATATATAATATACATAATATATGATATATAGTATGCTATTTGTACACAAAAAATAAGTTACTACAGAAATTTTAAATCACAATCACTCTGCTCATTAAAAACTAACTTCTCAAGTTTTTTTAACCAAAAAATTGTCAGATAAACCGTTCACTAATTTAGTGTTTTTCGTTATTCATAAATTATTTCTCTTTAAACTATATTCATTGAAATTTTTTAGTAATTTTGCACAATAAAAAGTCAACTAAAAACAACCAATATAAAAATTTTGAATCACAATCATTCTCACTAAAAATTAATTTCTTGAACTCATTTAAATAAAAAAAATCATTAAAATTTACAATTTAACTATTATTTCATTATTAAACAAGTATTTTCTATTTTATTTTAAAACTAAGAATCCTCCTCCTAACAAAATATCCTGATTGAAGCATTGCTGCACTATAAATTGATGCACACAAAAAGATGAAAGAACATCTGAAAACACACTAACATCAAAATCCATAGATAAGCCTCCTCAAATCAAATTAAACAAAGAAAGAAAGAGAAAAGAAATGAAGAAAGTTTCAATTTTTCAATCCCTTCCACTCTGTTTCCTCCTGATAGCAATCACCAACACACACCCTCTTGAAGCAGCAACACCAGAGCCAGTAGTAGACAAACAAGGTGAACCCTTACAAGCAGGTGTAGGGTACTACGTATGGCCACTATGGGCAGACAATGGAGGCCTAACACTATCAAACAAGACATGCCCTTTAAATGTTATCCGTGACCCTTCATTCATAGGACTCCCTGTGAGATTCAGGGCAAAGGGTCTTAACTATGTCCCAACAGAGACTGATCTAACTATTGATTTTTCTGGTGTGAAAACCACATGTAACCAACCAACAGTGTGGAAGCTATTGAAAGAGGCTTCTGGGTTGTGGTTTTTGAGCACTGGTGGTGATTCTCAGTCACTAACAAGCATGTTCAAGATTGAGAGGCTTGAAGGAGATCATGCTTATGAGATCTATAGCTTCAAATTCTGTCCCTCTGTTCCTGGGGTTCTCTGTGCTCCTGTGGGGACTTTTGTGGATTCTGATGAGACTAAAGTTATGGCTGTTGGTGATGGTGTTGAAACTTACTATGTCAGGTTTCAGAAGGTTTCATCTTATTCTCACAAGCAGCAGAATCAAGCTTTTAGCATTTTGTAATTTGCCAAAAACAAAAATTAAAAATGGGTCATGTAATAATCGGTAATAGTATATGTACAATAGAAATGCATCCAACTAGTATTTGTTATGTATGACACACGTTACATATGACATATAGCACACACTAGTTTGATGCATTTATGTACAACAATCATTTCTCTTTAATAAAAGCCAGAAAAGTGCACTTTTTTGTTGTTGTAGTATGTCTGTGTGAGAGGAATTTACAAGAAATTTTCTTTTCTTGGTTCACATGGCATATAGAATAATGAGTGTCTATCTGTTTTCAAAATTTGCATAACCTTGATCATGTAAAATAAAATGAAATTTTTAGACTTATTTCAACTGCCTAAGTTTCTGTGTTTCATTTGTGTTTTCATAGGGTTTTTTTTTAGTTATCAACTTCTTTGAATTGAAGTTAAAAAGTAAGTATACATATATAGAGTGAAGAATTCACAGATTTTATTGTCAAAGGAAAAAGTTGGACATAGAAGTTGGATCTTGGAAGATTTATAGAAACAATACTTTGTAATAATCTGAAGCGTGATCCTCAGGTGTTTGAAGTAATGCCTGAAAGAAATCATGGCTTTACTTAGAAATCTGAAATGTTTTTACTCTACATCACTCAATTTTTAACACATAAGCATACGAGTTAAACATGAGTCTCGCTCCAACATCTAAACAAAATTCCGGGTATTTTGATGTTGACTAATTTTTATCATGGGAGGAAATATTTCAAAGACTAAACAAGAAAAAAAAATCAACTTTGTTATGTTTATTTATTTAATTAATCCACACCAAGGAACTCAAATTGATTAACCTAGCTTTTATTACAAGGAAAACCAATTCAATATACACTTAAACATAATGTAAAGTTTTAGGCATATGAATATATGGATAGGGGTAAGCTTTATTTCTTCACATCATTCTTCAGGAGTATCTACCTTGAACTGAATTTTGTATGGAACATAACTCAGAGCTAAACGTTTGCCATAGTTCTCATCCTCATATATCCCTACAGCCATACATTCATAACCACAATCCTTGCACACATTACTTGGACAATAAGACAACTTATAAGCATCCTCGTATTTCTCAATCTTGAACCAACTCACAAATATTTCCCTCTCAAGGGTTCCCACAACACCACCGGTCGTCACGAACCACTGTCCGGTTGGATAATCGTAGTCCTTGAGCTTCCACACATTGGAGTTGGAACAACCCGTTGAGTAGTTGATCGAGTAATTGATATTGAGGTCGGTGTGGACACGAACAACGCCTTTCTTGGTGTTGAACGGGGTGAACACAACAGGGATGCCATATGTAGGGATACCTTCTGCTAGTACCACATCTTGTGGACATGTTTGTTCACCTATGCTCATCATGCTAAAGAAAAAGTTAGAGGAATCCGCGGGAATAATATTGTACTTGACACCTGCTCGGACAATCTTGCCTGAGATGTCAACCACTTGCTCTGGTGCAGCAAAAGTTGTACCGAGCAATGGCTTCGTGCTCAGGGCAAGAATGACCAATGCTAAAAATGTGATCTTCATTTTTTGTATTATAGTATAATGTATGTGTTTATTGTGACTTATGATAGGTGAAGAGAATGAATTTATAGGCAAGGGATGGTCTTAACTATCTCTATTGTTGACTAGTTTACAAGGATATTTAGTCAAAGATTTCAACTCATACAATTGGCCACTAAACTAAAGACTCAATTAAATCATCTGCCATCAATAAGTCAAAAACACGTATATACTCAGATTTGCAAGTTTCGATCGAACTTTGTTTTCCAATTTTAGTAATGCCTATAGTATCTTAATTCTAGTGTCGTGTTTTCGAGAAAATCTGTTTCGTTTGTTTAGTGCGTGTGTCGGTGTGTCTAGTGGAAACGAAGCCCATAGAATAATTAACAATGTCTATTATAATATAACATTCTAATAATGTGATATTAACGACATGTTATCTAATAGATATTAGAATTAGTTAAATTAGAGGGGTAGTATTTAATATGGATAAGAAAGAATATTTACTAAGAATATTCTAAGTAGTGGATAGGTATTAGGAATGTTCTAGAATCATTAGGATATTACTATATATGTAGCCCTTTTAGGCATTTTATGACAATCAATGAAGAAAATATTTAGTTGTTAGCCATTTAGAGTAATTTTTAATAGATAGTGTAGTTAGTTAATTTAGGATCCCTATCATTATGCTAATAAATTATATAAATTTATATTAATGTAAACATGAATTTCAAGATAACGAACATGTTTCGAGAACATGTTTTGTAAATGTAAACATTATTGGTAGGATATATTAATTTAATTGTTTTAAAATATTTGTTTTGATTTTGGTCTTTATTTAGGAAATCATAAAAATTAGATCAAATAAACTTTTGCTGGTGAAATATATAAGTACTCAATTCATCAATAACACGTACATATTTAATTTATAAATAAAGTTTCTTTTGTATCTTATGGTATCAACATAAAATCAAAGAGAATGAGAGAAATGATGATAAATGTAATAAAATGATAAAAGTGTGTATGATTACAAAGTAATGAAGTCTCACTACTAGAAAAGTGAACATTTTTAACATTAAATATGTTAATAAAAGTAATATTAATAATTAGTGGTCATTAAAATTATTTAAAATTTGTTTATGAGTATTTTTAACTGTTATTAATTGTCAAAGAATAGTTTATAATTTTTTTACTGATTAATATTAATAGTTTATTAATATATCTTTTTTGATAATATTTTTATCACCATTTTTGAACAATTAAATGTTAAAAAATAATCATTATAATTGTAGTGACTTATATAGACAGATTAGAGTAACAAGCTCTTAACTCTAATTACTAATATACCTTTTAACATCTTTATATATATTCATATTTCATAGGGTTGGCAAGATTTGGAAGTTTCGATTTGAACTTTGTTAATTTTCTCCTCTTAGACACTAACTAGTGCCTAACTTAATTTTAGTGTCGTGTTAATTACGAGCTATATTTCTTTAGTATATGTAGTGAAAAGAATGAAGCCCATAGAACAATGTGTTATTGTAATTTATAAAGCTACTCTCAAGTGTGATATTAACCAACATGCATGATGATTTTATTTTCCCCTCCTTTTTTCTTTATTTTATTTTAATTTTTGGCCGTGCATTGTACTGTTCTTAATTTTATCATTTAAATTAAGGCAGATAGAGTTGGGGAAATTTTAGTCACTCCAAACCGTAAGATAAGTTAATTAATCTTGAGATTAAATTGAGATCATATGATTTTTTTATTAATATAAAAATAAAAAATTATACTTTGAAATATAAGATTGTTTATACAATAATATAAAACTAAAGATTATATGTTTTGAAATATATGATATTACACAACTCTTTTTAGATTATATATCCAACTAAAAACTAAATACTTTAAAATATAAGATTATATGATTTTTTTTACAATATATATAAAACTAAAGATTATATATTTAAAAATATGATATTACATAATTTTATCCATATAGTACAAAATTAAAGACTATATATACATTAAGTTAAAATATGAGATTGCATCTTTTTTATAAAAAAACAAATCATAACCTTTCATAAAAAAAAAACTATATACACTACTAGAAACTCTCGGATTATCGACGGATTTTATCGAGGGATAGCCTTAAAATCCGTCGATAATCCAATGTATCGACGGATGTATCAACGGATAGCCCCCCACGATTACTTGCTAGTCGGAATTCAGTTATCGACGGATTTGACCAAAACATCCGTCGATATTATTGACGGACGTGTCGGCGGAATTACACATGTTAAAAACATGTACGAATCTTTCATGCACATCTCAGGAGGGAGGTTGTAAGAGGTAACAACAACAGGCCAACAAGAATAAGGCTTGTTAAATAAGTTATTTGGTATGAACCCATCTGAGCAAAGCCCTAATCTAACATTCCGCGAATCATTTGCAAATTGAGGGTGACACCTATCAAAATGCCTCCAAGCTTCACCATGAGAGGGATGCGTCATTATCCCGTCACTTCTCCTATTCTCATAATGCCACCTCATATGCTTATACCTCCCATTACCCGCTCTTCTAGGTTTGAATATGGGCGCCTAGCAGAATTTACATTCAACTAATTCAATATCCTCCTTATAGTACAACATGCAACCGTTCATGCAACAATCAATTTTCTCTGCTTTCAATCCAAGTTTTGAAACTAACTTCTTTGCTTTATAATAGTCCCTAGGAATTGCCTCTGGTCGTGGATTAGCATCACTCATTAAAGTAGCCCATCGATCAAAAGCACTTTGACTCTCGTTTGCCTCTAACTTGATAGACAACATCCTAACTGCCACTGACAACTCAGAAAGGGCTGAACCCTCCCAAATGGGTGTCTTTGCATATTCTAACAAAGAAAAAAACCTCTGCGCTTCAGGATTTGGTTCCTCCTCTCTGGGTTCATTATAATCTTCATCATGTTGCCCCCCAAAGGCATCATGGATCATATCCTCATAACACCCACGATTATCACCGCCCCAATTTAAATTACGATCCCCATATTGGTCACCATCAAACCCACTTGAACTACCTCCGACAAACTGATCCTGCTGTATTGACACTGACTCGACTTCCCCATGGACTGTCCATACATAATAATTATCCATAAATCCCTTTCTGTACAGGTGAACCTTAATCGTGTCAACATCATAGAAAAACCTACAAACACACTTGACACATGGACACTTGACTTTTCCCTCAGTCCTAAATTGTTCAGACATACAAACAAACCCCACAAACTCTTCAACTCCAGCATAGAATTCCGGCTTAATTCCCCCCTATTCGGGTGTAACCTATCATACATCCATGATCTATTTGTTGATGACATTGCCCTTGAATATTGGAGAATCCTAAAATGAGAAGTTTAACTAAGGCTTATTAATAACAGTTTTTTAGTTAATCTAAATTCCCCATTAATACGACACTAATGATTTTTACAAATTTGTTAAATTTTTACTCAAACATAATTTCGACAGAGTTTCCCTTAGTTTTACATAACTTAACAACAGTTATTTAATTTCTCAAAATTTTTACTTCACAAAATTTTGACAGAGTCTCCCCTAAATTTTAAACAAACTTTCTCATTTAATTTTACAAATCAATCAACCAGTATTGCCGGAGTTTAAGGACCGGTCTCAGACTAAGTCATCTACCCTAAGGTTTTGCAACAATAACAACACAATCATATCATTAAATTAAAATTAATAAATAACATACCTAATATAAACATAAGCTTCAATCGCCCGTATATATCAACAATCGTTCTCATATATATCATTTAAATAATATATTTATTTTTTAAAAACAAAGTTTAACATATTAATTTTTAAAAATAGAAAAAATATAAAAAATTAATAAATACAATATATAAAAATACCAAAACAATGAAAAATTAAAATTTAACAAAAATACCTAATGGAAGAGCAAGAGAAGCTTCCTGGCGGCGGTGGCAGCGGACGGCGGCGACGGCGGTGGCAGCGGAGAAGACAGAGGATGCTACAATGAGTTCTCATTAGAGACCTCAAACAAAAAATCTAAACAGATTAAAATGTAGAGGACAGAGAGACTAACCTGTTGGCACTTCCCGGAGGGCGAACGGGCGGCGGACGGTGGCGAAAACGGCGTTTTACGCGGCGGAGAGAGAGAGAGAACGGAGAAGAGAGAAAGACGGGCGTTCGCGAAATGAGGAAGAAGGAGATGTTGTCTCCTCATATTCGCGGATTATCAACGGATGGTTTAAACCATCGATATCATCCCTCAATAAAAGGCACCCGATTAAATGAAACGGTGCGTTTTAGTTATCGAGGGATGAAACCAATATTATCCATCGATATTAGTCTTCTAGGGTTAGGGTTTAGAGTTTAGGGTTTTATTGGCGGATATTTTAATCTTCATCCGTCGATACAATCAACCTGACCAAAAAAATTTTTTTTTTTGGCGGGAACAAATTATCGAGGGATATTCGTTGATAATTATATTCGTCGATTTAAAATTCTCCCAAATGCTATATCCGTCGATAAATCCGCCGATAACCTATGCAAAACCATCCGTCGATAATCCGATAGTTTCTAGTAGTGATACTCTACAAAATATCTGAAAAGTTACATTCATGTGTATTGTAAACTATTACAACGGTATTTACAGTTTATAATATAATGTGGGACGACCCACATGAATTTGCTGCAAATCTCACTACATAAATGTGTACTTAAAAGTTATTAGAATTGCACATAAATTCCGTTTATATCCTCACATCATGTAAAATTTATCAAGATTGAACACATTTTTGTTAAAAAAATACATAATTTTAGTTTTGTTCTATATAACACAAAAAATTCAACAAGTAGCACACATTTTGTAAGAGAAACACATTTTATGAAAGAAACACACATATTTTTATGCATTTATTTTATAAGTTTCAACAATGATATGGATCAAACTTATAAACTTCATAAAATTTCAACGCAATTTGATATTTTATTATCTCATTTTATTTTGATGTATAGTATATAATATAATTTTGAGGTAGTCTAATAATTCTCAGCTCGTACTTTTGAATCAATGATTTTTTTTAGTGATTCAATGAATAATATAATATACCAACAATCAACAAATTATGAAGGTATAAATATATGAACATACACAAACTAGCTAAAATTTTCACAAGGCTCAAATAAGCAAAATAACTTGTTTATTTATTTATTTAATTTCTTTGTCCATCACAAGGTACTCAACTTGAGCAACCTTTGGATTGTAGGGACAAGTAGTGCATTACACTTATTCATAAAACACTTGTTATACACTTATACTATATATTGGTGAAGCTTCAAGCTAGCTGGAACTTAACTTTGTATGGCGCATAACTTAGAGCTAGACGCTTTCCATAGTTCTGGTCATCATATATCCCTACATCCATGCATGGATAACTACAATCCTTGCACACATTTGGACTTGGGCAATAAGTAAGCTTGTAGGCATCCTCATACTTCTCAATCTTGAACCAGTTCGCAATTGTGTCCCTACTAGGGTTCCCAATAACACCACCGGTGGTCACAAACCATTGTCCAGTCGAATAATCATAGTCCTTCAGCTTCCACACGTTGGAGTTTGGACAGTCTGAATCGTACATGAAATCGATGTTGAGATCGGTATCGACACGAATAACACCTTTCTTAGCATTAATAGGTGTGAACACCAATGGTAGGCCTTGGTAGTAATCAACGGCCACAACATCGAGTGGACATGTCCATTGTTGATACCCTGTGTTCTCTAGGGTAAGGCCACCTGTGTTAGGGGAAGCGGGGATAATATAGTAACTGACACCGGCTCGAACCTTCTTGCCTGAAATGTCAACCACTTGCTCCGGTGCAGCACCAGCTGCACCGAGCAGTGGCTTTGTGCTCAAGGCAATCAGAAGGACAAAAGCTAGCAATGTGGTCTTCATATTGCTTTGTTATAAGAACTTTGTGAAGTTTAATTTGTGTTTGATTTCTTGTGATGACTTATGATGGAAGAAGTGCATGAATTTATAGGCTAAGGGATGGGTTTAATCAGTGGACTAGTGTGCAACAATGGTCATGGATTTCAACTCATACAATTGGCCATTATTAATAAACACTCAATTTATCATCAGCAATTACTTTTGTAAAGTTTGATTATCGGGTTGGAAAGATTTGAAGTTTGGGATGAACATAGAACTTTAATTTGTTTTCCTCTCTTAGTCACCAATTAGTGCCTAACTTAATTTTTTTTACTGGACCAATGGTATCTCTCAACCCGATAGGTCAATGACTAATTTATCGCAGTGTGGAGTTCCATTTAAGGGTTCAACCGCTGACCAACAGGTTACTGCATACACAAGGCGGGATCGAACCCCCGACCCTTGTTTAAGCGGACAAGTGAGTTAACCACTTGACTAACCCAAGTTGGTTAGTGCCTAACTTAATTTTAGTGTATGTTAATTAGTAAGTTTGCTCCGCTGTGTTTAGCTTAGGATGTGAAGTGAAAAGAAGATAAGCCCATAGAACAATATATTTGTGTTCTTTAAATTAAATATTTTTAAGGTTTTCTAGTGCGATAATAACAACCATATTTCTTTCCCATTTTTTTCTTCTTTAATTTATTTCTTTGTTTTGCGGATGGTATATATAATACATTGTTCTTAATTTAATATTTTAAATTGAGGCAGTTCGGGATGGGGAAAATTGTAGTATTTTGCTCATGGTTTTGTATTTAGACGACTGTTTTTGCAATTTAATTACTAACATTTTGTAATGTCATTAAATTGAATCAAATTATTTTACAAGTAAGTCTGTTAAAAGATTTTACACTCATTATCAATGGAGATTTCAATTATTTTACTTTGATTTACAGCAGAATTCTTAATTGTTATAGACTCTTTAGGTGTCAAAATTATGCTTGCTTGTGAAAATGAAGTAATATAGTACTCAGCTTTTTCATAATCGATCGATCATTAAGGAGTATAATATTAAAAATACCATAATATTGGGTGAACAATAATAAATTTTCATTCAATACTAATCAATAATATAAAATGTGTATTTTACATGTAATATAATATGATGTGTTTTATATCAATAATACATGATCAATAATGAAAAAACAATCAAACCATCCACTCATTGAACAATTTTTTGGTCTAAAAAAATTCTCTTTCAAAAGTTAATTTTTAGCAGGTTGAGTGATTGTGACTCAAAATTCTTATATTGGCTGATTTCTTATTGTGCAAATAGCAGTACTCGTTTCATATATAGTATATATTACTTACCTGTCAATGGGTTATTTGACAATTTTTAGCCCAAAAAAATTCCGTTTAAAAAAGTTAGTTTTTAGTGGACTGAGTGATTATGACCCAAAATTTCTATATTGATTAACTTTTGACTAACTTTTTATTATATAAATAGTAACACTCTAATCAACAACAAAAAATAGTAACACTCTAAAAAGTTTTGGAATCAACAAATATTGCTCTACTTATCAAAAGATTGAAATGTACCATTACTTTAATTTCTGGTGACGGTAAAGTTATTAAAATATATTACCTATAATCTAAAGTTTTAGAATCATAAAATATTTATCCATCTAATAGTAATTGAAGTGTTAGTCGATATAAAAATTAAGAAAAAAATTGAATTTAAAAATCAATTTTCTAGGAAGGAATTTAATGGAGACAGGTTAGGTTGGCAAAGGGAGAAGAAGGGAAATGATGAATTGATATTTATCTGAATATATAGATTCAAAATGAAAAATAAAAAAGGAAATTATGAAAAAAGGGTGAATTAAAAAAAAATAAGTAATAAAAATAGTGAGATCCACGTATTTTATGAGTTAAATATTTGGATGATTTGAAAATTTTAATATTATAGAGAAGAGTTACATAGGGGAGAGAAAATAAAGAAGATTAATTTATTCACTCATGTCAAGGTATAAAATACTTGAACAACCTTGCATTATTGTAACCTTGAAAGGACTGTATTAGTCCATTATTACACTTTTTCATCAATTATTAGTTTACATACACATATAGATGGAATTTATCATATCATATCATATTTAGGTGAAGCTCAAGCAAGTTGGAACCGAACTTTGTATGGTGCATAACTCAGAGCCAAACGCTTCCCATTCTGGTCCTCAAATATCCCCACATCCATGCATGGATAGCTACAATCACTACACACACTTGGACAATAAGACAACTTATAAGCATCCTCGTACTTCTCAATCTTGAACCAATTTCCAACCGTGTCCCTACCGGGATTGCCATAAGCACCAACGGTGCTCACGAACCACTGTCCGGTTGAATAATCGTAGTCCTTAAGCCTCCACACCGTGGTGTTGTCGGGACAGTCTAGAAAGTTCGGGAAATAGATGTTGAGATCGGTGGAGACACGAACAACACCTTTTTTAATGTTTACGGGATTGAACATCAATGATAGGCCCGAGTAGCCATCTACGACTATAACATCAAGTGGGCATGTCCATAGTTCACCTATACTAGTGAGGGAAAGTCCACCGGCTACTTCACGGGAAGCCGGGACGATGTAGTAACTAACACCGGCTCGAACCTTCTTGCCTGTTGTGTCAACCACTTGCTCTGGAGCAGGACCGGCTGCTCCAAGTAGTGGCTTTGTGCACAAGACGGCGAGAAGGACCAATGCCAAAAATGTGGTCTTCATTGTGTGATTGCTAGTGTATATAAGGTGTATATAGTTGGTGTTAATTTTGGTGAGTTGAGATGTAGAAGAAGTGCATGAATTTATAAGGAGGGGATGGACTAATAAATTAATGTGCAAAGGGTGGCCATTGTTCAATGGTCATAGATTTCAACTCATACAATTGGCTATTGAGAACTCAAAAGTCAAAAATCTTAGTAAGAACTAAGAAGTGTATGTAAAGTTTTCTTTACATCTCTGAATCTAATTGCCAACATTAAGGCCTAACTTTCAGTATCATGTTCGAATAAGCTAAGCTAAGAAGGAACAATGTGTTAGACACGAAAGCTCTGCATCAATACATCTAGCCCACAGATCAATATTTAATAAGCCCATAGATTAGTGTTTAATTTTTTTATTGCTTTTGAAAGCTTTCATTCTATTGTGATATTAATGAATATTGTTTTTGTATAGTTTCTAATTTTCTTTTTGCTACATTTAACTTTGATTTAATTTCCGCCTTCTAGCTCCTAAAAATGTACTATTGTTGTTAATTAATGCAAGTTGGAGCAAGAAGAGTAGTGACCTTGTGTCACATGGTCTATCTATCAAATGGCATTCACATTTATCTCAAGAACCAACTTGACTTTTTGCAGTGAACCATGAACTCTAGATATGTCAATAGATTATAGTCTTAGCAATGCACTTCCATGAAGTACAGATTTTAGCTGATCCTCTGTGATTGTCTTAGCAATGTTGTTTATATATAAAATCTTCTGAAATGATATACCATTTTCAAATTGGTTGAAGATTAAGTTATAACTATCATTTAATCAATACGGGTAGGGAAATATTAGGAGAAATATCTCATTATATATGATGATTTGCCTCGATTTACGAGTCACTCGAACTTCGAACTTGAATAATATTATATTAACACCTTAAATTGTATTGATAAGACACATATTTTATCATTATTGAATGTGATGGATAAGTATAATAAATAGCAACTATCACAACATTCAATACTGATAAAGTGGATATTTTATCCGGACACCTAATTTATATTGAAATAACATTTATTTTCAAATTTATTTTGTTGTAAATTAGGAATATACATACAAACTAAAGATGAACAAAAAAACTAGAAATTATTGCAGAAGACTCAAAACAGGACAACAACATGATTCTTTATATATATATATATATTCTTTCTATTGTCTCTATCAATGAGTGACAAAAAAATACTTTGATAACCAAAAATACACACAAACTCTCTTCATTTCTTCATCATTTGCTTTATTTCAAAACAGGGAATAATACAATACAACAATCATAGTAAAACACTGAAAGGGGTAAATAAAATTAAATAAACCATATTCATAATTTCATATCATAGCCAAATTAAATCATATATATATATATATATAATCTTTAATGGTAATAATCTTTGATGTGATGGATGAAATACTGATGTACGTCTATCATTTCCGTATATATATATATATATATATATATATATTATTAAGCTTGCTTGAACTGAACTTTTAATGGCACATCAGTGAGAGCAAGACGCTTGTTCTGATTCTCATCCACATAAATCCCAACATCACTACACTTAGGCTTACAATTGATGATGCTACAAATTGCAGGACAATAAACAATCTTATAATCATCGTCATACTTCTCTACCTTGAACCAATTCCTAACCGTTTTCTTTCCCGGCTTACCCAACGAACCTCCCGTTGTAACAAACCACGTTCCCCTAGTGGAATCGAGGTCACCAACCTTCCAAACGGTACTGGATTGAGGACAACGGGTTGATTCGGCGTAGAATTCGATGTTCACATCCCTCGAGATGTTCACAACGAATTCGCGGCGAGTCATGCCGTGGAATATGATTGGGAGGCCATGGTTTGTGTCATCAACAGCCACAACATCAAGAGGACAAGGTGGTTGTTGTTCTGTTTTTGTGGTGTTGGTAAGTGCAAGGGCATTAGCAACACTTGTGGAGGGAATTATTGGAAGGACATAGTAAGTGGAACCAAGTAAGATTTTTCCTCCTGAGATGTCAAAGACTTGATCAGGGGTAGAAGGGTAATAATCATGATTTGCTTCTAGCAATTGTGTAGTGATCAATGAAAAGAGAAGGACAAAATATAGCAATGTGATCTTCATTTAATTTGTTGTGGCTGAATAATTTTTGTGTTTGTGTTTTTGGTTGTGATAATAAGGTAGCTTTAGTGTGTGAATTTATAGAGTTTGTGTGAATAAGATTGATCCATTGGATTATTGATATGTATGTACAGAAACAATATATAGTCCATGATTTTGACCAGAACAATATATATACACAACAATCATTAGTACTCTATAATCTGAAATTCTCTTGTGTTTTTTTTATTAAACTAAGCATATGCATATCTATGTGCTTGGTATATATAGTGTTGGCAAATACTGGTTTTGGAGACAGGGTGCCAAAAAGATAAATTAAGAAGAGAAAGTTTAATGGGAGTCTATCATATGCCAATTCTCATCCTATTTAATGCCGCCTAACTATATTATTGTTATTATTATTATCTAATTAAAAAAAGAATGCGGCTAATGCCTATTTGGTCCAAACTATACTTTAAGGCTCAGTTAAAAGGATTCTAAATTCCCAAAAAAAAAAAATTAGAAAATGTTAAATGTATATAGTACAGTATTCTTCGATTAATTTTTCACCTCATTTAAATGCTGGCAACTTTGATAAATATGTTTACAACTTGTCAACATATTTCTCAAAGTTGACAACATTTGAATGGATGGAGAGACAATGTGATATGTACTAATAACACTCCAAAAAAGTTCTATATACTTTAATTTAGAAAAAATTCTTAAATGAGCTGAGAGCAAATAATTTTTAAAACATACATATGAGCCATAGTGAGAAATAGAAAGGGGTTAAATTTTATCTATAAGTATAAAATAGTTTATATTTTATTTATAGAGTTAAACCTCAAATTAGTCCTTCACTTTTGTATGCGTGAATCAAATTAGTCCTCCACTTTAATTTTTGCTCAAAATAGTCCTTCACTTTGCACTTTGTGAATCGAATTGGTCCTCCATTTATTTTTTATGTTATAACTCTGTTAATTTCTGCTGAAATGGACTGTTTATTGCTAACTTAGCAAGTACTATGTAATCCTAGAAATTCATAACTCCTATAATTCCTCCAATTTTACTTTGTTTGAATCAAAATAGTTCTCTTTAAATAAGAGTAGATGATTATTTTGATTCAAAACAAGTAAAATGGATGACTAATATGAGTTATATGTATTTATAGGGTTACATGTAACTTGTCAAGTTGATATTTAACCTTCCATATTAGCAGAAGTTAACGGAGTTATGAAAAAGAATGTCAAGAGGACTAACTTGATTCACATATTGTAAAGTGGAGGACTATTTTGAGCAAAAATTAAAGTGAATGACTAATTTGATTCACGCATGTAAAATAGTTGACCAATTTGAAGTTTAACTCTTTATTTATATGTCAAAAATTAAATAGTGTAGAACAAAAAAAAATTTGCTAGATGTACCTAATAAATTAACTCTCTTATTTTAGTTGTTTTTGGATTCTCCTTGACTTGAGCTTTGAAGTTAGATGCTAGATACATCTTATTCAATTTACTATTTTTGAACATTAGATCGGAACAAAATATGTCCATAAATCTCTTTGTACCAATGGGATGTGGTAATCAACCTTCTTTTCTAATTTTTACTCTTCCATTTAGAAAAGAAAATAATAAAAGAGTCAGGACATCTAAATCTTATCATTCTTATTAATTAATTATCTTATTATATTTATTTATATTTACCCAAAAAATAACTAAAATTCTCAGTTATTTAATTATACATTGATCTTTAGGTGTCCATAATGATGTCTTAATCATCATTAACTCAAAGTATACTTCTCAACCAAAAAACTTTCTGACTAAATGATATGAATATTTTTTTTAGAAAAAGTGTCAATACATTGGACCAAAATAAGTGTGAATTAATACCTTCAACAATTATATCTTTTTCTTTCATTTTAATTATCCATTTCATAAGAAAATGTAACTTTATTAATAATTGGTTGTGATGATATACATATGCTCCAATGACAATTTTGAATTTTCATGATAATTAACATTAAATTGGTGATGAAGATTGAAATTTTTTATTTCTCAATGTTAGGAAAAAGGAGTAAAATACTGTAAAGTTGGTTTCTAA
The DNA here is from genome assembly GCA_013621005.1 of Aeschynomene evenia. Taxonomy (NCBI): domain Eukaryota; kingdom Viridiplantae; phylum Streptophyta; class Magnoliopsida; order Fabales; family Fabaceae; genus Aeschynomene; species Aeschynomene evenia. The sequence continues at coordinate 31,336,347 of CM024267.1, forward strand.
GTTATTATTATATATCACACTTCAATGAAATTTGATCCAACACATATAACAAAAGACTATCAAATTTCTTTCATAATTGAAAAAAAAAATGACAAAAGCATACATTTTATTCCTGCATCTTTCCTGATTCAATCAACTATATATTTATTTTATTCCACATCAAGAAACCCAGCATTGAACAAAACATTGAATAATACACATATTATATAAAATTTGTTCAAGAATTGATGGTTCATTCTTCATCATGCAGATGGTTGAAACCGAACTTTGTAAGGCTCATCAGTGAGAGCCACACGATGGTTCCCATTACTATCCACAAACACCCCAACATTCTTGCAAAGAGGCTTGCAAGTATTACACACTGTGGGGCAGAACACAAGCTTGTAATCATCATCATACTTCTCAATCTTGAACCAATTGCTAATTGTGTCTTTTCCGGGGTTTCCTATTATACCGCCGGTGGTCACAAACCATTGTCCACTCGAAGAATCAAAGTCATCAAGCTTCCAGACTGTGGATTGGGTACAAATCGTCTCGAGGTCAGTCTTGATGTTTAGATCGGTGGAAACCCTAATGACACTTTTCTTAGGGTTAACTGGTGAGAATGTCACTGCCTGGCCGCGAAAACCCTCCACCACTACAACGTTAAGAGGGCAAGTCTCGGACGCTGATCTAGCTATGAGAACAAAACCACTGCCAGCAACGCAAGGTCCACGACCGTCACAAGGAGTTGTAGGGACTGGCCGGATGTAATAGTCCACACTAGCCCGAACAATATTGCCTTCTGTGTCAACCACTTGCTCAGGAGAAGCGTCTGCTGCTCCAAGCAAGGGTTGGGAGCACAAGACAAATAGAAGAACACATGATACTATTATTGGCTTCATGGTTATAGGTAAATAATGCTATAAGATAGATATAAATCTTGGTGGATGTAAACTTATTTATAGGACTTATGGCATTGAACTCAATCCAAGGATATTCATATAATATATGCATTTAAAAAATTAAAGTTAGTGATAGTGGCCAATTCAATAAAGTTTACTTGTTAAATTATACTTCTTCAAATTCTCCATGTCTAGCCATATTTGTCAGCATTGATTGTTCAGGAAGTAATGGTTGTTTAGATGGGATACAGGTATGAGAATAATAATAATAATAATAAAATAATAATTACTCTCCATTTTTGAATGGATAATGAAAAGGACAGGAGCTATATTATAAACATTTGAAATTCAAAATCTGACGAATTGAGTTCATATACCATCACACAGAAAATTATTTTAATAGAAACTCTGTCCCTATAATGGAACACAATTAGCTTTTTTCTTCCCCAAAATATATTTGTTTTGAGTTTGAATGAAGAAGAGAAAAGGATTTGTTGAATTGTCAAATGCAATGACGTAAAGTAAATTATTAGCCTTATCATATAATATGATGTATTTGGTCAATAATTAATCAACAATATCTATGTATTGACCAAAATTTCGGGATTGAATTTTAGGTTTGCATGAATTGTATGTTGTAAATTCTGATTTAACATATATTTGCATAGGTGCTAGGTTAGCTCAATCTTTAACAGAAAAAAAAAAAAAAATTGCTAGAGGCACAACAAAAAAGCAGCCAAAACAGCCAACAAATGGAAATTTGGGCCACAATCACCAAGCCCATTAAAAATATACTCATGATTAAAAGAGTTATTTGGGCCATAAAGTGTTAAATGGGCTTTGTTGGCTGTTTTAGCTTGTTTTTTGTTGTGCCCTAAGCATTTGTGAAAAAAAATTAACAATCTAAAATTCGATATCTATCAACATCTATATAAATTATCTATATCAATTTAAGGTTGGAAGACAGAATAAAGGTAAATGATAGAAGATGACACATTAAAATTAAGGGTAATAAATTGATTATCTAGGTGAAATACAGAAAAGTGGATGTTGTTCTTTTCTTCTGTAAAATAATTTTTTTTCAAAGAAATATTAATGATAATTGTGAAGCAACTGAGTTAATATATAGAAAAAAAAAAATTGTGAAGCAAACTCTTTAGGCCCAAAATTTATCTGATGTGAACTTGACCCAAACCTATTCTAACAATATTTTTGGTTGGAATGCAAATTTGTTTTGTCGCGACACGGGTTGGTCCATATAATTGGCTGGACTAAGTCCTGGAACTTAAAAATATTTTAAATTGAGAATTACAAGTATTTAAGAGTTTAATTTTGATATAGTGGTGATGTAAATAATATATGTTTTACACTGTCATCCAATTAAAATTCTTTATTCGTATGACTTTTAAGGTAATGAAGAAAGAAAACACTATCATAGCTGATGCGCGTGGCAGCACATGATTGGATGATTATGCAAAAATTTTACAGTGGATGAAAATTAAATCCAATATTTAAAACGATTAAGTATTAGGTTTTTACTTTGATATCTTATAAATTATCGGTATCATTATCTAATTAACGGTTATGATTAGATCATTAGCTTAATAAATTTTTTAAAATGGAGTTATTAGTATGTGACTCATTATAATGACAAAAAAATATTAAAAGATATTGATATTTTTTAATTGGCTTAAATATCATTTTAATCCACTAACTTCACATAAATTCTGATTTTGGTCCACTATCTTTAGATTTATCACATTTAGTCCACTAGCTTTCAAATTGTGAGCACTTTTGGTCCACTATTAGTCAATTGGTAAGTCAACGGACACGTCAGCAAAAGTCAACAGTCATGTCAGCAAAGTCAACCGACACGTCAGCAAAGGCAACGTCCATGTCAGCCAAGTCCATGTCCATGTCAGCAAAGTCAACGTCCACATCAACAAAGTCAGCGACCATGTCAGCAAAGTCAATTGCCACGTTAGCATCGTTAAGTCCACGTCAGCACAGTGGACTAAAATTGACAATTTTTTAAAGTTAGTGGACTAAATGTGACAATTCTAAAGATAGTGGACTAAAATCAGAATTTGTATAAAGCTAGTGGACCAAAATGATATTTAAGCCTTTTTAATTTGATAGGTATCGAATAAATCTCAGAATTGTTACGTTTGTTAAAGAGATATGCCTAAATATTATGTTAAAATAAATACCTATTTATTTTAACTAATAATTAATAATTTAAACTTTATAAACACATTAGTTTATATCATTTAATACAAATTTATCAAATTAATAGATAGGTGTATCCCTTTTTTTAGGCTTAATCAATTTATAAGTGGCCCTAGATTTACTTAATTTTTTAATTAGGCCATATAATTTAAAAAGTTTTAATCAAGTCTTTATATACTAACAAATACATACAATTAAATATTCAAGAACTTGATCACAATTTGACCTTATTGGCTTAAAACAAAAATATAAATATCTAATTTGAGCATTTATTCGGTACCCAATATTTTTGTTGGGTAACGGTATCCAATTGTATGTTTAATCTATTAGTACATACTAAAATAGTCTTGCTATGTGTACAACACATAATACTTACAATGTAACAAACAACGTATAAAACGAAAATTATGCAACAGAATTGAAAAGCGTGTGTTTTGCATACCCACTCTCATGGACGCGCGCGTGTACAGTACGCGCGTAAGCGAACATATTCTAACACATAAAATGAACACATATTTCAATTGCAAATGAACACATTTGATTATCAGAAATGAACATATTTATTTATTATAATAAAACACATTTAAGTAGAAAAAATGAACGCATTTACATAAAAAATATCTGAAGCTCATTAATCTTATCTCTTTGCATTATATTATGTGTTTAATTTAATTAGTTAAGGTGTATGCATGTGTTCATTTTGCATTTTATTATGTGTTCAATTACAATATAAATATGTGTTCACTTTGCATTGTATTATGTGTTCAGTTGCGGTATACTTATGTATGTGTTCACTTTGCATTATATTATGTGTTCAGTTACAATATAAGTATGTGTTCACATTACATTGTATTGTGTTCAATTACAATATATATGAATATGTGTGTGTTCATTGTTTCATATTATGTGTTCATTGTGACTTAACTTTAATATATATGTATTCATTTGTTAATAAATAATTTTATGACCGAAGTATTACCTGAAGTGTTCATTTTAACTTGTCATATGTGTTCATTTAATCTTATACAATGTGTTCGTTGCGCAGAATTAGTTCTAATCTGAAAAGAAAAATAATGTTCTTGTTTGAAATTAAAACAACCTGATATAAACAAAGATTGAGTTGTATGATGAAAAAAAATCAAGAATCTCATTAGATATCACAAGAATCATTGTTAAAAATAAATTTAGTTGATGAACATATGAAATCTACTTCTTCATCATCACTTATGCCATTGTTATACAAACAAGTTGCAGAGAAGAGTTACAAAAAAAAAATAAGTTTTCTAAAAGTAAAATGAAACAAAAACAAGAATCATACAAAAAAAAGAGTGGATATCTTGATTGAGTGAAGAAAAAAGAGTGGGTATCTTAATTAAGAGAAGAAGAAAAAGAAGAAGAAGAAGAAGAATGCAGAAGCAGAAGAAACTGGAAGAAACACAAAAAGAAGAAAAGAACGAAAACGAGATGAGCGCGTGGGTGCTCTTTGCATTAATTTCGTATATGTGTGTCACTTATACGTTGTAAAGTACGTTGTTTGTATAATGTGTTGTGCAAATAGAATTTCCGCATACTAAAATAAATATAATTTGATACTAACAGAGCACAGTAGTCGTGGTCACAGTCTTACTGGATGCGTCTCATTTCTAATCACACCCCTTCTTTCTCTTTCTTTCGCATAGCGCTCTCTCTCTCACAGCATGATATGGTAAGGAAGATATGATCAATAATAACAATAACTATAAGAATATAATATATATATATATATATATATATATATATAATTACAATAATATCTTTGCATTAATCCAATCAGTTAATTTAATTTAAGCCTTGATGAACCGAACTTTGTAAGGCACATCAGTGAGAGCTAGAAGCTTGTTCCCATTTTGATCCTCATAGACTCCAATATCCCTACACTGAACCCTACAATATTCACAATAACTTGGGCAATAAACAACCTTATAATCCTCATCAAATTTCTCAATTTTAAACCAATTCTTAATGGTTTCCCAATTTGGGTTCCCCAAAACACCCCCACTAGTCACAAACCACTTCCTTGTAACCCTATCAAATTGTCCAATCTTCCACACTGTTGATTGAGGGCAACTTGTTTGAACAGAGAATTTTATGTTTAGATCTGTAGATACATGAACATAACCTCCTTTCTTTGGTTTAATTTGTGTGAAAGATAATGGTTGGCCATGGTATCCATCCACAACAAAGACATCAAGAGGGCATTTCTTGTTGGATACTTTTTTGGAAAGCACAAATCCGCCACGACCGAAATTCGTGTGTTTGGTAATAGAGACAGGAATGATGTAGTAATTGGAACCTTCTAGAAGCTTCTTACCTGATGTGTCGACAATTTGTTCGAGTGATGAAGAACCAAATAATCCTCCAAACAACAGTTTTGTACATAAGGCAAAGAGATTGAGAAGTGCTAGTATTGTGATCTTCATTATTGGCTAGTATGTAGTTGATAGAAGCTAAGTAACATGAATTTATAAAATCAATATATATAGCAAGTATCACAAATTAATTCACACCCTATGCCATTGAAATGGTTATTGGTAATAGTCCACATTTTTTGTTGACTATTAAAGAAAACATGCCTATAAAATTAAATGCTTAATAATTTACTATGGTCAGCATCAATTGTTTTTGAAGCCATCAAATGAAGAAATGGGTGATGGTTGACTTCTTTTCCTGATTGAATTCTCCCGTTGTTTTTTTGTTTGGTATTTTAATTTTTAGTAGAGGAAGCCTATATAATATATGTAGGCCAAGGTTTGTTAAATCAATTACCAATAATAAATGGTCAACAATAATACATATGCTTTTTCTTGCTATAGTGTTAGAATAAGCTAGCTTAGTCTAGAGTAAAGGATAAGCTCTAGATAAATAAATCAAAAATATTATTCGTACTTTTATTATATAATTAAAAATAAATAAATTGCCTATTATTTTTTAGTCTAGAATTTTTTGTTTTAGTTTTTCTTTCTTGGGCCTTTCACACAATAGCTACGATACCTGTTGGGCTCATTTTTTTCATGTAGTATGAACGACCAAAACGTTTTTTTTGAAGCAGAGTGTACTTGATGGACCACGCCTGATGATTAGATTTTATGATGTTGACCCAAAAACAAAAGATCATAAAATCGTACTACCTCCATTCCAAAATAATAGTCGTTTTGACTTTTTTGGTTTATTAGAAAAAATGAACCTAGACACAATTTGCATCTAGGTACATTAGTTTTCCAATGAACCAAAAAAGTTAAAACGACTATTATTTTGGAATGAAGGGAGTAGATAATAATGACTAATTTTGCAGTGTAAAAGTAGTAGAAACAAAATGTGTTAATTTTATTCATTCATCACATGAAAAAGATCCAAATAAATACACTTTTAATATATAACTTTGGGAGGGGTATCTGATCAAGCCTTCTGGAACTTAACTTTAAAGGGAACATCACTAAGAGCCAAACGCATTCTCTTATTCTTATCCACAAACATCCCAATATCTTTGCACAAATAATGCTTACAAGATTGGCACAAATTAGGACAATACACCAACTTATAAGCACCATCATACTCCTCAATCTTGAACCAACTTAGTATAGTTTTTGGGCCTGGGTGGCCCAATACACCACCAGTGGTCACAAATACCTGCCCCTCATCATCATCACCAAAATTTTCAAGCTTCCACACTCTAGAATATTGGGGGCACCTATTTTCATCAACATTATTAATGAACCTTATGTTGAGATTGGTGGAGACATGAATAAGACCTTTCTTAGGGTTATTAATAGGAGAGAAATTGAGTGGAAGGCCTTGACTTGCTTTCATAATTACAACATCAAGAGGACATGATGATGATGATGATTGAGTCATTGTGTCAAGGGTAATGCCTCCACTACTATTGAAACAACTAACAAAGCCACATATTGTGAAGGGCACTGCAGGGACAATATAGTAATTTTCATTGGCTCTTAGGGTTTTGCCTGAAGTGTCAACCACTTCTTCAGGTGATGAAGAAGCAGTGGATGAGATGATGAAGGTAGAGAGAAGAAGAACTAATAATAATGCTAGAATTGTGCTATTCATTGTTTCTTCTTTTTTTGTATAAATGGGTGATGTGTGATTCAAAGTGATTTGTGTTTTTGGTTTTAAATTAAAGCATCAATTTATACTGCCTAGTTCCGTATGATTGACGATTCTTGTTTGTGGGTTTGCGTGATATTTAATTGTTAATAACGGTGGTCCACAAGATAAATACGTTTAATTAGTATTAAACGTGTAATTTATATAATATAAAATGTGTATTATATGCAATATATATATATATAAAAGATATATTTTATATTATATATAGGATACTAATTTAATCTATTTATATTGTACTCGTTTAATTATTTATGCACCAAGGGGCAAGGTCCATGATTTGCCTAATACTATTGGCTAAAATTGACTATTGTACTATCATTATGAATCTATTTAAGATTTCGGCTTATAAAATAATATTTTATTTGCACATTGTTCCGGATGTTATCTACTCAGGCGATTTTAATAAAATAAATAATAACTTAACTTTAAATTTTTTGTTTTTTCTAAATAATCGATATTTTATTTTCATTTTACATTCTATACTTTTCAGGTGTAAAATTGAATTTTTCCTTTTTTGTAAAATGTCAATTTTCACATCTATATATTAATTACATGCTGAGTTTTAAAATTTGATAAAATAATTGTTGAAGAAAATTTCTTCTCGCCTCTTCAATTGTTGACTTTACAGAGTTAGTAATGCTATAGTAAACTCTCATTTTTGGTGTAAAGAATGCATTTTTCTTTTTAATCTGTTTTCATTCAAATACAAGAAGTCAGTGATATAGCGAGACTAATCCATTTTATTTATCCGAAATTAATGACACCATAACTTTCTATACATAATATATGATATGTGTCATATATAAGTTTATTATACATATAATATATATTACATATATATTATGTATAACACACGTTAAATACTAATATGACATATTCTTTTATATAACAAACTTATTTATTTATTATAGAAGTTTTAATATAATAATTTATCAGGCAAGCTGAAACTTAACTTTGAGCGGAGCATTACTTAAAGCAAGACGTTTGTTCCCATCTTGATCCACAAATACCCCAACATTCTTGCACACATTAGGACAATAAACAATTTTACGGCTGAAAAACTAAACTTATTTCAGTAATCGTTTATTTATACAATCACTTTTTTATATAATCGCTTATTTAAGGATAAATTTATGTTTGGATAGTTTAGCTGAAAAGTGACTTTAAGTTAATCTATGATGTAACACCCTAATATTTAATCCTTTATGCTTAAGTCATAATTGATCAATTATCATGTGTTACTTCTTGATTTCATTGCGGAATTTTTTTTTTTAATATTCTTAGTTGAAAATATAGATTATTATTTTTGTAAAATCTAAAAATATGGACTCTGCGTGTACTAACGTTATATACGCCCTGCATAAGAAATACTTATCAAATACATTACTTTCAGGCAACTAACAATACAATCCACAATTACAGTCATCCATACAAGTATTTTTAATTAGCATAGTAAATCATAATAATACTTAATAAAAATACAACACTATTAAATGCTCCTTCGGGTATTTGACGTCGTATACCCTTAGTCACATTTAATAGAAAAAGGAAATCAACAATCAACATGTATTTCTGAATATAACGATTCAGAATTATTACAATCATCCAAGTTGTAAAATCTACAACACCCCTTTAAGGTGTATTTGAAACTCCACCTATCACTTCATCTGGAAAACAAGACAGAAAAGGAGATGGGGTGAGATACTTCGATAAGTAACTCAGTAGGTTTTACATAGGGTATGAATGTGGATGTCATCGTTCTTGCTTCCAGGCCCTTCGGGTTTACTTTTGAAATAAGTGAAAGCGCACAATGTTCAATTTTAAGTTTTCGCAATCATTAATCCCGAAGCGACGTATCTTTTAAATGCGTCTTACATATATAATATGAATGCTAACATCATTATTCACATAACATACATCATCGATCATATCATAATCCTTGCATACATATCATGAGATACTTTTGTAACCTTACTCATTACAAAGCATCGTTATTCATAATTTTTCTTTCATTAACTTGACTTAACCTTAGGCACTTTCTTGGCATAACTTTGGCAACCTTTGGCCAACATATCCCCTGGTAATGAGCTCATACCTCTAGTCGTCTTTCTTGGGGTATTCACCTTCCCTTTACACAATTGCATTGTTTTGTAAATGTTGCCAGCATTTACAATACCAACCCAACTGAGTATTATCGAAGGCTACTCATTCATCTTTAACTTTCATAATTCATTTACCTCAATGTCATAAACATTCCATAATCATTTATAACATAATAATCATACATTTAACATCATTAATCAAACAAAACATAACACAATCTTTATAAATTCATTCAATCATCAACAAATATCATCATTGTCATAATTTCATCAAACATTAATTAACATGAATCATGTAATCATTCATATACCATCATAACTTCATAATTCCAGAATAAATTATCATAATCATAAACTTATTTCAGAATTACTATCATGACATAATCATCATCAAATTTAACAACCCAATCAATTGCAGATTTTGGGACAGATTCAACATGATTTACCAATAAAATCACCATAATTATAAAATAGCTAATCTGACCTCCATATTTTTATGAGATAAACTATACTGATCATTACAACATCTCCAACAAACAAAACTCAAAAATAATTTATACAGAGAGAGAAATAAATCTCACAATAATGCTCATTACAAAGAACTCAGCACTGCAATTTCAGATTAAAACGTATCTTTACATATTTTTCTGTATTAATCTAGAAGGTATTTGATTCTGAAAATTTTTAACAAACGTCCTACATATCTTAGCTTTCCAACCAATTTAACTTCACTAAATTTCATTTAGTATATTTTTAATTATGAATTTGTGAACACTGACTGCCCAGTTTAAGAGCCTGATTCTGTGAGTCAACTTAAAAAATTCATAACTTCAAAAATATAAAGCCAAATTAAGTGATTTCTATTGGAAACCCTTTATAATTGAGTTAACTTACATGGAAAATTAAAACCAACGAAAAATCATATCTGTATAAAAAGAACCGAATTATTTTGTAAAACATGTCTATACGAGTTTTCTCCTAAGATTTTGGTAGTATGAACTTCTTATAACTTTAAATCATCAAATCAATTTAAATCTCATTGTACCATCATAAAATTATCAATAACATGTACTTACACCCATATAAACATGTTAATATCATAAGTATGAAATATTATGCATTTTAACACAATCAAAAACCCAAATTCTTAGTGAAAAACCCCCTACCTCAAGGTGTGGACTAAAATGATCTTTGTTGAACTTGTAAGGGTTGTTATGAGCTTGGTTCTTTCCCTCCTAAGAGTTGAAATTTCGTGCTCCTTGTATGTGTATGTGTTGTGATAAAACAACTTCAAGAACTTGGCTTGAAAACACTTAAAAATCAAAGCTAAGGTTGTATATGACTTAAGTGATGTTCTTGTGATTTTTGTGGCTGTGAAAAACTTGTGTTTATTGATGAATCTCTTAAGAAAATAAAATGGTTGAAGGTCTCTAATGGAAGAAGGTGTTGATCTCTAGCTTGCTGTGTGTTTTATTGGTTTTATGATGAGATTTGGTGGTGAAGATAATGAAAGGATGGATTTGAATATGATGATAATGCTTAGTGAAATTATGAGGATAATGAAATATGGGAGAGGATGATAATAATATAGGATACTAGCATGGTGGCATGGAGGCTACGTGCTTATGCCTTCATTTTCATTTTTTTTAAAACATTATTAGTATATGCTAGTATAAAATTACACTACTAGATATCATATCTTATCTCAAATATAAAAATAAAAATTATTATATTGTACTAATACTTTTATTTAATATATTAACACACAATTACATTTATTCTTACATTCACTTTTACTCATATACATACAAGATGTATTTATTTTGTCTTATCAATAACATAGTTATTTTTAAATTATGGGATCCTCTTAACTTTAACTTTAATGATTATGTTTAAAACATAATCATGATGTCTTTTGCATTATAAATATTCCTTGACCCCATCAATAATTAAAGTCTTCACCATTTACCTTCTTAATCATTCACTAATTACCTTTCGTAATATTTTTACTACGGTAAATAATTTTTACCGTATATAGTTAAACATCACAAAATTACACATCATCATAAGCAAGATAATTAGTTCTAATTAACACAAATTATTATGATAAAACATCATTAACTCATAGAATAAAAATCGGGGTATTACATATGATGTTTGGATTGTTAAAAAATAATCGTTTTTTATTAGTTAATTACTAAAATGGGTATAAAATGATTTATTATGAAAGAATTTAATAACTAATAGGGGTAGATTGGATATTTCCTATTAGACATAGATAAAAAAGTTGTTTTTTTAAAAAATAAGCTTCAAATACTAGTTTAACTTATTTTACACTCTAACAGTTTTTTTTATCAAATTCAACAGCTTAAATTATTATCAAAGTTCAACCAAACATAACTGATTTTTTTCTAACAGCTTTTTTTTTTGAAAAAAAAGCTGTTTTGGAAGTATTCCCAAACATGCACTTATAAGCACCATCATATTCCTCTATTATGAACCAATTTCTAATTGATGGAATCAAAGTCATCAACCTTCCACACATTGGAGTAATGATGAGAGTATCTTTTTTGATTAGTCGAGAACATGATGTTGAGATCCGTAGAGACACGAACACTTCTTTTGAAGTTAATAGGCGAGAATGTAAGTGGCATGACATTGTATCTATCAACAACCACATCAGGAGGACACAATCCGTCGATGTTTGCGAGGGCAAGGCCTCCAGAGCTTCTGCATTTCTGAAAACGTCCACACTTTGTTGCATGCACATCTACGGGGATAATATAGTAATTTTCACCCACTTGGAGATTATTTCCTGATGTGTCAACTACATGATTGGGCGGCGCAGGGTAAGCTGCTCCAAACAATGGTTGAGATTCAGGCAAGAGAATAAGGACTAATGTTGTGTTCTTCATTTTGTATGTATATAGTTATACTAATAAGGTTTTTGGTATTTGGTAATTAGTGATGGATGGAGTTAGTTGGAGGTGAAAGGCATGAATGTATAGATCATCAATACAAAGGTTGTTAATCATCTATGTATTAAATTGTATTTTGATCAAAGATTTGAGCAATACAATTGGCCATTTAAAGTTAGTTTAATGATATATAATAGATTAAATCATCAAGAAGCAGTTGCTATACACGGTGGTTGACATGTTCCTTGAGGTTTGGCTTTATGTTTTTGAACCACTCGAATTAATGTATGTAATTAATAATTAGTAAGGTTAAAACATATATACATGGTTTGGGTAGAACTATGTACTTTCTCCGTTGACCCTTACAATGGTAAATGATTTGTTTTTACTTTTTTTTTTTTATGTCAATGACTATTTCAAAAAGCGTTGATAATTAATTAAAGGGTAAATTACACTGACCTCCCCTGAGGTTTATTAGTATTATACTTGGCACCTCTCTATTTTAACACCTAACATTTACCTCCCCTCACTCATTAAAAAACTAACGGTGTTAAGTTACATTTAACGAAAATGTATAATTACATTTCTATCCTTACCATTTAAAAAACCCAAAAAACCCTACCCATGTAAAATGCTCTTCACTGCCTCTGCTTCTTCTCGTGACCACACCACCGCATCACCCATAGCCACCGCTCTGCTTCTTCTTCGTGACCACCGCCTCTGCTTCTTCGTCGAAGACCCGCTCTGCTTCTGCTTCCGCTTCACCCATAGCCACCACCGCTTCACCCATAGCCACCGCCTCTGCTTCTTCTTCGTGACCACCGCCTCTGCTTCTTCTTCGAAGACCCGCCTCTACTTCTGCTTCCGCTTCACCCATAGTCACCACCGCTTCACCCATAGCCACCATCGCTTCACCCATAGCCACCGCCTCTTCACCGTTCTGCTTCTGCTTCTGCTTCGAAGACAACCGCGCATCCAAAGCCACCATCACCACCGCGGTTCTGTCTATCTTCTATATCAACAACCGTGGAGCACCGTGTCTCTCTCTGTCTTCCATAGCCACCACCGAACGTATGTTAACTTCCCCTAATTTTGATTAAATTTCCCCTAATTGGTTCTGATTTCATGAATTTCCCCTAATGGTGCTGATTTCATGAATTTTCTCTAATTGGTACTGATTTAATGAATTTTCCTAATTGGTACTGATTTAATGAATTTTCCCTAATTGGTACTGATTTAATGAATTTCCCCTAATTGGTTCTGATTTCATGAATTTTCCCTAATGGTACTGATTTCATGAATTTTCCCTAATTGATACTGATTTAATGAATTTTCCCTAATTGGTATTGATTTAATGAATTTTCCCTAATTGGTACTGATTTAATGAATTTTCCCTAATTGGTTCTGATTTCATGAATTTCCCCTAATTGGTTCTGATTTCATGAATTTCCCCTTAATTATCGGCTTCATGATTTCATAAAAAAAGTTTATAAATTGGTTCTGCAGTAGGATCACTTTGCAAATGGGTATAATGTTGGTGCTGCTGTAATGTTGTTGATATTTTATTCATTGCTGTAATGTTTTAAGGAGTTTCGAGTAACATGACTCTAAGATATTTTATTATGTTGATGTAATGTTTTATTAATTGCAGAGGCAAATAATGTGATAAGTTTTCCAAGCCAAACCAACCCCTCATCAACTCGCCAAAAGATTCAGCCAAGAGGAAAAGGAAAACAACAAAATACATGAAGTTCTAGCTTTTGGAATATTTTGCTTTTGCTTTTTGAAGTATATTGACTAGTTATTTTAGTCCACTATTAATACTTTATATTTGGATAGTGAAAAATGTCTTTTTGTTGCACAGTTAGAAAAACACAAACTAAAAATTTGTGAATATGATATTGCTGTGCTCAGGTTTTTTGAGTTTGCACAGCTAGGTATAGTTGGGGTATATAAGAAATATATGCCATTTTTGAGTTTGCACAATTGGGTATAGCTGGAGTATATTTGCAAGCATATTGTTGAATGTATTTCTTTAAGAATTCATTCCGTTGAAAATTGAAATGAACTTTTGTACTGTGGCAGATTTTGATTCTTATTCATACGGTTTTTATGTTGCTTATTTGGTGTTTAGGGAGTGTAAGAGAGTTCTATTTGATGTTTGAGTAATTTAAAATATACTAAAAGGGCCTTTTTGTCCTTTTTTATAAAAAAAAAAGTTAAATTTACAAAAATGCCATTAATGATCATGTGCTTGTCACATGTTTTTTGGGCTGTTAGTTTGACTGTTAGTGAAACTTTTTTGAGGGGATGTTAGTGTAGATTTTTAAAAGTTAAAGGGCTTGTGCTGCATGTTTTGAATATAGAGGGGTGCCAAGTGTAATACTACTAAACCTCAGGGGAGGTCAGTGTAATTTACCTTTAATTAAACCCACTTACGGGCTAGAAGATTTTTTTTTTTTTTTGGGTTGCCCACGGTGTCCGGAGCTTCGCCCCGACTAATCTGTCGCCCCGGGTCGCGTACCTGGGAATGGCAGGTGAGGCTCCCAGCGAGGATTTTTTCCATCCACAAGGCTCGAACCCGAGACCTTGCTTAAGGGACAACAAGCCGCTTACCACTTGTGCCAATCCTTGTTGGTTACGGGCTAGATGAATTATTATGCATATGATGATGATATTTTATTTTCGATACTAATTATAAGCCAAATGCTAAATCTAAAAAGGACAAATACGAAAATAAGTAAATAACGAGTAAGAACATCAATTGTTTGATGGGCTTCATATGCTTGGGCTTCAAGCAGCACCAGCATATCCAAAATAATTCTCATGCAGGCCCAATATCAGACATGATATGAGATTTTTGAATAGATATATTTTGGGTTTTGTTTTTGGCAACAAATCACATATTTTGAAAAAGTTTTTTTTTTAATATTTTGACCAAATTCAGTTTATTCCGAAAAATAAGTATACAAAGATACCAATTTAAAGCTAATTTTAATTACCAACAGAGATAGACACAAGTGACAAATGACTTGTTGTCCTTTAAGCAAGGTTTTGGGTTCGAGTCTTGTTGATGGAATCTTATCTGCCATTCCCAAATACGCGACCCGGAACGACAGATTAGTCAGAGACACCGTGGGCCAAAAAAAAGTTAATTTTAGTTAATACACTCTTAAAATTCAGAGTGCTAGACAAAGTTATTTCAAAAATAAAATAATACATGTTGAATATTAATGAAATGTACAAACATTACTGAATACCAATATACCTCTAATAAACAATTTCGGTTACTATTTCCTATTGGCACGTTTTTAAGATGCCAGGTATCACGTTCACTCTAATCATGCTAGTCTTATGTTAGTTTCTCAGAACAATGCTCACCTCTCTCGATAAGGCTGAACCTTTACTCACCAGTCACCACTATTCATACCACCGCCCTCATATATTATTATTATTAATATTATTTTAAATACTCCCGACATCAATCATATTCCTCACCAACTCTAGAAAATATAAAAACAACGATACTATATAGACATTAAAAAATTTAATGTTTTTGAGACATCTATCATAGTCAATAGTAAAAAAAGAAAGTTGAAATATTATAGTAGAATCATATCAAAATTCAAAATTTATAAGAGTAAATGTGGACATAAAGTATAAAAAATGGATCTCAAAATAGTATTATTGATGTAAAAATATTATCTTTATGCAAGTTGACTAGTTGAGGATCACATTCACCATGTGGCCAGCCACATCCACATGTCCCCTCTTAGGTCCCTATAAATAGAGTCACCAATTTCCAATTCTAGTCATGACCAAAAAAACATCAATACCAATTAAATCCCTATAGCTAAAAATAAACCATGAATCATTCCTCAGTCTTAGCACTTTCCCTCATTAGTTTAGCCATAATTGGCACAACTTCTTTAGCAGCACCAGAACCAGTTCTAGACACAAAAGGCCAGAAACTAAGAACAGGTGTGAAGTACTACATCACACCAGTCCTAAGAGGCAAAGGTGGTGGCTTAACAATTGGAAGCAGTGCCAATAGCACTTGCCCTCTCTTTGTTCTACAAGAGAAGCTTGAAGTGATGAATGGCACACCAGTTACATTCACACCCTTTAATGCCAAACAAGGTGTTATCCTAACCTCAACAGATCTCAACATCAAATCCTCTGTTACTTCATCACAATCATGTAACCAATCATCAGTTTGGAAGCTTCTCAAGGTGTTATCTGGGGTGTGGTTTATCAGCACTGGTGGTGTTGAGGGTAATCCTGGTTCTGACACCATTGTTAATTGGTTCAAGATTGAGAAAGAAGGGACTGATTATGTTCTTTCTTTCTGTCCTTCTGTGTGCAAGTGTTCAACTTTGTGTAGGGCACTTGGGATTTTCACTGATTCTGATGGGACCAACCATTTGGCTCTTAGTGATCAAGTTCCATCTTTCAAGGTTATGTTCAAGAGGGCTTAATTAATTAATTAAATAGTTAGTTAATTAATTAAGTTCTAATTAACCAAAATCAAAGGCAGAAACCAGAAACGATTAATGAATAAAACTAGCTGGTCTATACATCATCAGACTAGATAGGCCTTTGTTTTGCAATAATGCTTATTGTAATAATGCTTATTTTAAAACATAAATATATTAAACTAGTATCCAAGGTGTATTATATATCATACGTAATGTGTGCTATATATAACATGTTATATATATGACATACATTACGTATGATATATAGCCCACGTTGGATACTAGTTAGATGTATTTCTGTTGTAGTACATCCATTATTTTGTTTTGTGTGGTGAGAGAGTGAAACAAATGAATGCCATAAATGCTATATATGCGCACATATATATGTGGTTTTGTTTTAAGTGTAAGCATTTCATCATTTGGAGTGAATTTTGTGAAGGAATGGGTTCACTGAAACCCCCTTAATAATAATGTTAGTTCTTTATACATTTTTTGTGCTCTTTCATTAGTTTAACTGTGTTGAAAAAACAGCAGCAGAGGAAAAGAATAGACTCACAATTTGGTTATGGATAAAGGCTTAAAATCAAGGCAAAGAAAAAAGAAATTACTTAGTTTAGTCAGATTTTCTGACATAACATTCAGATAACAAAACTTTTCCTATTGACAAAAAACTCCACAAATCTCACATATCTAACACTATAACAATGTTCAATTAATTGTCATTTTTCTAGACTTAATTGGCCATGGAAATAGCCTTTTGGAGATTTCTGAATGCTTTCTCATACCTTATAAATCCCATAAACCAAAACTCAGAGTCATCTTTAGTCACAATTTGTATGTACTTGTGTTCTAACTTGTTCACATTCTGGCTTTCATTGACCTCTTTTACCTTCTCTATTGGTATCAAAACCTGCTTGATATCATAACAAAACAAAAGAAACAATAAATATGAAGTTATTAACTTGAGCTTAAAGTTTGTGTTTTGCCATATGAAGATTACCTTGTAAGGTGCACTGAGTGATTCACCAGTTGCAGAAGGGAAATTTGTGGGTCTTTCACTGCAAAATGCAAATTTCTTTGTGGAGATAAAGAGAATTCCAGCAATAGGACCAGCTGTGGTATACAAATAGCATTGAGAAGCTTTCAAGAGTTTCTCATCTTCTTGCATTCCAAAAATGTGTTTGAAAATGTTCCCTCTTCCACCTTCTTGTATAATCCTTGCTCCCAAACTCAACTTACCCTTCAATGTTTCAGAGAGTTTAGGACCCAATTTCACTGCAATAATCCCCCAAAGACATAGGTGTATATGATTAATGCTTAGATAGAATTAACTTTCTTTTTTATGTTTTAGTGTATGTTTGGTTGAAGAATAAAAATGACAAAAGCATCCTATTTTTAGCACTCAACCAAAGACATACTTATAGGTGATGTTTGTTTTCACCGAGTCTGGTTGCAAAGTTATTTAAGTTATTGTTGTTATTGACACTGAAAGCAGAGACACGGGAATCATAGTCATAATTTTATATTTGATAAAACCTACATTGACTCTGCCGTATGACTTCGAAATTCCGCTTTTGGAGTGGATAAAAATTGAATAAATTTATTCACGGGATTAGGATAACTTCATTTCTCTCCATATTATGACCTCAAAATCAAACAGTGAACAGAGTCATTTTTTTACGGACTTCGTGACTCTGTCACTAGAGTCGGTGAAAACAAACGGTTATGTCTTGAACCATGAAATTACCATGTTGATGTATCCTACATGCAAAACTGGTGATGCCTTTCCTTCTTGTGCTCCTCTTTGCATTTTCTTTATCTGCAATAGTAATAACAATAATAGATTAATAGGTACAAGAGAACCCCATCAAGAATAATTTTTTGTTGGCTAATTAAGTCTTGATGAAATGATCAGAGATACAAAAAAATGAAGGAAGAAAAAAGGGTTAATGCTTAATTAACTTCTTACTTGTTTTGTTGTTGGATACAGAGATATTATCAGAGCTAGTAGGACTTTGTAGTGAATTTACAGGCTCTGCAAGAGAAAAGCATCTCCCAGGACCAGGAGAGGCACCAAAGGATTTCTTCATGAGTGACTTCGAAAATCAAATTCAGAAAAATTTTGATATAACAAATTAAAGAATGAATATCTTTGTTATTCTTGTTAACAGCCGTCCAAGGTAGAAGAAACTTTGATTAAAGGTATAAATATGTTTGTTTTTCAATAAGCTTGAGGTTGATATAATAATTTAAAATAATATTAAGAGAAATCATGATTCTGAATAAGCATGTAGCATTTGTTGCTGATCACAAGATTGGAATTCTAATTAAGCAGAATGATATCGATAATAGTATATGTATAATAATTATACATCCAATTAATATTCAACGTGTGTTATGTATCATACGTAATATTTGTTATGTATAACACACATTACATATGACACATAGCACCCGTTAGATGTTAGTTTGATGTATTTCTGTTGTACAATAAAACATTATCTGAATAATATATGAGGAACCCAATATTTTCAACGTCAAAGTTGGCTAACTATTTGGCTTTGATTTTGAATTTTTAAATTATCAACAATTTGGTTGTTAGTTTACCTAAGAATATATGGCTATCCTAGAATCTTCAAGGATGAACAATTTTTCCATGCATTGAAAAAGAAGACTGAAATTTGAAAATCTAGAAGGAAAGAATGCTTGAATATAATTCTTATAATGCAAAATTTCAATAGACACATGTATTACATGATATTATGATTTGTTTATTTATATTAGAATATTTAGTTCATGTATAATAAAAATTACTTCAAAAAAATTAGGTTCTGTTTGGATAAAGAATTTAATAAAATATAAAATATTTTTAGAAAAATAAAAATATTTTATATTTGAAAATAAATAATATAATTATTTATTTTGATTTAAAATGCTAGTTTTTAGAAGGTTATGTAAATATTTTTTAGAAAAGCTAAATATTTTAATTTTTTAAAAATCACTTATAATAACTTTTTTAAGAAGTTAAAAATTACATCAGAAATTAATTCAAATATATATATTTTTTATTTATAAAAAGTTAAGAAAATTCATAAATGATGCTATCCAAACTCAGTCTTAATTCATTAATCTCTATCATTAATTTGTTTTAATGCTAATATCTTGGATTACTAGACAGAAAATTCCAAAGTGAAGTGGGCCTGGGCCTCAAAAGATCAATTTTAGGCCCAATCATTGCCTATTAAAGAAAGAGCTCTGAGTTGACTATGAAGTTTTTCAGAGTGTGCAGAGCCGAAACCTAAAACCCTTCGCGTCGCTCAGTTCGCTGAATCCCGCCATGGATCCTCAACCCGAGCCAGTCAGTTACATCTGTGGAGGTTCGCCCTCTCTTCTCAACCGTTTTCTTCTCCTTTTCCTGTTCGAAATTATTGCAGAAGAAAACACATAGTAAACACAATTAGCTTCAATTCAACCTCTGAAATTCATAGCTTAGCTGAGGATTCACGCTAGTGTGTTAATTTCAATTTTTCATAGTGGTTTACTTAAATCCGTAGGTTACTGTGAACATTCTCAGCAGTTGTCTATTGATCCTTTCTATTCGTGCGCTTGTTTTTTATTTTTAGGGTTTTGAAAGCGAATTTATGATTTTGCGTGTTTTGCCTGCAGATTGCGGGATGGAGAATACGCTGAAACCAGGTGATGTTATACAGTGCCGTGAGTGCGGTTATCGAATCCTTTACAAGAAGCGCACTCGTCGCAGTAAGACTCTCATTACAACATTCAATTGAAATATCTGTTTCTAGAAATTGATTTTTTTGCTGCTTAGTTGCATTAGTACTGATTTGGAAGGGTTAAGTATTCAACACAAATTTTAACCTATGTTACTGTTTGAACATGTTAATTGTAAATAGACATCTGCTAGTAGCACTGAACTATGAGTGTGAAGATTATGCATGCTAATTTAGTAATTTATTAGTTGATGAAGTAATTGACTTTATGTTGAATTGTTGATCATGCTTCAATCTTGGGTTCTGATTTTTTTTAGTTAAGTGGTTTGTTTGCTTGCTTAATCTAGAATGGTGGAGGTAATATTATTACTGTAAAAATTTGTAAAAGGAAATTTAGAAGTTTCACTGACCAGGAGAATTGCATAAACATGATAGTCTATAAGAGAAATGTCAAGAATATACCGTTTTCCCCACGTCCAGTATCCTTTGTGTTTATTGGAATTGAGCTTTAAGTGCATAGGATTAGAGTCTCAGCCTCCTAAGAACAATAAGGCTGCATTTGGTGTGGTGTACAGGACAGAAATACAGAGATAGTGAAGATGGAGACAACAAAATAAAAAGGATTTTATATCAAAAATAGTGTAAAGATAGTGGATTCTATATCATTTTGCTCAATTTTTTATTCCCTCTATCTCATTCTGCCCAATTTTCTGTCATGGCTCTATCGCGGAATACTTTATTTTAGTTTTTCTCTCTTTTATACAATACCAAATGAGTCTAGCAGTCATCTTATTGTAGAATGAATATTTGGTTTCCTTTCCCTCTGCATTGCATCTGTTTTGGTTCGAAGGTTCAAGTTGTCATTTGTGCTATCACGTATTCACACCTGAATCTAAGTCCTAGCTACTATTGAGTATTGACCGTTTAAATAATTGTAGGTCCTCCATTTCTTTATACATTGCTAGGTTTATATTCTGCTTTACACATCACATGAATTCATAGCTTCAACTACACATGGATAAAGTTGACCAATAATTTTGGTTCTCTGAAAAAGAGCCATCATTTGGTTCAAGGCATCCTTGGTTTTCTTCATTTTAAACATCTAATCATGTCTAGTGACTTATTTTATTGCACAATACATTTTATGCAGTTGTCCAGTATGAGGCACGCTGAAGAAAATTGCTGAAGCATTGGCAGGCAAACTATATACTGTAGAACCATCATTTACTGAAATTGTGGTTGGACCTTACACCAACCTTGTCCTTGGTTATCTGGTTTCAACTTTAAATGTGCGATTGCGGTGTTATTGGAAAAAATGAATATACTAGTATAAACTTTAAATGTGTGAATGTCTTGTGAACATCCATGGTAGGTAATATGCATATCATTTATGGCTAAACTCGTAGAGTCACACTATTAAAAAGTTTGTTGCTCAGAAAATCGATAATCCATTTGTAACAAATGAGTAGTATTTTAAGTTTGTAAGGTTTTTTGATGTTTTAAGTTTCTCTTTTTAAAGCTTAAAATATGTCCCACCATGAATTATATCATTATATGAGAATCAGCTATGTGGTTAGGCCCATTATCACAGGTGTGGGCCGTTGGCTTCTGGGGCCACCGTCCCAAATTATATGGTCACGTGGCTAAAGGGTCCTTAAATTATTGATTGATATTGTAATTATCATCTTTTTTCTTTCACTCTTTCTCATACTCTAGAGATAATATCTCGTTTGATTAGTGTATTTGGACATGTTGAACACTTGTTTCTGCCTGTTTCTCACATGTCAAATATAAAGTTGCAATTTAATAAGAAATGGCTTTCTTTTCAACTGAACTCACTTTTTTAATTGATAGTTAAAGTGGCTGGTCATATCTTTTCATTTCAATATCATGTCCTTGGCTCTTAATCTAGAGTTTTTAAATTTATTTTAAGAATTTTATTTTGATCTATATAAATATTAATGGATAAAAGAAATACGTAATATTCCTAGTGGAAAAACTTTAAGAATTACTTCTAAACAAATAAGTTCAAAATAATCTTTAGTTATTTATTATTAAAATAAAAATAAATATTCAATAGGAATTTTAACCTAGGAAGTACACACGCTAGAGTGAGACACGTTGCTTTTGCTCTGTGGGGGCGGAGTTACCTTTTGGCTTATCCACGTCACAAGGATGGCCCACATTGTTATAAAAAGGGATCAATGTTCAAATTTCTTTGTCCTTTTTTGTTTTGTCATTTTAGGTCAGAAAAGGAAATCCATTACCTTACACCGAAATTTATATTTAAATATTAATTTGCAATGTCATTATGTACTTTTCATTTCATTTGACAAAAACATTAGCATTTTAACACTTAAAAATAATAATGATACCATATTAACTTTAACAACTAATAGAGAAATAATAGATTTATAAAAAATAAAATAATATTTGAAAACCTATATTAAGTAGATTTTAAACTACTTTTTTTCATTAATTAATTAGAAAAGCCGAAAAATCAAGCTTCTGAATCAATGCAAAAATTTGTCATCAATCATTCTAGCTACAACTAAACACATTTTGCTGCAGCTACCACCTCTTCTTATGGATCCACCAACCACTTATTATTGTAAATTTGTAATACTTGTGGAATATTCTGAGGAATTCTACTTTTGGAAAAACATGAACTCACCTTTTGAACTACGAAAATTCCTTCTATGCTACCGGAGGAAATCTTCCTCCATTTGGATTCACCATCGAATCTTTTCTATATGGAAGAATATTTCAAGAATTATAGAGTAGCTCTAAATAGGAATGAGTTTAATTACCATTTAAATTGTGTCCTTAAGTGAGGTCCGTCACAAATGTCAAGTTCTTAAATTCCAACCTAAAATGATTGCATTTTATAAAAATATTAAAAATAATAAATACTTGAATTTTTGTAATAAAAAATCTCCATCAAACAAATCTAGGATTTC
The DNA here is from genome assembly GCA_013621005.1 of Aeschynomene evenia. Classification (NCBI taxonomy): domain Eukaryota; kingdom Viridiplantae; phylum Streptophyta; class Magnoliopsida; order Fabales; family Fabaceae; genus Aeschynomene; species Aeschynomene evenia. The sequence goes on from CM024267.1 coordinate 31,359,810, forward strand.
ATTTATATGCATTTCTTTTTCTTAAATAATAATAGAAAAAAGGAAAACGAATTCTTTCGTCATCGCGTGGTGCATGCTCCACGCGTGGCTTGCTAGTTCAACAAATGGTAAAACCAGCTATTGCGACTTATGTCACAAATAGCTCAGAATTTTGCAATTGTAAATAAATCTAATTTTTAGGTGCATATGAAATTTTGAGTCCTAAACTAAGGATATGTTTGGGTGAACTTTTATTAGATATAAAATTAATGTAGGTTTAGATGTAATATAAAAGAATCTTTAGTTAATTATAAACATTTTTTTATATTATAAAAAATATTTTTTCTAGAAAATAGAAATCACGGCTTTTAAAGAAAGAATCTTTCTATTTTTTATAGTGATTTTATTTTTACTAAAAAAAATCACTTAAACATATTAAAAAATTCAATAAGATCTTTTTTAATTAAAAAAAATCTTATTTTATCTATATAATGACATTCAAACAAATATAAAAAATAACAGTTGTTCACGCACCAAAATATTTCCATTAGTAATATTATTTAACTTTGTATACATATTAATTTTTGAGAAATGATTTGTGTACACCACAAAATTAGCCACCATAAGTCACCATGTGTTATAATTCAATATTTTGAAACTAGTAATCCAACTTTTAAAAATGTTGGATTAATGTATAATAATAAAAGTTGGATTACTAGTTTTAAAATGTTAAATTATTATACTTGATGACTGATGGTGGCTGATTTTATGGTGTACATGTAGCATTACTCTTAATTTTTATCTAATTTTAAAGTAAAAAATTTACACAACTCTTTTAAGTATGCGCTGATATATTTGCAAAAATGTTTGCTTTTCAGGCTTATTACCTCAAAAACTTTATATGTAATACCCTATTATTATTAAAAAAAAAATAGAAATCAAATGTAATTTTAATACAATGACTACCTTTTTAATTTAGTTTTTTTATTTGTATGATTTTTTAAGCTGAAGAAACAATTGTTTTAGCTTATTATATGGCAATATAAAATTAAAGGAAGACATAAATACGTACAAAAATTTACAAAGAAAAAAAAAATGCACACATATAATATGACGATAGTGTCCCCATGATGGTGATGATGTGAATTGCAGTCAAAATCACTTCTTTTGGGATTTTTCAATTTCTTGGTTGTAACCTTTCACTTCATTGGAGAGTGTCTTTGCCCACTGAGCTTTCTCAGTATTGGAGTTAGTGCATTGTGCACAGAGAAAGGAAAAAAAAATATGAATAATTAAAAAAAAAAAAGCAAAATCGCTTTCTTTTTCACCTACAAACACAAGACACAGAACAATTTGTTTGTTCTTTTTTCTTTTTCAATCCAAAGGAAACAAAACGGGTGACTACTTGATAAAGAAGAGAGCCGTTGAGGCTTGGAAGAACAAGAGAGCCAACCAGCTCCGACCGCATGCAAAATCTGTCATGGTTCGTCCCATTTACATTATGATCATTTTTTTTATTACCCTTTTCAATGTTTTATTTTTTTTGGTTAAAGTTCCATTTTTTATTGTTATTTGTTGGTTGTTTTTGGTTTGATTGGGTATACCCTTTTCAGTTTTTTACGTCTATGGTGTGTTGTTGATGATTGATCGTTTGTGTATTACTGAATTCTGATTCTTCAGTTTGGTATCAATAATGGGGTGTGCTTCTTTTTGCTTGTTTCTTTGATTCTTTTTAGTTTTACTAGTAAAAATTGTTTTTTTTTTCTTTTTTTTTTTGGGGTTATATGTGTGGATAGATGATTGTGCTTACGGGGTGGATGATACCTATATATAGGAAATCTTTGGCTGATTTAGCTGTTCTTTTTCATTTCTGTTATCTAGGACCTTGGCCTAAATCTGGGGGATGATTTGTATGGCTAAGGATACATTGCTCTTTCTTTTAGATATTTTAGGGTGGGAGATTTGTGGTTTAGTCAATTTTTACTGATAGATTTTGCATTGATGGTTCAAAGAAGTCACAGCTACATGTTTGATTTTCCCTTTTTTCCCCTTTTACTTATTTATGCAAGTTTAAGCTAATGAGGTGTGCTTTGGTTATATTCTATTAGAGGTTTAGTGAGATTTTGGTTAAATTAGAGGGACACCTTTTTATTTCACTGGTAGAAGAATTTAGTTTCATTTTGGGACAATCTAATCTATTCTAATCTTTTCTTCATTTTGTTTTGGAGAAACCCAAGTTGAGGTTTCTCCTTTCCTGCACATCTCTATTGTGTGTCTGGAACTTCATTCTTGTTTCATCTGTTTATGAACGCCAAGAAATGTGGGGGTTAATAAGTATTTATTATGTATATACCCTATAGAACATGAATCTAAGACTAACTGCGGTTTGGTGGAATAAAGGCTTCATGACCTTTCATGTTTCATGAAATGTGGTTTGCATTGAGATGAAATTTGACTTTGAGCAGATAAAGGTTGATTTTTTGGGTGTAGTTGCCTTCTATTATGTTAGGGTTGAGAGGGTTCATTCAAAGATTGGCATGACGAGGTAGATGTTTCTTAACAATACACTTATTTTACTTGGAATTCTCAAAAAAGTTGGCTTAAGAAAGTTAATTCAGCTCTTATAGGGCTTGTTTATCTGTTTGGCTTCTATAACGTTTGGATATTGGTGTCACTCCACAACAATTGTTTTTGGTATTAGTATACAGTGACTTTTCGTTTGTGCATTTTAGTCAACGTCTTTCTTATAATGCTTAAGCTGTTTTAATCAGTATGATGATTAATATATATTGATTGTGCAACTTTCTTGGATAGAAAAACATTGTTCTTGTTTTGCCAGTTTCTTTTGGGATAAAAGAAATATTAGCCAGGAGCAATATGCCTATTGTTCATCATGCAGGTAGTACATTAGAAGTTTACAGGCTTTCCTCTTGTCTGATTTTAGTTTGCAAGTTATTTAAGTGGACTTTATAATGTAACTAATAGGTGTGTGTATCTTAGACAGTTAAGGATTTGAGCCGATAATATAAACAGTATAATTTATGTCTAGAGAAATATCACGTTTATCTTTGTCTTGAAAATTGCAATTTCTTTCTTCTTACCCTTTTTCTTTTTCCTCTTCTGGTTTTTCCCCCGCATAAAATATTGACTGCTTCTGCTAATATGAACAGGCAAGGAATGTGGATTGTAACCTTCAGGAGATAGGTAAGGATAGTCCTAAAGTTTCAGAAGCAGGAAAGGATTCTATATCAGCAATACATCAACAACAAAATAACATCACACCTTTCAAGGTTGGCCAAATAATGGCCTTTCTTTTAACTAATCTTTTTTTAATTGAGTTTGGCTAGGCGGTTAATCCTAACCTCTCTGTTTTCTCTTTAATTTTTCAGGAATGTGGAGAATCTTCTGTTTCAAGCATTAACTCGGATAGTGGGTAAAATATTTCTGCCACTACAGCATGTCTTACATTTTTCTTTTGGTCATATGTTAATATGGTTCTATAGTTAATTTACCTGTTTCTTTCATTCTAATTGCTGACCTATTGACGGAACATGTGTTCCTACCCTTCTAATGACAATCCTTTAGAAATATATTGTTCATTTTAGAGTAATATTGAGGCTTTTGCAAAAAGCTTGAAGAGTCATTGTTTTTATACATGGTATGAGGGCACATGAGTCCATGTTGACATGGTCATGGTGATGCTATCTTGTCTCCATCCGGAGGCTTTCTTCATTTGAGTTTTTATCCTCAATACAAAATGAAAAATGAAAGAAGGATATTAGCCTTATCAAGTAGATGATAAACGACTAATCCTAGCCCACATGGATGTTTTTCTCATTATTAATATTAAACTAGGTTACTTGTTCTGTTGGGGAAAAGTATTTAGTTCATGCTTTATCTCTGGCAAAAACTTCAGAGAGTTGGTCTGGTCTTTCTTTGCAATTCATGCCAGCCTTTATGAAGGCTGAGTTAAAAAGGAAATCTGTATGACTATAACACACTATTTTGAATAACTAATGTAATTTGTTCATTTCTTTCACAATGTTGAAGCTTTTAAGCCTCTTAATGGATGCATTTAATTTCCCAACAGCATTGACATAATTATATAGCACCCATACTCTTTCATTTTTATTTATTTTGTATTATTTTCGGCTGTATATGGAAGATTATTGAAACATAGAAGTGACTATGGTTAAATTCTGGTGATAATTTATCAGGTGTGCCATCCTTACAGTTTATAATCTTTATCCTGATGGCAATTGGAGAATTGACGCCATATCAGTGCGCTGTCACAATCATATCAATCTAGTTTCCAGTGTACATATGGATGGTCTACAGCTTCTTTTCCCTCCACCTGCCAATAGGTTGAAGATTGATCAATGTAAGGGGACAAGAGGCCCTCTACCTCACTATGCTCATTCTGTCAAATCATTTGGAAGAAGAAACGTAGCTGGGTCCAACGTGCATCGTCGGTGTCAAAATAAGATTGCTAAGAAAGCTTCTAAACTTAATGAACTGAATGAAATCCCTGGGAATTCTTGTTCCCAAAGTTCATTGGTTTGCAGCTCAGGCTTGTTCCCTGATAGTTCTGTTGCAGTTATTTCATCTGATAAGTTCATGAGTAATTCCAAGGAAAACAAGTCTTTGAAGAAAAACTCAAGAAAAAGGGCAAGAAAGAGAGTTCGACAGAGTAAGAAGAACTCAAGCGACAGTGGCTCTACCGAACGGGAAGCTCCTAATGAGGACTTTGTCTGTACAAGTTTAACTTCTGAAACCAGCAGCAGCAATGATGCCGATAAGGAGGCTAGGGTGATGCCCTATGCAACTGAACCAGAATCTTCTGATGATAGATTAGTAAAAGATGGCTGCAAAAGGAATGAGATTAATGACAAGATGAATGTAACAGAAGCACCTGAAAGTTGCAACTCTTGTATTGATGAAGTGATGCCAAAAGCTATTGCACCTGTCGTTCAGAATTCTGCTGGAGAATCTGTCACATTTGATTCCAAGAATCAGCTTCAAGATAGTGGCCCTGATTCTTCAGTCACTGATATAGATGCTAAGGACATCCAACATGTTGATCTAAGCTGTTTTAATGATGTATCTGACTCTTTGGTGTTGGATTCAGTTTCAGTTGGTTCGAACAGTGATGCAAGTACAAAAGCTGGTGATATAGGACAACGATCCAACAAGGTAAGTCGCAGAATTACTTCAAAGTCAGGAGATGGGTATTTTCTAAGTCAAAATGGATCAAACGGGATACACAATAACAATGAAGATAATAAGGGGACTGTGAATAGTGGTCAAAATTGCATTACTAGTGATAAGAGAGCTAAGCAAAAGAGAACAGTGTCGAAGAGTTCAAGTTTTAATAAATTTGGGAGTGTTGGAACAATGCATAATCGAACAGGGAAGGAAAACAGTCATTCCGTCTGGCAAAAGGTTCAGAAGAATGGTTCTGATGAATGTAATGGTGATTTAAAGAAGGTAAACACAACTTTGTCACAGTTCGGTTCCACTGTGAAAAAGGATCCTGCAATTAGCAGGAAGTCTACTTCTGCTAATGTAAATGTTCTATCAAAAATGGAGGACAAAAAACACTTGAAAAATAAAGTTGGTAGGAAATCAAAAGTGAAAATGGAGTTACCATCAAAGAAAGGACATTGCAGTTATTCTAGGAAGGGTTCCCATTTAAACAGGTCCATGTTAAATGATAATGCAAAGGTTTGTGTTCAGCAGAATGATATGTCACATGTCTCATCTCAGGAAAATAATCAACAAGGGTTGACTAGTGTTTCTGGATTTAATTCTGATATTAGTCGTCTCTCAGATGGGTTCCAGTCCGACAGAGTTGAACAGACAACATCTGAATTAGTTCATAGTTCACAATGTCATCTGGCGGAAACAGATTCACAAGAAGATGTCTGCCACAATATTGCAAGTGGAAAGAATGGAAATATGTACATTCAAGATAGCTCATTGGCAATGCCTAGTGAGAACTGTGACCTATCAAACATGTCTGAGGAGCAATCTCCCGTGTCGGGTAGTCTTTTAGGCGATGAGGCTTGTCAACCAGAAAACGAAGTATCTTGTGCAGACCACAATCCACAAAACCACAGTTCTGGAACTAGCCTTTGGAAATGGATACCAATTGGGAAAAAGGATACAGTGTCAGCAAAATCTGATTATAATTCCTCATCACTGGAATATTCTGATGCTCCATCTAGTAAAGATTTTAGCTTAGAAAGCAGCTTTGATCCAAAAGTGGATTCCTATCATCAGAATCTGGATTCTTCACTAAATGCAAGTAGAACATGCATAGGTCAAGTTGACGGAAAATTTTCTTATCTAGATGAGGGTAAGAATCAGAATCTTGGGAATCAGGTAGCATGTCCAGTGACAGGGCACAGGGTCAAGCATGAAGCAGTTAATCAGATGATTTGTGAATATGAGAATCAAGATACATCAGAAAATGATTCCTATAGAATAGCTCAAGCTGTGAGTGACGCGTGTAGGGCACAACTAGCTTGTGAAGCTGTTCACATGGTTACAGGTGCCCCCATTGCAGAGATTGAAAGATTACTTCATTTTTGTAGTCCTGTTATTTCTCAGTCACCCAATTCACAAGTTTGTTTCACCTGCTCTCCAAAGCTTGGTGGTAGTGTCGCCCTTTGCAGACACGAGATACCAGACGTATCTTTGGGAGACCTGTGGCAGTGGTATGAGAAACATGGGAGCTATGGTTTGGAGATTAGGGCTCAGGATTTTGAAAATCCAAAGAGACCAAGTGGTGTTGGTAATTTTCCATTTCGTGCATATTTTGTCCCTTCTTTGTCAGCAGTGCAGCTGTTTAAGAACCATACAAATCAATCTATGAACAGCAGCGACAAATTTCCGAATTTTATGGATTCAGAAGCATGTGAGATGGTTGACAGTTCAGAACACTCATCCACTGCCACTCAACATCCAATATTTTCTGTTCTCTTTCCTCAGCCTCGAAATCAGGGTACAAATATTCGAGCATCTGATCCACTTATCAATTCAACATGCTCTGGTGATTTAGAACTTCTTTATGAATATTTTGAAATGGAACAACCTCAACAAAGGCGGCCCCTTTATGAGAAGTAAGAATGTTCATCCCCTTTATTCTGTCATCATTTCATCCACATTTTATACCTTCCTTAACGGATTATAATCATGCTGAATTTGATTGACAGAAAACTTATTGTACTTCTGATTTTGTCATTCAATTATGAATGAGATAATTATAGTGAAATATATGCGCACGATGAAATGAAAATGCTGCATAAAGGAGAATCCCTACTCAGTACTCATGATACTTTTTCAAGTTCAGTCATATTGGCAATTTTTTATAGTATGACGACGCAGGCTCAGATTTGTGCTTCGGTGCCATTATTTATTGTTTGTAGTGTAAATAACCGCCAAGGCTTAGCATAAAACTTTTTATGGTTATTATCACATAAACAATTTTAATAGGGAAGACCAAATACTGAATTTTATGTTTCATATAAATGACAAGGCAAATACTTTTCAATTGATTTTTATCATCTAACAGGATACAGGAGCTGGTTGGAGGAGATACACCAGTTCTGTGCAAAAGTTTTGGGGACCCAACCACACTGGAATCAATCAACCTGAGAGATCTTCATCCTAAATCTTGGTTAGTAATCTATATTTCAATTATATCGAATATTCACTTGTTATAAATTAAGTGAAATTTCATGTTGGTTGCAATTTATACTGGCTAATTTGCATGCAGGTATGCCGTTGCGTGGTATCCTATTTACCGCATACCAGACGGTAACTTTCGAGCATCGTTTTTGACTTACCATTCACTCGGACACTTAGTTCGCAGAAGTACAAATTCCGAATCCTCAACTGTAGGTTCTTGCTTAGTATCTCCAGCTGTGGGTCTTCAAAGCTACAATGCCCAGGTACGAATATCGTGCTTCATCTTCTTCGAATCATTCGAGATGAACAACCTTTCAATTGTGAACAGATGTCTTATGTTGTGCCTGATTTCAAGATTATTGGAGTTTTTATTTGGAGTAATGTTAATATAGACTCGGGTTCACGGTGAACCCTACACGTGGCAACATATCAACCATTCAAGACATAATTAAAAATTATACCTATAATAATATCATGAAATCCTTGATTGATATGTTGTCATGTGTAGAGTTCACCGTAAACTCGAGTTTATATTATCATTTTCCTTTTGTTTGTGCATTCATTTGTGTAGCAAGATCACAGTTTATATATGTCATTTTTTTTCGCCTTTCAATGGCACTTTCTGATAAGCATGTGGATATTTCTTAGGCTTATTTTCATCTTGTGTCATATGAAACAGGGTGAATGCTGGTTCCAGCTGAGGCAATCTGCACTGGCAGCAGAAATGCTGGGCTTAAACCCTACTTTGCTGCTCAAAGAACGGTTGCGGACGCTCGAGGAAACAGCGTCGCTCATGGCGAAAGCTGTTGTCAACAAGGGCAACAAAATCTGCACAAATAGGCACCCTGATTATGAGTTTTTCCTCTCTAGGCGACGATACTGAGATCAAGAACAATTTTAAAAAATAAGTAAAATTATAAGTAGGCCAACTAGTCAAAAAATAATTTTGGCTATGTTCAGATAGGAGATAATCACAGGTAGGATCTAAGCAATGGTTTACTCGAATTGCAATGTGACTTTTTAGGTCCTGGTGAATTTGTTTGTACATAGCTTTGTGAAGTACCATTTTTTCAGTTGCTTTTATTCTAACTTTCTGTTTTAGTTCACTTTTCATTCTCTTTAGAAAAAAAAATATATAAAGAATATCCAATGCTGATTTGAGTTAGCAGTTATTCTGGGAATTTTGATTACAGTACAAATTTTTAGACTTGTTTTTCTTAGCTAGAAGTTAGTGAATACTTTAAAGTGTGTTCATACAATATTGAAAACAAACTGCAAAAATCTTTTTTATCAATACATAACTAGAATCTCAATAAACTTTATCTTAATAAACTAGAAAGATTTTGTTTTACAACATATATAATGTATATAATATGTAATATACGGTTTACATATTATATATTTTGCACGATCTGTTAACTATTTTTGATTGATTATCTATTGTATGCAAAGACTTTATGTAAAATTACAATTAAAACTGATTAATTACAAAATAGGGCTTATCACACATTTTATATACTTGAACCTAATTCAACGGCGGATACAGTGCAGAAAATTAACGAGGTCTTGGTCTTTGTGAATCATGCCTTAGAATATATATATTAACATTTTAAAGTATTTTTTTTAAAGGAAACTTTTTTCCATTGACAGTGTGGGTCAATGAAAAAATATCATGTGTTCTATTTTATTATTAACCACTCTATGAATTCTAAAAAATCATTCATTATATTCTATGTGTCGTATTACAATTGATTGATAATATAAAATATGTTTACATTGTCAGTGTATCATAACTAATTCATTTTTTAAATAAAAACTTTCAAACTTTGAAGGAGACTAATAAACATGCTCGTGTGTTCACTATTCTAATTTCTAAGATAAAGACCTACCGAACGTATTAGTTACTCCAAAGAAAAACAATTTGTTCCACTCCATAAGATTTCTAATATATATATATATGAACAATTTCATAATTTCATCAATAAAATGCAATTTAAGTATAAACTCAAAATATGAACACATTCAATAAAGCGCCAAAAAGTCGTCGAAGTAAGTTTATATATTAAGGCCAATCTTTCTTTTATTCATGTATGAAGTAGTTCTGTTTTAGTGAGTCATTTTTGTATATATCTTTATGAACATTCACTAAATTAATTAAAATTAAACTCTAATTCGTACTTTCTAATAACTTAGTGCCACTAATTATAAAGTGAGATGTATTTTCTCTTAGAACCTAGCTATAGAGTGATAGGACCTCTGTGTTAGCATTATGGTTTTGTGATTCTGAAAGCGAAGTTGATAATGATTTGGCTTGTCATGCTACTTTAATTCATTGAATTTTACATTGATATTAGTAGAAAATAATGATATTAGAGAAGAGAAAAAATAGAAATCAGTGAATTGAATTGTAAAGTGTATTTGAATTACAAAATAATAAAGATTTATATTGACTAATGAGAATAATAAACTCTAAAATCAAATATCTAGCTAATATATTCCCTAATAATATTATTTTTTTATATGTTTCGTTACTTATTTCCACAATTTACTATATTTAGAATAAATTATTTTTATTTATGTAATACTCTTTCCGTTTTTTTTAATTGTCCAATTTAAAGATGCGTGTGTTTTTTTTTAATTGTCCATTTCAAATTTTGAGACAAAATTTATTATTTTCTCCCCCTTTTACCCCTATTTAATACTACTCACTAATCTCTTTTACTCTTTTATACCAAGTAAAGTAATAAAGGGTAATTTAGTAAAGTAGGTGTATATTTTGTTAATTTTTATACAACACTAATCATTTCCTAAATATCCGCGCGCATTTAAAACTGGACAATTAAAAAAAATGGAGGGAGTAACATTTAATTAGATATCAGCATAAAAATATACATAGAAGTTAAATTATGTATATATTATATAAATATAAAATCTGCAAACTTCACAATCACACAGACTTTTATGAACCCTTTCACACCTTTATAATAATAATACTCCTTCCATTCTAAAATATTAGTCTTTTAAGATTTTTACACGTAGATTAAGAAATTTAATAAATATTCTTAATTTTATAAAATGATATATTAAAATGACTAACCTACCTAAAACATTAATAAGAAAAAATGATGATTAGTGGTCCCTTGGAGTAATATTCAAGAAAGAAAGAGAAATAATACTAGGGGTATAATAGGTATGAAAAAATTAAATTGGCATTGGAAGTTGAAAATGACAATCATTGTGAAATTTTTTTTCCTCCTAAAACGACTAATATTTTGGAATGGAGGGAGTAATAATAATAATAATTATTATTATTATTATTATTATTATTATTTATTTCATTCCCTTATCATGAATATAGTCTGTCCCAATCCAACTTGCATTAAATTCCAAAAAGAAATTCATTGTTGCCTTATCACATCCAAACACTTGCCGTTCATACAAGTTACAAAACATTGTTATTATTTTTTTAAGAAAAAAACTTACTGTATACAATAGTAAGTAAGTTTGATGTTTCAACTTTCAACATATATATATATATATATTTTTTTTTGTCGATCTCATAATTTAAAAACATAAAAATCAACCACTCTTAACTGTCGATTAATAAAAGTTAATAGAGTTACGTTACTGTATCATATTAAGTAGTTACATAAAAATTTGATTAGTTTGATACGATAATTTGCTTGATTTCTATTATTAACGATATAAATTATTTATATTATATTATAAGAATAATATATATAAGATCAAGAGATGGTATATATTATAATAAAAATCTCTATGCGAGATTACGAAGTGCGAGGGTGGGTGACGGAAATCACATGATGTATGTGTTGCGGAAATCTTCGGAATCAAATTGTTTAATTAATTATAATTTGGAGCTACTTAGCACTTAATTAGCAGCAGTAAATTATAGGTTAGATGTGACATTTTAATGTTAAGTTTTGTGAATGCTTCATCCAATTTTCTTGTCCCATATTCTCAAATTAAAACAGTTTGGCGACCGAAGTTACGGAAACCTTGAATGCAATATAATGGAAGAATAATGTTATGTGTATATATTATTCCTAAACATTTAAACATTCTATTTATTAAATACATAGATCTTATTATTGTTATTATTTATTTATTTTTCAACTATTTTTTTTAGTTTAATTTTGATACACTGACAGTATAAGTCGTCCAATCAACACTCCGTTTGTATGACTTTTCAGGTAGTGGAAGAGAAAAAATACAATCATCACTGACGTGACAATATATAATCTGACAACTATGTAAAAAAGTTTCACATTGTAGATGAAAATTAAATCCTTTATTTTTATCATTTTATTTACTTATTAAATGTTTATATTCACGTACGGTGCATCACAAATCCTCTCTCAATATTCTGTTTTTGGGTCCATCGGCAAAATAATTAATTATATAATAAATTATGTGTACAACAACAATTAAAAAAGGGTTGGATTTAGTGCAAATTAGGAAGATCACCATCAATAATAACCAGCTGTATATCACAAGAAACTCGCGACCTTCATGCTTTGGAACCAACTTCATTAAATTTGGTCATTTTTTATTGCTTTAATATAAAAAAAAAAAATCATATTGCTCAAAATATCTATATATGTTTTATCAAACACAATAAAAAGAGAACGTTAAAAAAAATCTATTTTACTGCGTCCATTTTATTTATTTATCTAGTTTATATAGATTAAGAATGTATTTTACAATGTCTAAAATTTAAAAAATAAAAGCATATTTAACAATATTATTCTAACAACTTATTATCTATTTTTTAATTATTCACTAAATTTATTTTTTATATATTAATTAAGGATTTAATTGAACAAAATAATAACCATCTAGAATTTTAAATAAACAAATAAAAAATATTATTTCTTAAATTGAACGGATGAAAAAAAAGGAGTAGTAGTTGTTCTTTTCACTCTTTCTGGCAAAATTTATTATTTAAATATTGTGAATAAGCAATAGAATTATTAGAAGAGCTACACCCTATATAATCTCACATTAAGAAGAAAAAACAAACCTTATTTTTTCTAAAAAAAAATTGGTACTTATAAATTCTTTTTCTTAATTAATTTGTTTTCGAAATAGTGTTTATTCAAAGTGCAAAATTTTTCGTTCCGTGATTTCAGCTAAAAGAAATGCATTTTATTGGTAGAAAGTCATTTCTTACATCTTCCATCAATCGCAATAATATTGGTGCTAGAGGGTAATTGATATTTAATATTGTCTCTTATGTCTATATTAAGACAATTTATATATAAAAAAATAAGTATATTAAGAAAAAATATCAAAGATCTAAGATATAAAAGTCAATGAGGGTTAGCACACCTGGTTCAGCCTTTCGTCCATGTTAGACGTGGCTTGGGTTCGAATCTTGGAGAGCCCTCTTTGGTAGGCGATCTGTAAATTCCACTATAAATCCAACCTCGTTGAGGTTGGTGATATGCCCTGGCGTTGCATGGGGCGTGCCTCCCTTAATCTAAACTTTTATTTATATAAAAAAAGATTTAAGATATAAAAGGTACAAAATATTACATATAGCTTACTATAATATAGACATGAGAGGCAATATGAAATATCAATAATGTCCTTTAACAATTGGTACAAAAAATGTTATGTACAATAAAATTATATAATATTTATACAATAATCTTATTTATCATTGAGTAGTATTAATTTATAAATTCATATTATTATAATCTAATAATAAATATAATTATTATATCAATATTATATAATTTTCATTATACACGTTATATTTGAGTGTATTCTTACGGATCGAAGAGCATCGCTAGTATTTTCTACGCTACTTTTCCATTTGGGTTCACATCAAATTAATCAGATCCGATAGTAAATAAATGTATTTTAAATAAAATTAATAACACTTTTTTTAATCGTAATTAATTAAGTCTCAATATAAAGAGACAAATGGCCATTGCCTTTCACTATCAGCGTGCCGAAGAAGATAAGTTTAGGGTGCGTTTGGATAACATGTAAAATATCCACTAAGTGGGACTATCAAGGTTGCTAAAATCCAAACAAGATACAGCCAAATATCGCATTTATCTACGGCACGAGAATCAAAGAACAATAGCATTGCCAATAAAATATAAAGTAGTGTTAATACTTAATATAAATTCCAAGGCTATGAAATGATATAATTTACCTTAAAATTGAATTTATATTATCATTTTACATATAATTAATGCCTAGCACCAGTTAATGTATACTCTATGTCATTTTTTATTTTATTTTAATTTGAATATAGTAAGATTTGTTTTTTATACTGTAATTACTTCAAAATTAATTTTTAGTTGATTATCACGTTTAAAAATATTTTGTGAAATAAATATGCTCGCAATTCGCAGAACATGAGAATTCAATCAAAAAAGCAATAGAAGAGAATGTTAAAATAAAGATACAAGAGATTAGACGAATTTTGTCCAAAATATGATCCAAATCCAAATCAAAGGTCCAATTATATTAAAGAAATTGTAGATGAACTATTTATTTTTTCAATATCTGTACCAATGAATTAATATTCCTCCATAATTAAACTGTTCACAAGTTTTATGTAAAATATATATGATATATTATGCATAACATATATTACATGTAATGATATCATCTTTCTTTAATTTATAACATGTGATATATGATGTGTATTATATGTGATATATATTGTATACAACATATTATATTATGTACATTATATAATATATATTGTACATACTATATTAGTTGTTTTGACTGTTTTTCATTATACATATAACAATGTTCTTTACGTAAAATTAAATCACATCTTCTCTAATAATGAAATTCATTGATCAACACAAATATTTAAAAAATATATATTTCAAGTAAAACATTGCTATATACACAATTAGAAAATAGATAAAATTGCTAATATATTATGTACAACATATATTATATAATATGTATAACATATATAATATATGGTGCAAATCATATATTACATGTTATAAAAAAGATAATATTAAAATATATGATATATTTTATGCATTATGCAATGATATATTATGCATAATATATAATATGCATATTAAATAAGTATTATATATTATAAACAATTTACTCTCTCCGTTTTTTTTAATTGTCCAGTTTCAAATGTGCACGAGAATTTAGGTAATGATTCGTAGAGTATTAAAGTTAACAAAATGTATATATATGTTTTACTAAATTACCTTTTACTTCTTTGTTATTATCTCTCCTCAATTAATAGAGATAGTGAGTATTAAATAAGGGTAAGAGTGAAAAAAAAAATAAATGTTGTCTTAAAATTTAAAATGGACAATTAAAAAAAAACACACGTATCTCTAAATTGAACAATTAAAAAATTAAAAAAAGAACCGGAGGGAGTATTAATGATTTTGGATAATATTTTTATGTGTACCTCGAATTTTCCTTTGAGCGAGTTCTTGTCAATTCCACTATCAATACAACAACTTGTGATGACATTCACATGTTCTCTCTTTCACTTTCTCTTTCTTTACATTGATGAATTGAATCACGATCTTGATGTCCACATAAATGGTCAATAAGTCAATCAAACCCACCATACACATTCTAGCTTTCTCATAGTGTACAAATATATAATATTCATTTTTCTATATATATATATACACCAATTATTAGTCTAACCAATGTCCTAGTTACACATAGGAAGAATCACCACATCCTTGGAGATTCCGAATTCCTACATAATATCAATTATTTATATATAACCAACATCCTAGGATTCATATTCTACATAATTGGAGAGAATTAATTAAAGAAGGGGAAAATGGCAGAGAATGGAAGTTGGGTGGTGGAAAATAATGGTTATGATGAATCTCATGATAGAGATGATGATGGACAAAATGGGGTGAAGGTGAAGAATGGTGAAGAAGAAGAGAATAATAATTCAGTGGAGAGGATGTTTGAGAACCAGGTGGTGCCATCATGGAGGAAGCAGTTAACTGTGAGAGCCTTTGCAGTGAGTGTTGGACTGAGCATATTGTTCAGTTTCATTGTGATGAAGCTGAACCTCACAACTGGTATTATTCCTTCACTCAATGTCTCTGCTGGACTTTTGGGGTTCTTCTTTGTCAAGACTTGGACTAAGTTCTTGGACAAATCTGGGATGCTGAGGCAGCCCTTTACAAGGCAAGAGAACACTGTTATTCAGACCTGTGTTGTTGCCTCCTCTGGCATTGCCTTTAGTGGTACTTTCCTTCACTCTGCTTAATTATGCCTTTTATTTTGGGAATATCATACCAAAAAAATATACAATAACGCTAAATGTACAGCGAAAAAATCAGTTAATACAGTCAATGAGCTTATTTTGACTTTGATTTTGGTCCAAATAATCATTGAGATTGTTATGGACTGAGTAATTATGGTTCAAAATCTCATTTATTGGCTGATTTGACTGATTTTTAGTTATTCATTTACCATCCTCCAAAATAAATAAGTGAAAATAGTAATAGGCTATGCACACCTAACATATATATAATATATGATATGCACAATGTATATTACATATTATGCACACCATATATGACATGTTGTAACATCATATTTTTTTATAATATGTAATATATATGATGAACATATTATATTATATATGTTGTGCATAATATATTAACTGTTTTAATTTATTTTTTGTTATACATGTAGCAATACTTTTTATGCTTTATGTCTTACTACTCTCTCAATCTTTCAGATTTAATAATGATATTTTTATCTATATTTTCTCTTGCATACTGTGTATATTGTACATATCAATTCATATATATATAAATATCACTACTCTTCTAGCTAGATTAAATTTGAATTCTGGAAATAATCTTTTCATAAAATGAAAATAAGGCTTAGGCTCATCTTGTGAGACCTTTCTTACTGTCAATAATCTTTAATTTTTCTGAATTGCTTCTGATTTGATGGCTTGAAATCTTATATATCTGTGATTGATTTAGATATGGTGTCCTTCTTATCTTTGAAATTGGCATGTAATTCTTAAAGAGTTCTGTCTATTTTTGGGTGCCGTTTTTGATGGTGTGCTAATTTGTGTGAGATTATGGATTGAGCAAAGCATGGTTTGTATTATTATTGACCTTGACTTTAATCTGATTGCTCAGAAAAGAAAATGAAATATTTTGGTATGTTTGGTTGGTGAATAAATATTTCTGGCATGAAATCCAAAGAAAAAATATTTTTGGTATGTTTGGTTGGTGAATAAATACAGGGTATAACTCACATAGATTAATTTTATGTGTTATTTTACGCATGAAATTTAATTATATGATTTAGAATAATGTTATTTGTACGATAATTTTTCGGTTTTCATGCTGACGAAAACTCCATTATCATTGGATAAGGTATAAACCTCATTTAAATAGAATTCACACTTTATTCAATAGTAGATAAATTGTTCATCGACATGAAAATCGAAAAAAATATAGTTTAAAAATAATTTCTCTATGTTCGCCTGAATTAAATATTCAAGTGTTCATGCTTGTGTTTGGTAAATATGGTTAGGTTGATTTCTTTTTATTATCATGGTTAAAATTTTCCAAATCAATTCTCTCTGTTTGACTAGTTTGAAAGAAATTAGGCTGAATGATATCACAATCTTTTGCTATCAAAGGTTATTATTTGTTACTGTCTCTATAACATATTAAATATGGAACAGCAACATGATACATAGGAGCCACAAAACAATCAAAATTTCCAATGCCTTGAAAGATATGTCTGCTTTTTGTTTACAAATTTCAACCAAAAAAAAAATTGACCATATTTATTATTGGGAAATGATTGTACGTTGTACAACAAAAATGCACCCAATTAATATCCAACGTGTGCTATGTGTCATACGTAAAGTGTATCATACGTAACAAATATTACATATGACACACATTACGTATGATACATAGTATACGTTGGATGCATTTTATTTGTACATACCGATTTATTATTAAACTAAATTTCATGAGAATATAGAAGCCAAATCATGTTAACTATGTAGCATCAGTAATTGAAATGTACTGACATGTAAAATGCATTGTTTAAGGTTCAACAAAAGTATCTTGTTCCTTGGTGTCTTCTATCAACTTGATGTAAACATCAACAGAAGTTTTTTTTTATAGTTTACATTATCTCAGATCATTATTTTTTACTAAAAAATATAGCCAATCATTGTATGAGTTTTATCTAATCTTGGAATGAAGTATAACACATTGTTTAATCTAGTTTGAAATGTTTTCTCATAGGTAATTATTTGACCAAATTGGAAATTTGAAACTAATGAAAACTTTAGAATGAAATTCTGATATTATACATGTGAAAGGAAACAATTTTTGGTGATGTCATAATAGGCCCTGCTATATGAAAATCCTCATTCTGTGGTTGACTTTGTATACTATTAACAGGTGGATTTGGGAGTTACCTCTTTGGAATGAGTCAACGTATAGCTGACCAATCATTAGATAAAAGTGATTATAAGGACCCAAAATTAGGGTGGATAATTGCTTTTCTATTTGTTGTTAGCTTTCTTGGCCTCTTCTCAGTTGTACCTTTAAGAAAGGTATGGCAAATTCTTTAAATATACATTACTACTCCCTTTTTTGAGTAATAATTAATGTTCTATTTTTTACTAATAATTTTAATACGTTTAATTCCTATACACTGTCGATGTATAAAATAGTTTTATACTGACATCTAATTAGTGTTCGGTCGATATAGTCGTGATTAAATTTTGCTTCTATCATTGGTAACAGATTATGGTCATTGACTTCAAATTGACATATCCAAGTGGTACTGCAACAGCTCATCTCATCAACAGTTTCCACACTCCTCAGGGTGCTAAGCTTGCAAAGTAAGTGGATAAATATTGATATTTGTACGTACATTTTCTTTTACATATTTTATCTATCTATTTTATTATCCTTGAATTTTAATGTGATATCGCTCCAACACTTAAACTTTTATTCTCCATCTTTAGATATGATCATATGTATGTTATACATATATACCATTTGATATGTAAAAATATCACTGCTGTTATCAGATCTTATCTTACTAGAAGTACCTGCATGAGAAACTAAACATCCCAAATTATTTACTTTTTATTTTCTACTCTTTCAGGAAGCAAGTGAAAGTGCTTGGAAAATTCTTCAGTTTTAGTTTCTTATGGGGCTTCTTTCAATGGTTCTATACTGCTACTGAACAATGTGGATTTCAGGCCTTCCCTTCACTAGGGCTCAAAGCTTATCAGAATAGGTATGTTGTCACATCTTCATTTTAAGTTGATTTTATTCATCTTAAAATGAAAATATGCACAAATTTACGTGTTCAATTTTGATGTATTGATAGTATAAAATTGTTTTACACAATTATCCATATATATTCTTCCATCTACATGACTTTTCAAATAGTCCGTGTGACTTGTGAGAGTCAGTTATCATGGCTAATATGACAATATATGATCTTACGACTAAGTAAAAATCTTAAATTGTCAATGCATTGAAATAAATCCTAAATCTAATACTAAGATAATTCAGATTAATTCCATTCTCAATTAGGAGTGATTGATCCAACCTTTACTTATTTTCAGGTTTTACTTTGATTTCTCTGCAATCTATGTTGGAGTGGGAATGATTTGCCCCTATATCATAAACATATCAGTGCTTGTTGGAGGAATTCTTTCTTGGGGTCTAATGTGGCCACTTATAAAGAACAAAGAGGGTGATTGGTATGCTAAGGGCCTTGGTGAAAGCAACCTTCATGGCATCCAAGGTTACAGGGTAAGTTTCCTGTTCTTAAGCACATGCATCTTGTGCCAGTATTTTCACTAATTTTCAAAGGTCTTTGTTAGGAGGAACAAACAGAAAAATGTTTATAACTGCATCAATATAATTGTATTTTTAAATGTAAGTTAAAGGTAATTAGGAAAAGAAAATGGCTGAGCACTTAGAATCTTTTGCTAAGTATATCTAAAGTATAAGAGTGATGCAGTGTGATTAGTGATCTTAAGATGAAAAAATGGAGCTTTGTAGCATTCATGTTCTAGATAAAGAATCATTTGTAAACTATTAGTGAAAAAATTGACTCTGTCATGTATTTGGTACGAGGGTCACAGTGACTCAGTGAACAAAGTCACAATGACTCATGAACAAAATTATCAATTTATTCACTCCAATTTTGGAGTCATTGTGTATAGTAAGAGAGTCTTGTGTGCCGGAAGGCAGTCATAAATATGTGAGGATGTGTTCGGAGTCAATTTTGGAGTCACCGTCACACTGACTCCTATGAGGGTTGTGACTCTGACTCCATGACTCCCTTAACTCTACTCTAGAATCACCGAAAACAAACACTACACCTTACAGAATACTATTGAAAAAATGTGCCAATTATGACTTTCATAACACTAATTGGATTAATCTTGCACCTTTAACTCAGGTATTTATAGCCATAGCCATGATCTTGGGAGATGGTTTATATAACTTCATCAAGGTGCTAACTCATACCTTCTGCGGTTTATATACTCAAGTCCGGAACAAACAAAAGGAGGATGTTCTTCCTGTTGCAGACCAGGACTCTCCCTCAGCTCCTCAGCTATCTTATGACGACCGGCGCCGCACAGAACTCTTCCTTAAAGATCAGATTCCCACATGGTTTGCTGTTGGAGGCTATGTCGCTATCGCCGCCATATCTACAGCCACTTTGCCACACATATTTCAGCAGCTAAAGTGGTATTACATAATTGTGATATACCTCATTGCTCCAACCTTGGCATTCTGCAATGCTTATGGTTGTGGACTAACAGATTGGTCCCTTGCATCAACCTATGGAAAGCTTGCAATCTTCACAATTGGAGCGTGGGCCGGCTCATCGCACGGTGGAGTTCTTGCTGGCCTAGCAGCCTGTGGAGTGATGATGAACATTGTTGCAACAGCTTCTGATCTGATGCAGGATTTCAAGACTGGATACTTAACATTGGCTTCGCCTAGATCCATGTTTGTTAGCCAAATAATTGGCACAACAATGGGGTGTGTGATTTCTCCTTCTGTCTTTTGGATTTTCTACAAAGCATTTCCTGATCTTGGTACAGATACAAGTGAATATCCTGCTCCATATGCAATTGTGTACCGAAACATGGCAATATTGGGAGTAGAAGGCTTTAAGTCCTTACCAAAAAATTGCTTATTGCTTTGTTATATCTTCTTTGGTTCTGCTATTCTGATAAATATGGTCAAGGATTTCCTTGGTAGGAAGGGTAGGTTCATACCACTTCCAATGGCTATGGCCATACCTTTCTACTTAGGACCTTACTTTGCCATTGACATGGCTGTTGGAAGTCTGATATTGTTTGTGTGGGAAAAGGTGAACAAGGCCAAAGCAGATGCATTTGGTCCTGCTGTTGCATCTGGTTTGATATGTGGTGATGGAATTTGGACTCTTCCTGCTTCACTTCTTGCTCTTGCTGGTGTTAAGCCACCAATTTGTATGAAGTTCTTGTCTAGGGCCACAAATGCCAGGGTTGATCAATTCTTAGGGAATTAAGGCCAAATTGAATTTGGTTTAGTGTCTTTTTGTGATGTTGAAAAGTGTCATTGCCTTGTAAATCTGTGAAGCAGAAAAAAGTTTCTATTTTCATATATACTTTGTTAGGGAATTAAGGTCAAAATTTAGTTTGTTTTAGTTTTAGTGAAGGTCTTAAAGTTGAAAAATTATTAGGTGCAACAAGTCCAAGAGGATTTTTTGCTCTGCACCATTCATTGGGTGACACATAATACAAAAGATCAACTATAGTGGGGAGGGAAGGGGTTAAGTTTCCAATAAGGGGATAAAATTGTTGATGTGTCATGCAATGAATGGTACAGAGCAAAAAATCCTCTTGCTTCTTGGTGCACCTAATAATTTCTCCTTAAAGTTTGTCATTGCCTTGTAAATCTCTTAAGAAAAAATAGTCTTGTGCAAATTTCTGGTGTATGATATAGTTGAAAAAATATACTATATGATAAAGAAAATAAAAATGCTAAGTGGACAATGAAAAATCAACCCATATAGCCAATGGATCTATTTTGACTTTGATTTTGACCGAAATAATCATTGAGATTGTATTGAGCTTAGTAATTATAGCCCAAAATATTATTTATTGGCTAGTTTAGCTGGTTTTGTATTGTTCATTTAGTATCACCCTAAAGAAAAAGTGTTGTATAAAGTGTTTTCACTTTAAAACAAAAGTTCATATTTAAGTGCTCTTGTTGGTGTAAGGGGTGCTTTGGATAGATGAGAAAAATTGCTGAGATGGAAAGAAGCTGGTGATTGAGATGAGACCAAAGAATAGAAAAAGGAAAAAAAAGGGTAAAAAGAGTAAAATGAAATTATATTAAAATTTCACTTTTTTTTCTTTCTTTTTCTAAGCCAATTGTCTTAGCATGCACCCTTTTCACACGACTCTGTCCCAAAAGATTATTGTGTGCTAGTCAATTCAACTTTCTCAAACTGGAGAAACCATTTCATGCTTCTCTTACATCATGTTATTCTCACCTTGCATTTGATTTTCTTCCACCTATTATGTGACATTTCCTAATAAATATATAAGTTAACATACTGATCTCAATATAAATAAATAATTTAGCTGGCACCTTACGGCTTCTATCAGATCTGTGATCATATTCAAATACCATGTATCTATTTCAAAACAGTGATTATGTCGCTGTCCATAATTAAGTTCCCAATACTCAATGAACCCATTGAAAAATATATAACTATGAGAGGAAAATGATGAAAATTTTGTTATATACACTTAAAATATCATATACCATAAGTTATCTTATGCAATAGTCAAATTATTTAAATTTATTAATCCAACTTTTAAAATATTAGATTAATGTATAATATTAAAAGTTAAATTTATAATTTTAAAATGTTAAATTATTACATTTAGTAACTTATAATAACTGATTTTGTGATATATATCACAAATTTTTTCATTTGGGGTTTTCCTATATGTTTTTTGAGCATTGATATTGGTACGTACTTTTTGGTATGTATAGCAAACATACATTTTGATTTAATGGTGTAAAAAAGAAGTATAAGTGATGAAGTGATGTCACGTCAAAATCCAAAGGTGATAAAGTGAGTGTAGAAGATATGTAAGAGAAAATGTATGTACAAATATCATTATTGATGTCTTTTACATTTCACCAACCCCCCCTCTCTCTCTCCATATATATAAATAACCCTTCACTTGCTTTAACCAAAGTGCTAGTTATCCACACTCCTTGGATCTCTCCTAGGAGAATATTGGAGAAGTCAGAAAAAGAATGGCACAAGGTGGAATTGGGGTGGAGGAAAATCATGATTTTGATGAATCTCTTGATCAGCATAGAGATGGTGATGAACACAAACTAGGCCAAAATGGGGTGAAGCTGAATAATGAAGAAGAGACTTCTGTGGAGAGGGTGTTTCAGCACAAGCTGGTTCCATCATGGAGGAACCAATTAACTGTGAGAGCTTTTGCAGTGAGTCTTGCACTTAGCATATTGTTCAGTTTCATTGTGATGAAGCTGAACCTCACAACTGGTATTATTCCTTCACTCAATGTCTCTGCTGGACTTTTGGGGTTCTTCTTTGTCAAGACTTGGACTAAGTTCTTGGACAAATCTGGGATGTTGAGGCAACCCTTTACAAGGCAAGAGAACACTGTCATCCAAACCTGTGTTGTTGCCTCCTCTGGCATAGCCTTTAGTGGTAGGTACCTTCTTTCACTCTTAATAAGCCTATTTTTCTGAATTTATCCCTATAATAGTACTATTTATATAACCTGGAGGGCATGGTTCTTAGCTTTGAAATTTCCAAGAAATTCTCAAGAGTTTTTCTTTTCTTTTCTTTTTTCCCCTGATTTTACAATATGCTAATTTGTGGGGAATATGGATAGAGTAAATAGTGGTTTTTAGTATTGACCTTGACTACTAATCTGATTGAAGATGATAAAAATTGAAATAATTTTATAGTTTTTGAGTCAATTCCTCATGTGTTTGATTAGTTTGGAGGGAATTTAAGGCCAGATGATATTACAATCTTAGGTTGTCAAGGTTATTATTTCATTTATTTCTCAGTGGCACTGCCTGAAAGTGCTGGAATATGAGAATCTTCATGGAATAGTAACAGGGAGGAGCTGTAAAGCCTTCAATTTTGTCCATGCCTTGGAAGATAAGGCTGACTTTGGTTTTCTAATTTCAAATTAAGGCAAAAAATTTGAAAATGAAAAACATTGGACCATCTGTATTAATCTAAAGTTCATGAATATATAATTTTGCTTAGATGAGGTAATGAGGTTTGACAAAGTAGGCAATTCCAGGTTTGGAAACAGTATGTATACTAGGGTGTGTTTGGTTGGAGTTGAAAATAAGAGTAAAATTCATGATAGGGCTCATCAATGGCGCCGTTTGATCTATGTAGCCGATCTCACCTAGTGGGATAACACTTGAAATTCATTCAAGTAAACAACACCACCACCAAAAAGTAAAACAACAACAAGCCTTATGCCGGCCGGATAAGGCTTGTTGTTGTTGTGGGTGTTGTTTATTTGAAGGAATTTTGTGTGTTATTTTATAAATAACAAGAGTTCATATTACCATAATAGAAGTTTGAAAACAGTTTAGAATAACATGACTTTCTTGTTCTTTTGTTGGTGGTTATATTTTGGTTTAGCTTGCATATCACTGAATGAAACAATAGATAATGATTCTGAAATTTCGGTGAGATTGAATAAAAGTTGATGTCTTCTAAACTTCAAGTAAAATCAGCAACAGTTTTAATTTATCTTATCTTCTTATCTTAACTCAGATCTTATGTTTTTCAAAAATGTCGTCAATATCGTATCGTTGTATGTCTTCTATCTCATCTTGGAATGAAGTATTGCATATTGTTTTAGGTTGAAATGTTATGGTTATTTGACAAAATTGGAGTTTTAGAACAATGAAACCTCTAGGAACCAGATTCTGATATTATAAATGTTAAAGGAAACATAATATTCTTATAACCTATAGGAACAATCTTTTGATTATATCATAATAGGCCCTTCTAGATGAAAGTTCACATTCTGTGGTGGATTTTGTATGGACAGGAGGATTTGGGAGTTACCTATTTGCAATGAGTAAACGAATAGCTGATGAATCCTCAAACACAAAGGATTATAAAGATCCAAAATTAGGGTGGATGATTGCTTTTCTCTTTGTTGTTAGCTTTCTTGGCCTCTTTTCAGTTGTGCCTTTAAGAAAGGTATGTCAGATTCTTGAAATATTGCTGATGTATCAATTTCCTGTTCCACTTTTCTAGTACAAAGATAAGTTTGAAAATGAACTCACTAGTTTAGAACATCTACAATTATTTTTAGCTTTTCTATCTTGGAAAATGAATTGAAGAATGGATTTTACTGATGCTAACTTCTTTAGAAACTATTATCAATGTTCGCTTTCCAAAGTCTTGAATAAATTTTTCTTCTAATCTTGGTTGCAGATTATGATCATCGACTTCAAATTAACTTATCCTAGTGGTACTGCGACCGCTCTTCTCATCAACAGCTTCCATACTCCACATGGAGCGAAACTCGCAAAGTAGGCAATTTTGAAGACTATGTTATAAGAAATAACTGCATGAAGAGTTAGATAGTCCAAACTAATTTGCTGTTTCTTTTCTAATTCTTTCAGGAAGCAAGTGAAAGTGTTGGGAAAATTCTTCAGTTTCAGTTTCTTATGGGGTTTCTTTCAATGGTTCTATACAGCTGGTGACCAGTGTGGATTCCAATACTTCCCTTCTTTGGGGCTCAAAGCATTTCAAAACAGGTATTTTGTCACATCTTCATTTTAAATAAAATTGATTTGTCTTAAGATGAAAATGTGCACAAGACAAATCCTAAGATGCTTCAATTGAGTCATTAATCCAACCTTTACTTATTTTCAGGTTTTACTTTGATTTCTCTGCAACCTATGTTGGAGTGGGAATGATTTGCCCACATATCATAAACATATCAGTGCTCCTTGGAGGAATTCTTTCATGGGGTATTATGTGGCCACTCATAAAGAACAGAGAGGGCGATTGGTACGATAAGGGCCTCGGCGAAAGCAACCTCCATGGAATCCAAGGTTACAGAGTAAGTTTCCTGATCCAAAGCCATGACCACTATCATTTTACATGCTTTCAAAGTTCCACCAACTAATTGGATTTACCTTCCACCTTGTGCTCAGGTATTTATAGCCATAGCCATGATACTGGGAGACGGTTTATATAACTTCTTCAAGGTGCTAGCTCATACCTTCTTGGGTTTGTATACTCAAATCCGGGAAAAGAAAAGGGAGAATGCCCTTCCTGTTGCAGACCAGGACTCTCCCTCAGGTCCTCAGCTATCTTATGACGACCGGCGCCGCACCCAACTCTTTCTTAAAGATCAGATTCCCGCATGGTATGCAGTTGCAGGCTATGTTGCTATTGCTGCCATCTCTATGGCCACATTGCCGCACATCTTTCACCAACTAAAATGGTATTATATGCTTGTCATCTACCTCATTGCTCCAACCTTAGCATTCTGTAATGCTTACGGTAGCGGGCTGACAGATTGGTCTCTTGCCTCCACCTATGGAAAGCTCGCCATCTTTACAATTGGTGCATGGGCCGGTTCATCACATGGTGGAGTTCTTGCTGGCCTAGCAGCTTGTGGAGTGATGATGAACATTGTTTCGACAGCTTCTGACCTGATGCAGGATTTCAAGACAGGATACCTTACCCTCGCTTCGCCTCGCTCCATGTTTGTGAGCCAAATAATTGGCACAACAATGGGTTGTATAGTATCTCCCTGTGTCTTCTGGATTTTCTACAAAGCATTCCCTGATCTCGGAACTGCTACGAGTGAATACCCTTCTCCGAATGCAATGGTGTTCCGGAACATGGCAATATTAGGGGTACAAGGCGTAAAGTCTCTTCCTAAAAATTGCCTTTTGCTTTGTTACATCTTCTTTGGTTCTGCCATTCTGATAAACATGATCAAAGATTTCCTTGGTAAGAGAGGGAGGTTCATACCGCTTCCAATGGCTATGGCCATACCTTTCTATATAGGACCATACTTTGCCATTGACATGGCTGTTGGAAGTTTCATATTGTTTGTGTGGCAAAAGTTGAACAAGGCCAAAGCAGATGCATTTGGTCCTGCTGTTGCATCTGGTTTGATATGTGGTGATGGAATATGGACTCTTCCTGCTTCAGTTCTTGCTCTTGCTGGTGTTAAGCCACCAATTTGTATGAAGTTCTTGTCTAGGGCCACAAATGCCAAGGTTGATGCTTTATTAGGGGGTTAAGGCCAGATTGAATTTGGTTTAGTATCTTGTTGAAGGTCTTAAAGCCTGTAATTGCCTTGTAGATATGGGATGCAAAAAAAGTTTTTAAGTTTTCAATTTTTTCAAAATTCTGTTGTCAGATATTGTTGAACAATACATGATAAAGCAAGTGTATTATGTTTATATGTTACATCAAAATATATCAGCAAGTATATGGCTTTTCATATTTAAGTTGCTTTGTGTCTTTTTTATTTGAGGCTCCTAAAACATGCCACATCAAGTTATACATGTAATATTTTGCATAATCTACTGCCACATCAACATCCAAAATATTCCTTAATTTAAAATGGACCATAACTCATCCATTTGTTACATCAAAATACTAGCATGTTCTTAAAAATTCAATGGAACATCCTAATCATACATTTTTTCTCATGTCCTCCACAAAGTTGCTTCTTCCGCTTCCATGCGTCCTAGTAAAACTCTTTCGAACATAATTAAAATTCAAGTATGTCACACCATATTACGACTCCAAGTTGTGGAATGAAGATTGAAGAGATAAACATTGAAGCAATTTCATTTTTCCTCCATCAAACCCCTTTTCTCACAAATATGCATTAGGGGGATGGGTAAGCAAGGCTATATGACATCACAGTTCATCCAACATAGCGAGTTAAACGACACCGCATCGCCTGCAAGACCTTGCTTTGTCATCTATGCACCTAATAACCGAATGTTGAGACACATTAGATTTTGTCCCTGAAGCAGGCTCCTTATTTTCATCAGGAAGTTCATCTCCTTGTGCAGCATCCTCATTATCAATGTCAATAACTACAGAGCATTGACCTTTTTTCTGTATACAAAGATAAAGTGAAAATTCATTGATAAATATAAAATATATGATCAATTAAGTTCAGAATTCCATATTGGTGATCAAAGATATCAAAGATAAAAAGGACAAATAATGTTGTCACCATTAGCCAATCAACTAATAAACTATAAGGGTCACTATGGTGTACCATTAAAACGAGGTGAAAATTTTCTGGGGGTGGATTTATATGAAAAATCACTACATAGAAATGCACCCTGAATCTTTTACCCCATTTTTAAGGGGATGCCAAACTGACTATCAGGATATTTGAGTTTTAGTGATAATTTACAGCAGGTATCAACTTGTACCACTTCTTTTTCATGTTCAGAAAGGTCAGGGCTGCTTTCACCAGAATCATCATCAGAAGAAAGTTCAGCAAATCTGGTCCAACAAAAGTAAAAAATCATCCACTTAAAGTAAAATAACTCAACAAGATAGCTACATAAAATGTACACACACACACACACATATATTAGCATTAAGTTTCAAGGCAGATTAGGCCACTGGCTCTATCAAAATCACAATACAACAGTAACCTGTTTATACCAAAACATAATAAATTTTCATAACTTTACGTCTATAAAGCAACACATCAAGTAATATATAATAGTCATTTACACATCACATCAGCTTCAACAGTAAGCATCAAGAACACTAATACGAAAGAGGCATATACTTGTATGATTTTCTTGTAGTTCTTGCTGAATGGCGAACTGGTACGATTTCCTTTGTATCTTTTGAATTGATTTCACTATCTGATAAATCATCTTCAATGGGTGTCTTTGGTGATTCTGGTTCTGCACATCGAATTCTGGCTTTGGGAATACCTTGGTTAGCTACAGAAGCCGCACCTGCACCCCCTTTGGCCATGGACGGTGGAAGAAAACAAACTACATCAGATACCAAAATAAGACACAGCAACTAGAACATTCACAGTCCATTCAAAAATATACAGTTAATCAACTGTACAGAAATGATATAGAAACAACATCCTCTAATTCTTCTTAGAGTTCTCTCTATTCACACAGTTATTCTCACAGTTCTCTCTACTCTCTCAAATCCATCACTCTTTTTCTTCATCATCATAGTTGAGCTGGGAATTAGAACCACACCGTTGCAACACTTCATCGGAGCTCAAACACTGCAATGGCTAACTAAACCAAACACTCAATTTCAAATCAAAGACTACAAGTCAACTTAATTAAAGAGTTAATTACATTAATCTACCTCTCACTCTTAATTACAAACAAAATTCAACTGAAAATCACATTTCAACTTAGAAATACAACGCTAAATTGAGAGAGAGAGGAGAGAGAACCTGGGGGAAATCGAGGTAGAGGATAGGGTTTTTGGTTCCAAGATCCTTGAGCTCGCCGATCTTGCCGCCGGAGATGGGAGCGAGGAGCCCAGGAACCTGCTGCTCCTCCTCTGAGACTTCTTGATGATGTCCTTGCCGTGGTGCTTCACCACCGTCGACGACGGGTTGAGGTGAACGCCGGCGGCGGAGGGGGCGTCGGAGAGCATCCCGCTAGAAAATGCCAAGGCCTTCCTTCACCTTCGTCGTTCTTCTTCTTCTTCTTCCCGCGCGCCATTGAAATTCTCTCTCTCACACACAGTCACAGGCGGGAAGAAGTGATTTTCGTGTCAGATTTAATAAATGGTACGGACAAAACTTGTCCCTAATTATTTGCATCAAGAACTTAATTACATAAGTTTTGGTAATTTCATAGATATAAGTACAAATTACGAGGACCTATTTAAATTTTTTAAAATGGTTCCGAGTCTAACAAATTAATTTAACTAAAATTAAGAGTATATACTTTAAATATCTTGGGTATAAAAAGTATCATAAGGCCCTAAACAAAAAAATTGATCCCTTAATAACACCGAAATAAAAAAAAAACAAAATCAGAAAAGGAAGAAAAATAATGTCTAGATTGAGGTTCAATAAAGTTTAGTAATATCATCAAAAAATTTTAACTCAACTATCCACTAATTAAAAAGTTATATAAATTAATGGATGTGATCCAACATTTTTAAAAATTAAATTACTAGTTTCAAAATATTGGATTATTATACATGGTGACTGTTTTTGTGATGTACACAAATCATTTCTCAAATTTTTTACACTATATCATAATTAAACTCTATAATTAATTGTGAGATCAACTTTGTTCAAATAGAACTATCTATCCCAATATTACATCACACAAATTGGAGATCCATAAATGTATCAAACTTAAGTTAGATTAAAAAATTAAATAACGTTAGTTTATATAACAAAAATGGAAAGATTACACACGCTCACAACCTTACACCTAGAATCTTCTATTCTATGTCAAAATACTTATATCCATATTCTTAAAAAATAGAAATATATAAACTAAATGAAATTAATTAGAACTCATAACATATCACTAACTATCTTATTAACTGTTAATTAGAACTCACACATCTTTAACAAAAACCCACATGACTTTTCACCTTTTCCTCGCCTTCGGCAAATTAAAGTTTAAAAAAGAAAAAGAACAAAAGAAGAAACAAAAATAAAAAAAGGAAAAAGCATTATTACATTATTATTATTAAGTATCCAAATCCATCCCTGAACTTTTTTTTCAGTGCCCACTTTCGTCCCTGATCAAATTTTATTAGGTCCGTAGTCCCTGAACTTGAATCCCGTGAGACATATCCGTCCCTCCGTTAACTCCCCGTTAATGAGTGACAGAGTAGTCCTACGTGGACCGTTAGTACTTTGTCCTACGTAAGTGACACGTGTTCTAATAGGGGACTAATCAGTCCCCGGAGTTTCTAATAGGGGATAAATCAGTCCCCGAAGTTTCTAATAGGGACAAATCTGTCCCTAACTCTTGAACCAAAACGGTATCATTTTGCAAATCTTCAATTATCTTATTCTCTTTCCCATTTGAAACCCTAAACCCCTATTACATACCCCACAGTCGTGCCTCCATCCTCTTCTTCCTCCTTGGATCTTCTCTTTCAAGCTCTATTGAAACACCTCCTTAAAATGGATCTTGAGGTTGGGTAGCTGCTATGATGATGTAACAATGGAATCTTGAGATTGAAAGAGGTGTTTCAATGGAGGTTACAAGGGGGAGACAAGAAAATAGAGGACAAAAGAGAGGAAGTGGCGGTGCTAGTGTGATGATGAAGGTTTAAAGAGGTGTTTCAATGGAGGTTGATGGAGAAGAACCAAGGACAAAGAAGAGGATGGAAAGGTAGTTGTGGGGTTTGCAATGGGAGTTTAGGATTTCAAATGGGAAAGAAAGAATGAGGTAATAGAAGATTTGCAAAACGACATCGTTTTGGTTCAAGAGTAAGGACTGATTTGTCCCCTATTAGAAACTTTGGGGACTGATTTGTCTCACGGAATTCAAGTTCAGGGACTGCGGACCTAATAAAATTTGATCAGAGACGGAAGTGGGCACCGAAGAAAAGTTCAGGGACAAATTTGGTATTTACTCTATTATTAATACTAATTTTCCTGGAAAATTTTCAGAACTCTCTAATCAAACCGTATTTTCAACTAATCAACTTGGTTAATTACACACAGAGCTAAATTCACTTTCTTCATTTTCTTCTTTAATTCGGTTTCGTTTCGCTGAATTAATCTCCCTCCTTTTTCTCTGTAACGTTTTTCACACTTCCCAGCATCATTACCTTCTTTACTGTTCCCTGCTTTTTTGTCAAATTCATTCCCCCAAATCACACTGCACAACTTTCTCTCATTTCTTCAATGTAATGAGTTTCTGTGTTTTCAAATTCGAAGGAAATTTTCAATGCTGAATATGATTTGGAACAATTAGGGTTTTGGGGTGTAGTTTTTTTGTTGTGTGGTTTGGGAATGTGAGCTCATGGCATTTGCTAATGCTTCAGCGATCGCTCCTTCTCTGCGTTACGTTGCTCGCTTGAGTAACTCTGACTCGAAGGTTCATCACTTTGGTGGGTTTAATGGCGATGCGGGTCCTTCTGGTTTTTGCGGTTCTTCGTTTTGCGTTGGGTCGTACGCTGGGAAGAGTAGTGATGTTGTGCTTGAGAGGAGGAGGTTGAAGAACAACGTTGATACACGCATTGTTGAGAACGCGCAGATGAAATCGAGTGTTGAAATCCCCGTTTCTTGTTACCAGGTTATTAAGATTGGATGCAACTGTTTTTTTGTTCATTGTATTGTGTACGTGACTTAGTGTTTTTCAGTGATGAGTTAAATGGAATTTGGATGGAAGAACAGTGAATTTTGTAGTTCTCAATTGGTTTGTTTGATGGGATTTGGTTACTATGGACTGTGTATGATGATGAGTAATGTGTGGGATTTTGTTATTGATGATAGTTGTAAATTTTATGTAAAAAACAAATGGTGTTTCATTTTATTTTTTAGTGGAAAAAGAATGGCCGAATGTGATTATTGAATTTGCACCTTTGAGAAGATTTATACTGTTGAGTAGAGGGGGAAGAGAAAAGAATCTCATCATTCACATCTTGGTTGATGGATGGTGCTTATGTGTAATTATGTTAAGTGGTTGTTTGGAATTCATTAGTAGCTATGATGGTTGATTACATTTTGAAGTTGTCTTCCTTGTATTACATCATTCATGCTAATTTTCGCTTCATCTATCTCAATTCATACCATTTTGCAGCTTATAGGTGTTCCTGATCGAGCTGAGAAAGATGAAATTGTCAAGGCTGTTATGGGTTTAAAAAGTGCCGAAATTGAAGAAGGCTATGAGGTGGATGTTGTTGCATCTCGCCAGGTATAGGCATGGCCATATATTATCTTTTGTGATAACTGATTTTTGTTAAGTTTGGTTTAGAGATGCAGATAAAGTAATTCGAGCCTTTTTATTTGCTCTTATCTAAAATTGCTTTGCAGGATCTGCTGATGGATGTTAGGGATAAGCTTCTATTTGAGCCAGAATATGCTGGTAATCTGAAGGAAAAGATTCCCCCTAAATCTTCCCTTCGAATCCCTTGGTCTTGGTTGCCTGCGGCTCTATGCCTTCTTCAAGAGGTACACTTGACATGCTCTCCGTCCTTTTACATGTTTTCTTATTCTATATATATTTTTTAAATATTTGACCACTGCTTTTTCGATTTCCTCTGTCCAGGTTGGAGAATCAAAGCTGGTACTAGAGATTGGACGGACTAGTCTTCAGCATCCAGATGCCAAGCCATATACAGATGATTTGCTTCTTTCTATGGCGCTAGCTGAGGTAAGACGTTGGCTGAGAAGCCAGGAAATTACTCTCTTAATTTTTTAGCATTCTTGTTATCCTTTCCTTATCATAGGTGCTTTCTTGAAGTGTGCAATTGCGAAGAATGGATTTGAGAAGAAAAAAGTTTCTCAAGGTTTTGAAGCTCTTGCTCGTGCCCAGTGTCTTCTGAGAAGTAAACCATCTCTTGCAAAAATGACATTGTTGTCCCATGTAAGAAACTACTTTGAAGTGTATATTCACTTTTGATCTTTGCGTCATTAGCTGGCTTGCTCTACAAAGCATTTATCTCAGTAAAGGAGAAGTTGGGCTTTTTTAACAGCAGAAAAAAGATATTAAGTCTACAGATGTGAATTCTTGTTTCCAGAACTGTGGCATTTCAGTGAATTTTGGGAATAATTCAGCAATCAGCATCGAATGGTTTAGTTTGCACTTCAAACATTGGGATTGCAATCCTATTGCATACAATAATTCGAGAAGCTTTAATAACAGATAGTTCAGGTCCGCATCAGTAAAACCTAGGCTTAGTAAGAAAATACCGTATATTTACTTATTAATATCTCAGCGTACCTATTTATTACTATTGAAACCATATACTCTATCCATTTTGTGTCCATGTCATCTGTATTCATTTACATTATTCCTTTTCCCTATTCTTTTTAGCTGGACAATTTCCAATTCCTGCAGTAATGGTTGAAAACATTAAATTTTAGACATCAACCTACTTCTCTGTATTATCACAACTCATACCTGGATATTAGGCATGGAACACACCCCTGAGGATGCTTTTGATGGTTTCTAGATTGAAGAATCTCTAGAAGAGCTTGCACCTGCCTGCACCTTGGAACTACTGGGCATGCCTCACACCCCTGCCAATGTTGACCGAAGACGAGGAGCTATTGCAGCTTTGCGTGAATTGCTTAGACAGGGTCTTGATGTTGAAGCTTCATGTCAAGTGCAGGACTGGCCTTCCTTTCTATGGCAAGCATTCAACAGTTTACTGGCTAATGAGCTAGTCGATCTTCTTCCTTGGGATAACTTAGCTGTGATGCGAAAGAATAAGAAGACAATTGAATCACAAAATCAAAGGGTAGTAATTGATTCTAACTGTTTGTATAGAGTTTTTGCTGCTCACATGGCACTTGGATTTTCAAGCAAGCAAATAGAGTTGGTAATACTCTTCTCTGAAGCTTAATTTCTTTAGGCATATTTTAATACTTCTTTATAGCCCATATATCGTGAATAATTTTTACTTATTCTTATTGCATACATTCTCAAACAGTGGTTTTCTTAAGTTCATCCTAATATTGATTGTTTTATATTAATTTTATGCAGATTAACAAAGCAAAAAACATTTGTGAATGTTTGATAGCTTCTGAGGGCATTGATCTGAAATTTGAGGAAGCTTTATGCTTATTCCTTTTGGGCCAGGTATGTTTTTTCCATGTTAACTCTTATCTTTCTTTTTATCAACAAAAAGAAAAAACTCTTACCATTCCTGCTGTCTTCATGAAGTTTTTTTACTATGAATCTTGGTCTGTAGCAGCTTTAACTTTTATCCTCCCTTTCTATTCCCCCTGGATTTCTGCTTCGTAATTCTCCAATCTTGTCTTAAATTCTAGGGGACAGAGGCCGATGCAGTTGAGAAGCTAAAGCAGCTTGAGCTGAATTCAAACCCAAAACATAATTCAGTCTTGGGGAAGGCAATAATAGATGCTACTGTTGAAAACCCATCATTGGTATTCCTCTTATTATCATGTCAACTCAGGTTCTTTTCTTATTGTTAGAGGACCCTAGTGTTAAATAGGGCTCCTGATGTTCAGTGTGTGTTATTGACTATGAGATGAGTTTCTGGAAATAAATGTAATGCTTGTTCAGTCTAGCCATAAAAAAAAAATATTTGAATGTTATACTCCTTCCAATCATTTCTATTTGTTGTGTTCTTTCATTAAAAAAGAGAAAAGACTTTTGTTTGAATTGAGCCTCAAGAAAATCATTCTTTAGTTTACACAAGAAAACAGCTGCAATTCTTCAAGAACATTGTTCCATCCTTAATCTTAAGATTGATGATAAAATATTTGCTTCCTGTTTTCTTATAAAAGACCATTTGCTGAACTTGACCAGGAAAAGTGGCTGAAGGATTCTGTGCTTGCTTTATTTCCAGACACTAAGGACTGTTCTCCAGCTCTGGTGAGATCAACTGTGCTATTTAGGCAACAACTAATTTGCTGCCTCTTTGATTTTGACAAAACATTGTGTGTGGATCTACATCTCTGCAGGCCAGTTTCTTTAATGCTCAAAAGAAATTTTTAGGAAGCAAGAACGTTAAGGGAGCTTCTCAAACGATTCCTACTATATGTCATAGACCTCTATCCTCTTCTGGTTCCTTAGAACGAAGAGATTTTGAGGAACCACGCTCCTTCATGAGCTCTTCTGCAAATCTAGGGTATGCTGTGAAGCAGCTGACTCCCACTGATTTGCAGAGTTCACTGCTATCTGGCAAAAATGAAAATGGAAGCAATCTTATCGAGCCACCTGTTCAAGTGAAAAGGAATCTTGGCGCTCATCGCAATGGGATTTGGGATATGCACTCCACTCATGCACACATATTTGGAAGACTAACATACATAACCGTATTCGGTTGTATTGCTTTTGCCGCCATTAAGTTGTTTGGAATGAACTTAAGCAAGAATGTTACTGGTTCTCATTGGGCTTCCACAAAAGTCAATGATAACATTGCTTGGACTGCAGATTCTTCTGCTGACTACACCATGGGCCCTGCTTACATTAGGGGAAGTAATATTGCCGGCAGATTGAAGAAAATCTTGGCAATAGTTAAGATACCATTGTTACACCAGTCAGCTCAAAGTGATTTTCGCACTGCTCTTACCAAATCATCCTCCCATGTATACAGGAGGCTGATGCCTGTCGAAGAAGCGGAAACCCTTGTTAAGCAATGGCAAACGATCAAAGCCGAAGCTTTGGGGCCTAGCCATGAAGCTAATTTCCTCACCCAAGTTCTTGGTGAATCCATGCTTGCTCAGGTAGTGCATGTTGTGCCTTTTGTTTAATCTCAGTTCATTCAAATTCTTTTTGTTTGTAATGGATTACATACTGAACAAGTTTGGCATTTCCAAAATACTCAAAATTTGCCGGTTTATGAAAATATTGAAATGATAATGAATACAAATTGGTGCTATCTTTGACAGTGGCAAGCTTTGGCTGATGCTGCAAAAGAAAGATCTTGTCACTGGAGATTTGTTTTGCTAAAATTATCTATCCTACGAGCTGACATTCTATCAGATGGGAATGGAGTAGACAGAGCAGAAATAGAGGCTCTCTTAGAAGAAGCAGCTGAACTAGTTGACGATTCTCAGCCAAAAAACCCAAATTACTATAGGTAACATATGATTTACACCCCAACTAGCTAGTGATCTATTTGCAAAGACACTGATAAAACCCTAACAATCATTTCTATTTTTATTGTATTCATTAACATCGCTTTTTATTGGTTGATTACAGCACTTACAAAGTAAATTATATCCTGAAGAGGCAAGAAGATGGATCATGGAGGTTCTGTGAAGGTGATATACGAACACCATGATATTTGGGTCTATTATCTTTATTAATTACCACGCCAAGATTAACTGATGCTGCAGCTAACATGGTTTCTTAGCTAAATTTTATTTTGTGGAGAGTTAAAATTCCATAGATAATGTCCATTTAGGTAGATTATGGTATCTTATAAATTTTCACTTTATACTGAGTAAGCAGGCTAATTAGGTAGATTATTGTGTCCATTTTCTTGCTGATTAAGTGGCAAATTACCTGTAAAGTACTGATTGATTGATTGAAATATTCATTGGTTTTTTCTATTTGAAATTCTGTTACAAGTTTTCTGATAACAGAAGCAATGTGAAAAGCAAATTTTCTTTCTGGTGTCTAGAATTTATATACAATCATAAGAATGTGGTTTCTGGCTTATGCCACATGAGACATTTTATTTATTTTACAATATGATTTGCTTTCAAACATGAGAATCTCACATGCTCAAAGTCACTAGACTTGTTATTTATTTTTATTGATACCGTAAATAATTTCGCGAGATTAAATCATGTGTTCTGTTCTGTTTCTAAAGCATAAAGTTGTAAAAATAATTCAAGTTGCCCGTGATTAAATATTAATAATTTATTTGTTACTAGTAAAGTACATTATTGACTCCTTCACAAAAAATAGTATCAATGAAATAAATTAATTTTCACAACCAAGAGGATTTAAGTAAGATGATGAACCGTGATAGTTAATATTATAGTATATAGTCTTCAATTTCTATATTATATGTAAAAAATTTATGTGATTAATATTTTATAGGCTATAATCTTTATTTTATAATAGAACTAAAAAGATTTTGAAATCCTACATTTTAAAGTATATAGTCTTTAATTTCTACTATTTGTAAAAAAATCATTCGATTCAATATTTTATAGACTATAGTCTTTATTTTATAATAAAACAAAAAAAATATATAGAATCTCACATTTTAAAGTATATAGTCTTCAATTTCTACTGTATGTAAAAAATTCATGTGATTCAATATTTTATAGGTTATAGACTTTATTTTATAATACAACCAAAAAAATTGTGAAATCTCACATTTTAAAGTATATAGCCTTCAATTTATACTATATATGAAAAATTCATGTGATTCAATCTTTTATAGGCTATAGACTTTATTTTATAATACAACCAAGAAAAATTGTGAAATCTCACGTTTTAAAGTATATAATATTCAATTTATACTGTATGTTAAAAATTCAAGTTATTCAATACTTTAAAGGCTATAGTCTTTATTTTATAAAAAAATAAAAAATATTGTGAAATATCACATTTTAAAGTATATAGCCTTCAATTTATACTATATGTGAAAAATTCATGTAATTCAATATTTTATAGGCTATAGACTTTATTTTATAATATAATCAAAAAAAATTGTGAAGTTTCACATTTTAAAGTATATAGCATTTAATTTCTACTATATATGAAAAGTTAATGTGATTTAATATTTTATAAGTCATAGTATTTATTTTATCATACAACCAAAAATTTTTTGAAATCGTACATTTTAAAGTATATAGCCTTCAATTTATACTATTTGTAAATAAATCATGCGATTCAATATTTTAGAGGTTATAACGTTTATTTAATAATCTATTTTAAAAAATAGTGAAATCTCACATTTTAAACTATATAGTCTTCACTTTCTAATATGTGTGAAAAATTCATGTGATTTGACTATGGTCTTTATTTTATAATACAACAAAAAAATTGTGAAATCTCACAATCTAAAGTATAAAATCTTCAGTTTCTACTATATGTACAAAACTCATGTTATTCAATATTTTAAAGGCTATAGTCTTTATTTTATAATACAACCATAAAAATTGTGAAATCACACATTTTAAAGAATATATAGCACTCAATTTCTACTATAGATGAAAAATTTATGTGATTCAATATTTGATAGGCTACAAACTTTATTTTATAATACAACAAAAAAAAATTGTGAAATCAAACATTTTAAAGTATATAGCCTTCAATTTCTACTATATGTGAAAAATTCATATGATTCAATATTTTATAGGCTATAGTCTTTATTTTATCATACAAACAAAAAATTGTGAAATCTCACATTTTAAAGTATATAACCTTCAATTTCTACTATATGTAAAAAATTTATGTGATTCAATATTTTATAGACTATAGTCTTTATTTTATAATACAACCAAAATTTTTTTGAAATTCTACATTTTAAAGTATATAGTCTTCAATTTCTAGTATTTGTAAAAAAAATCATGTGATTCAATATTTTAGAGACTCTTTATTTTATAGTCTATTTAAAAAAATAGTGAAATCTCATATTTTAAAGTATAAAGGCTTCAATTTCTACTATATGTGAAAAATTCATGTGATTCAATATTTTATAGGCTATATTTTTTATTTTATAATACAACAAAAAAATTGTGAAATCTCACATTTTAAAGTATATAGCCTTCAATTTCTATTATACGTAAAAAATTCAAGATATTCAATATTTTAAAGGCTATAGTCTTTATTTTATAATACAACAAGAAAAATTATGAAATAACACATTTTAAATAATATAGCATTCAATTTATATTATATGTGAAAATTTAATGTGATTCAATATTTTATAAGCTATAGACTTTATTTTATAATACAACTAAAAATGTTATGAAATTTCTCATTTTAAAGTATATACCTTCAATTTCTACTATATGTGTTTTCTCTTTCACTACTTAAAAAGTCATACAAACAGACTATTTTAATTGAATGACAGTGTAAAATACCTTTACAGCTTACACGATCAGTACATCAAAATTAAACTTTTTTATCAATATATATATAATACGTGTTTTTTTTTTGTTTCCTAAGGTATCCACCGAAGCGGTTCCGATTACAAATCCCCCGCCAGTTTGTGCGTACACCTCAAGGGTGGGACGGCTGGTCAAGGTCTTCTCTGCATACACACGGTCTCGGGATCGAACTCGGGACTAGATGCTTAAACAGACTATTTTAATTGAATGACAGTGTAAAATACCTTTACAGCTTACACGATCAGTACATCAAAATTAAACTTTTTTATCAATATATATATAATACGTGTTTTTTTTTTTGTTTCCTAAGGTATCCACCGAAGCGGTTCCGATTACAAATCCCCCGCCAGTTTGTGCGTACACCTCAAGGGTGGGACGGCTGGTCAAGGTCTTCTCTGCATACACACGGTCTCGGGATCGAACTCGGGACTAGATGCTTAAACAACCCAAGTCACTACCACCTGTGCTAGGCCCTTGGTTTATATAGTACGTTTTTTTTTTTTTTTGTTGACTTATATAGTACGTATTTTATTCAGACAATTATAGCTAAATACGTATAAGCCCAAGTATTTTGGGCCAAAAACTGCGTTGGCTCGATTAATTAGTTTTTGGTTTGAAAAATCAAAAGTATTGATTCATTTTAAAATGTGAAAGGAGAAAATTTCGCGTGCCCTAAGAAAAAGCCAAACAGACAAAAGCGAGTATCAGTAGCAAAGCAAGCAAGCAGCGTGGAATTCAGTCACAACAACAGATCTGAGACTCTTAAA
Source organism: Aeschynomene evenia (assembly GCA_013621005.1). Classification (NCBI taxonomy): domain Eukaryota; kingdom Viridiplantae; phylum Streptophyta; class Magnoliopsida; order Fabales; family Fabaceae; genus Aeschynomene; species Aeschynomene evenia. The sequence goes on from CM024267.1 coordinate 31,400,103, forward strand.
CGACGCCGTCTCCGATCATGGTTCGCCAATCCTTAACCAAGCTCATCTCCTCCGTCGCATCCCGCCGCCACGGCATCCGCCACTTCACGGCGGCGCCGCCTCCCCCTCCCGCCGTCTTCGTTGACAAGACCACCCGCGTCATCTGCCAGGGCATCACCGGCAAAAACGGCACCTTCCACACTGAACAAGCCATCGAATACGGCACCAAAATGGTACCTCTCTCGCTCGGTCTCCTGATCTACCTTGAAATTTAATGAAATGGAATTGAAATTGAAAATGCATGAGTGAAGAAATTTGAGCTGGAATTATTTGTGAGTGATTGTTATGTGTTTGTTGTTATGCGTGTGTGGAATAGGTTGGTGGTGTGACGCCGAAGAAGGGTGGAACCGAACATTTGGGGCTACCTGTGTTCAACACTGTTGCTGAAGCGAAGGCTGAAACGAAGGCCAATGCTTCTGTTATATATGTGCCTCCGCCTTTTGCTGCGGCTGCTATCATGGAAGCTATGGAGGCCGAGTTGGATCTTGTTGTCTGCATCACTGAAGGCATTCCCCAGCATGACATGGTAATTTCTTGCTTTTTTGTTAAAAAAAATGGTTTTTTCTATGTAGACATTCATGAATATGGGACATAGAGAGTCACACCAAATTTTAAGAATTGTATGCTTCTTGCACGTGACACAATGTATGTGTACTTCAAAATTAAATTGATAGATTCATTGATCATAATATTGTATATATGAACTTCACACTTGCCTTGTTTTGTTTTGATCATTTAATAAAAATTGCTTGAAAATTTTAAACAAACTCAGAATTTGTGCCATTTTCCTCTTCATAGTCAAAATGATTGTTTTTTGTTATTCCCTGTTGCTGTGTTTGAGTAAAACATTGATTGTCAAATTAAATACATATAATGTGTTGTCTATGTTTGATACAAGATTCTACATATTTGATATGGTTACATAACTAGGCCTTGTTCGAGTATGATTTGTCTGTGCTTCATTTTTTTTTTGGTTCATTTTGCCTTTTTGTTTTATTTGCCGTTTATTTCATGGTTTGTGAGAGGACTTGATGGCATGTTCAATCTATGTAGCTGACCTTGACTAGTAAAAAAAGGTTTTGTTTCTATTGTATGCTTAATTTGGCATTGTGAGCTACTGCCTTATATTCTGTCACCTTTATCTGAAACTCATAACCACTTATGTATGATATAGAATTTGTTGTTGTTACTTTTATTTCTCTGAGGTAGTTTATCTTCTTACGTGTAGAGGTTTTCATTTTGGTAAATCTTTGAAATGATTTTGGTTATATTTTTAGGTTTGGTACTAGTCTGATTATTCATGTAAGATTAGATGGCCAGACACATATACCATTTATTGTGTTATTGCCTTTTAGAAAATGGGCAAATATCAAAATGTTGTATGAAACCTTCTATTCGAATTTGGGCTAGCCTTTTAACTGCTTCCACTTGTGTAGTTTATGTTTTGCTCACTGGTGCTGAAATGAGTGTTGCTGAAGTTATTATTTATGAATTCCAGGTACGGGTTAAAGCTGCCCTTAACCAGCAGTCCAAAACTCGTCTGATTGGACCAAACTGCCCTGGTATCATCAAGCCTGGGGAATGCAAAATTGGAATCATGCCCGGTTACATTCATAAACCTGGCCGTATTGGAATTGTTTCTCGTTCTGGTACCTTGACATATGAAGCAGTGAGTCCTTATTTTTATATCCGCACAACTATTTATTTTGTTGTAGACTTGTAGTAGTGGATGAGATTGCCTTTTGTGTACTGATAATGAGAGCATCAATTGTTCAAATTGAGTTCTTTTGTTTTTTTATTTTACATGGGCAATGTGGATGTAGTTATGTCGTGCCGCGTTTCTTAAGTCATAGATGGGCCTACTGCTTTTTTGGCTCACTCTACTGAAGTTGTATGCATTGAAGAATGTGTGGACTTTTGTACATCTTATAAAATTCTAACTATAGATTTCAAAATGAAAGCAATTGTTTCTTGTTTGTTCTTTACCATTGAAAATTGAAGTTCCTTTTTCTTGATAAATGAATGATGGTTACCCAATGATAAACCATATGTTTGTTTTTACTATCAGGTTTTCCAAACAACTGCTGTTGGCCTTGGACAATCCACTTGTGTGGGTATAGGAGGAGATCCCTTTAATGGAACAAACTTTGTTGATTGCCTTCAGAAATTCTTAGCAGACCCTCAGACAGAAGGTACTTTTGTCATATTTTATTTTCTGTCATGTATATTACTGCATGTTTTGTTTATTGACCAAACCTGGGTCAGGTGATGCCTTCTATAAGTAGTTTCTTTGTGTTGTGAATTGTTCCGATAGGATTAAGGGGATGGGATCTATTATCATTACTTTTTGTTGGTGTAATTCAGGTATTGTTCTTATTGGAGAGATTGGAGGAACTGCAGAAGAGGATGCTGCTGCATTAATTAAGGTTCATTTTTAATGTATTACCTGCACATAAGTTTCTGCCTTCTACTTAATTATCAGTCTTTGAGAAACTAAAATATGTTTGTTGGTCTTGTGAGGAAGGAACACAACTAAATTAGTCACTAGTGTAATATCTTTCTTACATTTTTTTGAATTACAATTTGGAAGAAAGTATTTACATTATGCAAAATTGTAATCCTTAGATGTGAATTGTCTTCTTTTAGTGGTCAAGAAGTTAGATGTTTATAAGGCGTTACCTGGTTATACCTATTCTAGCTATCTTCCATTTTATATAGAAAAACCACACATATGCTCAATTATCATATTGTTATTTGAAAGGACCATTTTCATGAGCACTTTTCTTTAAGTTAATTTCATGAATGACTGTCTATACAGGAAAGTGGGACTGAGAAGCCTATTGTCGCATTTATTGCTGGATTAACTGCTCCCCCAGGCCGTCGTATGGGCCATGCCGGAGGTAAGATTATTCATAAATGAATGTTTGAAACTGATGGCATGTAACAGATCATAACATTTCATCGTTTGTGTATGATATTATTAATCAAGCATACTCAATCTGCCTTGTGATTGTTTATGCAGCTATTGTGTCGGGGGGCAAGGGTACGGCACAAGACAAAATTAAGACCCTGAAGGAAGCTGGGGTGACCGTAGTTGAGTCGCCCGCCAAAATTGGAACTGCCATGCTAGAAGTTTTCAAGCAGAGGGGTTTGGTGCAATAGTTTGGGTGGTTCATTATTAGATTTCATCAAACCATTTTGGTTTCTTATTGTCTATAACAAGCTCAAGACACTTGATTCCCCATTGATAGCAATGGGCTATTTTTCTTTTTCTTTTTTCCAAAAAAAAAGGTTGAGAGATGCATTGAAATAAGAAGTGATTCATCAAGATGCTCTTAATTTCCGGCAAGTTTGATTGATACGAATTACGATCCCTTCGACAGTTTTTTCTGTGGCCCCGAATTGTAAACACCTACTATTATATCCTTTGCAGTTAATTTTGAACTTCTTCAGATTGCTGTTTCTGCCAATTTGGTCAGTTATGTCATCTTATGATGCGTTTGCCGTGTTGTTTCACAAACAAATAGTGTTACTCTTGATCACTTTCCGATCAAGTATTACTATCAATTCTTTTTCCACAGTATCTGGAGTTTCGTCTTGACTAATCTGTAATTTTGGGTTGTGTACCTGCTTATTAGGCACGAATTCAAGATCTTGTTTAAGGGATAATAAGTCTTTAGACGCCTACCAATTGGTTTACTTTCAATTCTACTCAGGAGATTTTTCTCTATTTCTTTTTCTTTCGATGAACAGGTTATACAAATAAATTTTTTGCTAAAAGTAAACTTAATGGAAAAGCATTAATCTCAATCTAACACCAAAGTGTTAAGAGGACCAGATCCAATCCAAGTAATGGTATCCATTTATGTATTTGTGTGGCCCAAAATGATTAATCTTTAGACCAAAAACTAAAAGTATGACAGCCTAATAATGATAGATATCCAAACAAGTGTGCATGATTTTCTCATCTCTGTTGTGTTTTGGACCTAACTACTGCTCTTTAGCAGAGTGGTCCACAAAACAGAATCAATTAACAGAACAGAACTGCTAGTTAATAAAAGCACCCCGCAAATGTTCTGTTTGGATCCGATCCTACTACTACCACTAGCATCAATCTTCTGTTTGGTTTGGTATATTCACTTTGTGGATCCTTATGTTTGGAATTGGAATAGGAATAGTACTATTAGGATTCAGTCCACTTTCATTTCCGTTGACTTTGACTCTCTCCTTCAGATCCATCTTCTCTTTCACTTCACACTCTCACTCAATCATACTAGGGTTCACATTCTCCCGAGAAAATTCACCCCAAATTTTCCATGGAATTCCCCAACCCCTAAAGACACCATAATTCGTCACCCCCTGAATCAAATTGCCTCGCATTCCGATCCCAAACAATGGCAGCTCCAACCTCAAAAACTGGATCGCCATCGTCATCGTCAACACCAGCATCAATGGCGCATGATCTCCTCAACAGCCTCAACCTCACAAAAACCCTAAAGCTCAAAACGAAGCAACAGGAGCTCCTGATCCGCGTCTCCGTCCTCACACTAATCTACATCCTCGCCTTCATCACGCGACTCTTCAGCGTCCTCCGCTACGAATCCATGATCCACGAGTTCGATCCTTACTTCAACTACCGTACCACACTCTACCTCACGGAAAACGGCTTCTCCGAGTTCTGGAACTGGTTCGACTCAGAGAGCTGGTACCCACTCGGACGCATCATCGGCGGAACACTCTACCCTGGACTCATGATCACCGCCGCCGCACTCTACCGCATCCTACACGTCCTCCGATTCGCCGTCCACATCCGCGAGGTCTGTGTCCTGACGGCGCCGTTTTTCGCCTCCAACACGACCATTGTTGCTTACTTCTTCGGCAAAGAAATCTGGGACTCCGGTGCCGGAATCGTCGCCGCCGCCTTAATCGCGATCTGCCCCGGCTACATTTCGAGGTCTGTGGCAGGTTCCTACGACAACGAGGGTGTTGCAATTTTTGCACTTTTATTGACCTTTTACTTGTTCGTCAAGGCGGTGAATACAGGGTCGTTGGCTTGGGCTCTTGCTTCGGCATTTGGGTACTTTTACATGGTTTCGGCGTGGGGTGGTTATGTGTTCATTATTAACTTGGTGCCCCTTTATGTGTTGGTGTTGTTGGTCACTGGGAGGTACTCGATGAGGTTGTATGTGGCTTACAATTCCATGTATGTGCTGGGGATGTTGCTTGCCATGCAGATTAGGTTCGTCGGGTTCCAGCATGTGCAGTCCGGGGAGCATATGGCTGCGATGGGCGTGTTTTTCTTGCTGCAGGTTGAATTTATTTGTTGGTTTTTGCAATTTGTTGTTTTGTTGAATTGATTTGTGTTTGGCTTTGCAGAGGTTTTTGAACAAGTTTCTTAATATGTTGTTACTTGTTAGTTATTAGTTGGTTATAGCATGGGTTTGAATTGTGGTTGCATTCTGGGAATGTGAGATATAGTGGGAAAAATATACTTGATGCAACTGCTATTGCTATTGCTATTGCGATGTGGTTGTTGATACAACTGCATTTTGAAAAAATGTTTATTATGGATTTATAGTTATCAATTGAATAATGCTAGTACAAGTCTGTGTGTGTGCACATCACCTCACACTTGGCATAGGTGACAGAATTGAAAATGTAGGGATGCCAAAACCGAGGTGTGACTGTATGTGATCAGATAATAAAAGCTATGCAGATGTGGAGTGACTTGTGTTTGGTGTTATTCTTTAGTTATAGGGCTTCTATATTTGCTTTTTCATGAGGAACTTACTTTTTATGGACGCTTTATGACCCAGCTGGTTTAGCCAGTTTTTTTTTTCCCTTTCATGATAAAAAACACTGTTTCTTGTAAAGCAATTGATTTGATCTGAATTACATCAGTTAAATCTCGTTATCAGTTAATGAATTGCTGCTGTGAAGTATTAAAATTGAATTTTTAGTCTGCTTAGTTAGGACTATGAATCGATTTCTGTTGAAACAAGATATTGTGGTGGTGTGTGTTTTTTATGGTGTGTACTGCTGTATCTGTGCATCTGTAGATTTGCTTGATAATGTTTGCATGCAGGCCTTGTGAGTTTTGACCCTAGTTTGGAATTTTTTTTTCCAGGTGTTTTTCTTCCTGGATTGGGTGAGGCATTTGCTTAGTGACACGAAATTGTTTCAAGCATTTTTGAGGATCACTGTAACTTGTGCAGTTAGTGTTGGGGCTGTTGCTTTGGGAGTAGGCACAGCTTCTGGCTATATTTCTCCTTGGACGGGAAGGTTTTATTCCTTGCTTGATCCAACGTACGCTAAGGATCACATTCCAATTATTGCATCTGTCTCTGAGCATCAGCCAACTGCTTGGTCATCCTTCATGTTTGATTTCCATATCTTGCTGTTGCTATTCCCTGCTGGGCTCTATTTTTGCTTCAAGCGCTTGTCAGATGCCACAATCTTCATAGTTATGTATGGCCTTACAAGCATGTATTTTGCTGGTGTGATGGTTCGTTTAATTCTTGTTGCTACCCCTGCTGTATGCCTCATTAGTGCTATTGCGGTTTCTGCAACTGTGAAGAATTTGACTCGTGTGGTGAGGACCAAAAGTCAAGCAGCTCCAAGTGGTTCTAGTAAAGGAACTAGTACTACAAAGGGATCTTCCAAGGTTAGATTTTTCTAAAGAACTAGATGAGTAAATGGCTTCTTAAGTTTTTAGAATGACTTGCACTCTACTATGTTCAATCCCTCTCTTTTTAATCATAAACTGATCAAGTAAAATCATGTGCATATTCTTGCCATGTTCTTTCATGCCAATTACAATCCCATAGTTTGGAGCTTCCATAGTTCGTTCATCTTTTGTCAACTAGATATTATACTGTAGTAGAGTTTTTGTCTCGTATTTTCTGCGATTCATTTCAATTATTTTGGTGGTGTGAAAATTCTAATAGAGTATGATTACTTGCATGCAGGGTGTAGTTGATAACTCCCAGCCTTTCCAAAGAAATGGTGCTATTTTGTTACTTCTCGGGGCTTTCTATCTACTTACTAGATATGCTATTCACTGTACCTGGGTCACATCAGAGGCCTACTCATCTCCTTCGATTGTCTTAGCTGCAAGAGGAGCCCATGGCAACAGGGTCATCTTTGATGATTATCGTGAGGCTTACTTTTGGCTTCGCCAGAATACCCCACCAGATGCCAAGGTGATGTCATGGTGGGATTATGGTTATCAAATCACTGCTATGGGAAACAGAACGGTCATTGTTGACAATAACACCTGGAATAATACACACATAGCAACTGTTGGGCGTGCAATGTCATCGTATGAAGACGAGGCCTATGATATAATGAGATCACTTGATGTTGACTATGTATTAGTCGTGTTTGGTGGTGTTACTGGTTATTCTTCTGATGATATTAATAAGTAAGACCATCTGAAGTATTATATCTTGCTTTTAGCACACATTTTCTACGACAAATGCTACTTAGTCTATACTTGCATTCACATCTTTTCATCCCTGCCAACATTTTTGTAAAGATATCCATAATTTGTGTGTAGATTTCTGTGGATGGTGAGAATAGGTGGCGGGGTTTTTCCTGTGATTAAGGAACCTGACTACCTCGTCAATGGAGAGTATCGTGTGGATAAAGGTGCAGCTCCCAAGATGTTGAACTGTCTTATGTAAGTTTCTTTCAACTACTACATGGGCATGCATTTTTTTGAACCGTTGTTGAAGTGACATCATGTCTGTATGGTTTAATGTTTGGAATAAAAACACGGTTTAAATTTGACTGGATGAGTTCATGAAATAACAGTTTAGTGCGTTCTCATTTCAGGATAATATTATCTGCTGATATTTCTTTTATATAAAATGGCGCTTGATGAACTGATGCATGGTGACTAAATTATATTTTTCTTCATCTGTGATTGTTAGGTATAAACTATCTTATTATCGTTTTGGGGAGCTTACTACAGAATATGGCAAACCACCCGGGTAAGTTCCATCACTCTTTTGGTTGTTGCTCGGTGTGATCTTAATACTGGGCTAAATTACCCATATGCACACAGAGAGAAAGTTAATAATCTATATACACTGTTTGAAAAAAAATTTGAGTCTACACTTATAGTAAACCGGAAGACTGCATAAAACGGAACACCCTGTTCCGGTTTATGCTTCACAAACAGGAAGGGGTCTTCCAATTTATATAAAACAGTGTCGTTTTGCCTTGCTGTTTTGCCATTTCCAATACAAGTGATCAATGTCGTTTCCAATGCCATTTCCAACGTTTTGTTGTTTAGCCGTTAAAACCTATAGTCATTAGTTTATAATATAACAAAAAAAATTATGAAATCTCACAATTTATAGTATGAGTTTAATTTTAATCCATTATCAATGTAAAGTAATTTATACATACATCAAATCATGGATTGACACATCAGTAAAAGTCTTTAACTCAACCACTTATTAACTAAAAAGTCACATAAATCTATGAATGTGATTAGCTATCAGTGCATCATAATTAAACTCTTAAAGTATATAGCCTTCAATTTCTATTGTATGTGAAAAATTTATGTGATTCAATATTTTAAAGCCTATAGCCTTCATTTTATAATACAACAAAAAAATTGTGAAATCTCAAATTTTAAAGTATATAGCCTTCAATTTCTACGATATGTGAAAAATTCATGTGATTCAATATTTTAAAGCCTATATAGTCTTCATTTTATAATACAACCAAAAAAATTTGAAATTTCAAATTTTAAAGTATATAGCTTTCAATTTCTAATTACGTGAAAAATTCATATGATGCAATATTTTAAATGTTATAGTATTTATTTTATAATACAATCAAAAAAATAGTGAACTTTCATATTTTAAATTATATAGCCTTCAATTTCTGCTACATGTGAAAAATTCATGTGATTCAAAATTTTAAAGTCATAGTCTTTATTTTACAATAAACCAAAAAAATTGGAAAATTTCACAATTTAAAATATATAGCCTTCAATTTTTAGTATATGTGAAAAGTTAATATGATTCAATATTTTAATGTCTATAGTCTTTATTTTATAAGACAACAAAAAAAATTGTAAAATCTTACATTTTTAAGTATATAGTCATCAATTTATACTATATGTTTAAAATTCATGTGATTCAATATTTTTAAGTCTATTGTCTTTATTTTATAATGCAACCAAAATATTGTGAAATCTCACATTTTGAAGTATATAGCCTTCAATTTCTACTATATGTGAAAAATTTATGTGATTCAATATTTTAAAGTCTATAGTCTTTATTTTTTAAGGCAAAAAAAAATTGTGAAATCTCACATTTAAAGTACATAGCCTTTGATTTCTACTTTTGTGCCTTTCAAGTTTTTTTATTTTTCAGTGAATATTTTATAAAATAATTTTTAGTTGATTCTATTTTATTGATAAATTTTTTATAAAATAATACTATTTAATATATTAAAGTCTCTCCTAAATGATATTTTAATATATTAAAATACTATTTTGGTAGTTTCTTTTTAATTTTAATTATTTTTATTTTCTATTTATTCTATTTTTAGATGCTAAAAAGTAACCAACTTATTAGAAATTTTCCTTATAAGTAGTAATAGATACAACCAAAAAACTTGAGAAAATCTCAAATTTTAAAGTATATAGCCTTCAATTTATAACTATTTGTAAAAAATTCATGTGATTCGATATTTTAAATACTATAGTCTTTATTTTATAATACAAAAAAAAATAGTGAAATTTCATATTTTAAAGTATATAACCTTCAATTTCTAATACATGTGAAAAATTCGTGTGATTCAATATTTTAAATCATATATTCTTTATTTTATAATACAACCAAAAAAATTGGGAAATCTCATATTTTAAAGTCTATAGCCTTCAATTTCTACTATGTATAAAAAATTCATATGATTCAAGGACTTAAAGGCTATAATCGTTATTTTATAACTAGCGTTTTGTCGTTCACTTCGTGTTCGTTAGGCTGCATTTTTATATGTAAAACGACACTGTTTTATATAAATCGGAAGACTCCTTCCATTTTATGAAGCATAAACCGGAACAGGGTGTTCCGTTTTATACATTGCATAAACCAGAACATGCCCTTCCGGTTTACTATAAGTGTAGACTCGTAATTTTTTTTCAAGCGGTATATATAGGTTATTAACTTTCTCTCTCTGTGCATAAGGATAATTTAGCCCTTAATACTGGCACAGCACAAATATTTGGTGTCCTTACTATAATAAGCACCTAATATAGTTATGTAGTTATATGTATGTAAACATAATAATAAGACACACATTCGGTATTGGTATATATATATACAGATGACATAAATGAAGTTTGCTTAGAATCTATATGTGCACTCCTTTGATAGATTTAAGAGGGAGATGTTCAATTATACGTTAGTGTTTTTGACAAGGGTATTTAATGCATCAATGATGTGATTAGCTATATGGAAAATATGCTTAATGTTTAAAAGTATCCAAAATAACTTCATCAAATTGTTGAACCAAGATAAGTTTCTATTTATTCTTATTAGAAATAATTTATTCCATAGATTTCTGAGTTCTGGCTATTCTTATTAGATATCATTCATTCATCCAAGGATGTGGTGAGGAACGCTTATATTATAACCGAGAATAGGGTATCCTATATAATACTCACTCGAATAGGCAATAGATTGAGACCTACCCATTAATATTTGATAATCCTAAACCTCTCGATGGTTAGTCCATGAATTCTTAAAATTTATGATTCATAGCAAAACTGCTAAGGGTTGTTATTTGGTGTATCTTGCAACATTCTCACCTACCCACTTTGAATAAAGGCTTGGAATATGGATCTTAGTCCCCCTTTCCCCCAACACATATGCACATACACATCACTTAAAAGATGTACAGTTTCACATACAGCTATTCCTACTACCTTGTTTTCTGCACACACAGATTCTGCCACCTGACATTGATATAAGGTTATGTGCACCTAACACTATCCTTTGTGCATAGAATTATGTGAACCCGATAGAAATTCCGAAACTGTCACATTTGTTAATAATCTGTTGTGTGCTTGATTACGTGTTCTGTTTTGAAGTGATATACATTACTTTTTATTTTGTTTGTGATCATTTGTATTGTGTAATGACAGGTTTGATCGTGCTAGAGGAGTTGAAATTGGAAATAAGGACATAAAGCTTGAGTACTTGGAAGAGGCTTTCACTACCCAGAATTGGATAGTTCGTATCTATAAAGTTAAACCACCTAAAAATAGGTGGTAGGGGCTAACTTCTATAAAAAAGAAAGGAAAAGAAAAAATCAGAAAGACTTTGTTTTTCTCTGCGGGAATGATAGCATTGTAGTGAACTTGAGAGCTGAAAATCTGTTAGCTTTGTTGCAGATTGTGAGCTACTTTTTGAAGTATTCAGTGTAGAATTCAGTTAAGTTAATGTTGTGAAAACATTTCTATTTTTGAAAAATTTTGTGAACTATTTCAACTTTTGGTGCTACTTGGTTAGGCATGATTGCATAAATCATACCACAAGGCTAATGTTTTTCCTTCAAATGAACTTTGGCTTATTAGGTTTGAATTTAAAGATTTTCAGAAGCTATATATATATATAAATTTGTCCCCTTGATTTTCTTGTGGACCTCGATCTTAAACACTAGTACTAGTACTACTTCATAAGATACTACATTCAATTCATATTTTATCAGATTCAAAACCAATAATAGTATATGTACAATAATTATATATCCAACTAGTATTAAACGTGTGTTATGTATCATACGTTATGTGTGTCATACATAATATTTGTTATGTATAGCACACATTGAGTACTAGTTGGATATATTTGTATTGTATAATAAACATTTTTCATTCAAAACATCATGTGCAGGCCTTAGAATTTCCTCCAGAAACTCGCTATCCTTCTTTTCTGCATGTCGGCAATGTGATTGAGTCATGTGCATTGTCGCTATCACGTGCTACAGACATGGGATCCACGCATGTCCCTAGTACATTGAAATTAGTTTCTAACAAATCATTGCTTTTCTCCACCAAAACAACCATTCATTACTAATCTCTCCTCCACAAAATAGTACTAATATTATTGCTCTCATGTTTATTATCATGATTATTATTATGGTCTTGTGACAGTTCACATTTATGTCAAAATTGCACCTACCCTACTTTATTACATGGGCATTGTCGATGTTCTAGATTGACCATGACATGATGTTCTTATATATATTCACCACATATTTCTAAATCAAGACTAACAGAAGAAATCATCACATCAATTATTTCAGGACATTGATTGGCAGTGAAAAACCAAGACCTGAAAGACACCTTGATAGCTTGGATTAACTTGTATGAAATTGTGAATGGCAGTTAAAATGCATCAGCATCCATCAATCAGGGTAAACGAATTATTGTAGTGGAGTAATAAAAGACTTTGCACAAATTTTTTGTCATTGCAATATAAAGGGTCTCAAGGTAAAAAAAAAAAAAAAAAATCATAAATACATACACAAATAAAATATAATTGACATGATACATCTGAACTGGACAGAATGACTTTCACTTGCTTGATCCAATCATTCAACAAATGAGGCTACCAATTGTTGTAAGTAACTTTTTATAATCCAGGTGGGACAGGACAACCATTATATTATTGGTGCATTTGACAGAAACCAGTTTCATGCACCTTTTTCCTCAGCCGCTGCAGCTTTGAGGCCACTGATATCCCTTTGTTATTCTACGCCTGCCTGGAATAAATATCCTAACCGTGTAATTTGCTTCCTCTTTGCAAAGAGTTTGCATCTTGCTGCAATTTATGTTTGTATAATGTCAAAAAGAATAAATTTTGCTCCAAGGAAAGAGGACTAGCACCTAATCTAGGGCAGCTTTGCTCCTTCGGCCGCCTATTGGGATAGGCAAGCCATCAAAGATAGGTTTCGAGATGGCTGCTTGCAAGTCCGGTTTCAAATTCCACATCGTGGTTGGCCAAGCTGCTGCCGAATTGTTCTTTTCCTGCTCTCTGAGGCTTGACGCGCTTGAAGACTTGCGCACTCCAGAAAGAGGTTCAGTAAATATAGAATCCCCCATCCCCACTGGAATTGAATCCAACCATCCTGATTCTGACTCAGGAAACAGCGATGCTCGACTGGCTGATTTTGGCCTCATCGATAATGCTTTTCCAGTTGAAGAAAAACCATTTGATCCATTACTAATTCCTTCCTTCAAAATCTTTTCTGGCGTAACAGCTCCACCATCAACTTCAGATTTCTGACGTCTGCGGACAGACTTCTCATCAGACTTATCACCTCCCCCATCTCCAATATCTGAAAGTGGCACATACTCAGGTGCTTCATCATTCCCAGTCAGTAAATCATACACTGAATTTGTTGACTTGGAGTAATGGTTTAATGGCAAACCAGAAATTGGTGAGGCTCTGGGAAGCCATTCATCGCTGGAATGATCTGAACTTGCAGATGTATAAACCGCTAATTCAGTTTCTGATGTATCCCGGGAGTTAGAAGATTGGAGTCCATAGTATTTCTGTAAAATGGACATAGCTGGAGAAATCTTCGGTTGGGGTGCTTTCATTCTTGAGGAGAGCAAGGGTTCCCTCAGGCCAGATTGACCTGGGTTAGGGGGTCTCCATTCGGTGCCGTTATCTCTGTAAAAAAAATTAACTTAAAACTGAGATTGCAAAATCCAGCACAACTTTAAATCCAAATAACTGCGTAGTCTCTTAGCAAAAAGCTATGCTATTTGAAACAGTACAAAAGATTTCTATAATCAACACAAATAGTAACATATGCACGTCAAATTTATACCTAAAATTGATCAAAATTCACAACAACTTTAGAACAAAACAAACAAGAGAAAACAGACTAAAGTAAGCTGCAGTCAATGGGAACTAGCACATGACAGCTGATAACTAATCTATAGTAGTCTCCAGTTAGACACAAGAATTGCCATCAAACTCTAAAAGATGATACACTTGCAAAGGATTCCTTGATAAATGCAAAACCATGACACAAGAAAATAAAAACAGAAGAAATGAGTATGGCAATACCCAGGCTTGGCATGCCCATTGGGCAAACTGGGAGTGGGAGAGGGAGATGGTGGATGCCGGCCTGGTAATGGAATTTTCAATGTCTTAAGTGCAAACATTTGAAGATCTGTGGCTAGCCCATTCATCCTTTTGATGTCAGCTACCTGAAACATCACAAGGAATTCTGATTAGAAGGTTTCATTATCATATTACCAGAGACCATAAGGCAAATAGTTCATGCAATTGCCGGCAGAAACTATAAAATTTCCAGGATCATGCCACATTGTTAAAATCACAACAGGAACATCAAGGTGCCAAACCCATCTATACATCAATCATTCATTGATAATAAATAATTATGAGAGGTAATAAACACTTATAGTAACGAATTCAGAGGGAAATCAACAAGTTTGATGGTCATATTATAACTACTTTTATTCGCAGAGAATCCTGTATTGTCAATAGCTTAGGCTCTTTTCACACTAGCATATCTTAAAGATAATGCATTACATTTAACTGTAAATTCAAGCTCTTTGTTCCCACTTTCCCACCATTTCTCACACGAAATAGCTGCAAAAACCAGAAGCTCTTCATTCCTATCACCATTCCCCTCTCCTCTTTCTCTCACAGTTGATCAACACTTCCACTAATCTTAATCCGTAAGAGTGAATTCATTTCATATTTCCAAACAATCAAGAACCATATAAAAAGTCAATCAACAAGATGCTGTTTATTAGAGCCGGCATTATCAATCACTCATGGACAAAAGGAGGCACTTTAAGTTAAGCGGTTCCTTCAGATCAGCTCGCGGGCAAAAGAACAAAGCAAAACAAAACAAAATACACGACCTCCATCCTTCCAAGAAATAGAGAATTCTGAAAATGCACAAAATCTTCATCTTGTTCATTTCCAACTAAAAACCCTTTGAACTAAACACCAATTTTGCATACTCCAAAAAAAGAAGTGCATAAAAAATTTAAAAATTAAAATAAAACGAAACCCTATAAAACCCATAAAAAAAGGGAACAACTTTACCAATTTTAAGGCACTTCCAATTCAGAACCTGAACAAAAAATGCACAAAGAAAAAATAGGTATACCTCAACACCATACTTAATTGCCACACCGGCTAGAGTATCCAGTTTTGAAACCTGGTGCTCTATATAATTCATCCCACCAGCGGTACCACCGCCGCCGCCGCCGCCGCCGCCGCCGTTCTGCAAGCTGTTCGACGGCGACATCTGCTCCGATCGGTCACCGAAACCAAAGATCTACTACGATCTCACGCTACAAGCAACAATAGCTTCTTCACGTACAAACGAACAAAAAAAGAAGCATGCAACCGATTTGTGAAAAGGGGGTGAAGTGGGTGATAGAGTGGAGGGTGGGATTATGGCTAAAAAGGAAAAGGGTCAAAGAAAAATCCGATCTTGGTGGAAGAAAAGGGGAAAGTGAAATTGGAAGGTGGAACAAGTATTGAAGAAGAAGAAGAAGAAGAAGAAGAAGAAGAGGAAGAAGAAGAAGGGGCTAAAACTGTGTGTTTTATTTGGTAAAGATAGTGAGAAAAAAGAAAATGAAGGAAATGAAAAATAGGGTTCTTTTGGTTTTGGTTTTGATTTTGGTTTTGGTTTTGGTTTTGGTTTAGGTTTTGAAGGTTCTTGAATTTGGAATTTGACTTTATTCAACACACCAATAACACTACTCTCTCTTTCTTTCTTTCTTCTTCAACAGAACCAAAAAATAGGAATGAGGATGAAAATGGGATTCTTCATATTGGTTCCTTCTTCTTCCTCTTTTAAGTAACAACAAACCATGTCCTATTTTTTAGTATTATTATTTATTTTTAATTTTTTTGGTTTGAAGTTGTGAGCTACATAATAAAATTGATTGCAACAAAAATTTAGAAGTGTATGAATAATTATTAAAAATATATGATAATATTAATCATCAAGTAGAATAGTAAAAAAAAATATTTACTAAGTGAAATATACATATAGGGAAATATATATAAAGTAGAGTTTCACAAATTTATGTGATATTTTTGCGTAGAAGGAATCCCTAATGTGAATTAAAGAAAGAAAGATAAACTCAAGCGTTAGTGAATTAATCTGAATTGAAGTTATCAACTTAGAGTTTATTTTCTTTTATGTAAATAAATGCATTGGAACAAATTCTAATCTTGCTTTACATAAAGTTTCACATAAAATATACAATTATATACTTATATATACTTAATCAGAAAAATACAATTATATACTGATATTAATAATAATAAATAAAAAATAAAGTTGGTTTAGAAAGAAAGTCAAATAATGATTGTGCATAGAAATGAGAGAGAGAAAAAGGGTTCCTTGTACCTTTGTCAGCGTAGCTATACAACTTCTACTTCCACTTTTGGATTTGGAATCACGTTGATGATGAACTTCACCCTTTTTTTCTGTAATCAATTATTGTAATTTTATTTGGTATATTTTTCTGTTAATTTTATTTGAAAAAGATTAGTATTATTAATTATTGAAGTTGTAAAGTCCAATAAAGAGGCACGAGATGAAATAATTCAGATTTTTATTTTAATTTATATAATTTGATTAACGCGGTGAGAGAAAAGCACCGACACATAGCCAAACAGAGCCAAAAGCACTGAGCCATGTGGACCCTACTCATGATTGTTACGCTTCCATCTTCATTCTTTTCATTTTAAGTTTTTTATTTTTTTATGAATTCAACTACTAATAAATAATAATGCACTAATACGTATCCTAAAAGTATTAATTAAAAGTTGACAAGTTAGGAAAGTTATATCTTTAAATTTTAGTAGTAATAATACATTAGATACTTGAAAATTACATAGATATTTTTTTAAAGGAAAACTACTGTGCTTATTCTGATTAATTAAAAAAATTATAACACCAGCATTCGATCTATTTATTATAATTATTATTTTAAATGCTGCTTCTCAAGTACTCTTCCATAACATTTTAGGCAAAACAATGTTCAACCCATTAATTGCCCCTAGTTTAAATTAAGATTTTAATTTTGATATACTGACACTCCAATCAAAACACTATGTTTGTATGACTTTTCAGATAATATGAGAAAGAAAAAACACAATTATGACTTACATAACAATACATGATTGGATGATTGTGTAGAAAAATAGTACACTGTCTGTGGATATGAAGATTAAATCCTTAAATTAATCTGCAACCATTGATTTTTCTTTTAAGAATATCACCCAAAATCTTATATATAAATTAGCCTACTGAAAAAAGAAATCCTAAGGGTGTGTTTGGTTTGTGTAAGTTATGCAACAAGTCGTAATTGTTTGTAAACCTAATTTAATTAGTTAAGATGGCAATTTGTCATTACTTAAATGTGTAAGTGATAAACAAATGTGTAACAAATAATAAAAGTCAAAGAACGCTGGCATAAGCCAAGTCAATCGATTCCTTCAAATTCTTAATAAAAGTTATTTATGAGAATAATAGCATAACAATATGCAGATCCAAGAGATTATTTTTCATTTTCTATCTAACTCTTTTTTTAATAGTTTTATATTAGGAAATGTAAGCTTCGAGGTTAATTAGTCCTTTGAAAGTTTAATACTATAATTTGGGAGAAATGTGCGGTGCAGAGGATAACGAGGTTTGACTAGAATACACCACCTCGTGTCCACATCTACACATTAATTAACTTTTAATGTAGAATAGTAAAATTTAGCATCTCCACATTAAAGTAGGAAACAAAAAAAGATAGGCACATAAACACAAGAGTTTATTGCATGGATCTGAAATGTCCACAAAAATTCTCTTTATATAAAAAAATCCAAGACCCTAAAACAATTTTAAAAATGCGACAAATATTTTTACTGAGGGGTATTTTTATTCCTTAATAGGGGGGGGGGGATTTTTTAGCATAATTCTAAAGCAGTGTTTGTTTTTAAAATGACTTTATTAAACATTTGGTACAAGATTCACAGTATAAACAGAGGCACAGTGATTTAATGAACAAAATTATCAATTTTGGAGTTAATGTTTGTTAGAAGGGAAATACATATACGTGAAGGTATGTTTGAAGTCATTGTGTCTCTAATTCATATGACACTGACTCATAACTCTCTGACTCTGTCCTCAGATTCAATGAAAACAAACAGCTAGAATATTTTCATTTTACAATTTTCAAAATCAAGAGATGAGATGTTGATGGAAGCAAATTTCTAAGATGGTTTTGTTCAATATTGTTGAATAACCCTACAAACATTTATTCGTAATCCCTTGCTCCATCCTAATTGGTTAAGATAGAGAGCAAAGTTAGAGGCAGGTCTTTAGGAAACAACATAGAATATTCAAACACACTCCAAAGAATGAATTCACTAACACTCCAAAAGAGATGGCATAGTCAATGCCACCACTTAGGGCGATGAAGTTGTTGACAATACTTTTGGAAAATTACCTAACTAACTAACTAACCAACGCTTCATGCATACCAAACCTTAATTTGAGATCAACGTGTTCCAATAACACACCACCATGTGCTTAACCAACAATTTTGAGAAAAAAACAAAACAAAATATCCACTATATTTTAAGTATAATTTTCTATGCAACAAAGTAAGGTTCATTTATTTTATCTCAGGTTAATAAATGTTCTGACAGCACCAAATTTTACTGTACAAGTGTACATATCTTAAAAGTTCTTAGCTAACTAGAGAGTTGTACTAAAAAAACTATAAAAAATAAATAAATATAAAAAGATAATTACTTATACTTCTCTTTCAACTTCTAGATCTTTCATATTTTTTCTTTTAATATTTATTTTATTAAAAAAATTAAAAGAAATAATAGATACAACAGAAAAATAAAAATGTGGCTAGACAAGCATGATGCTCAACAAAACGCTAGTTGATATATAAAGAGTAATGCTATATATACACCACACAATTAATTACTATCGACCACCATATACAATGATCAAACTTTTAATAATTATTAATTCAACTTTTCAAATATTGGATCAATATATAATATTAAAAATTAAATTAATAATTTTATCAAAATTAAACTAAAAAACAATTGGAGGCATTGGAGCTTTCACCGCCTCAAACATAAATATATATGGTGAAGCATATAAAGTAAAAGAGGTGATTTTATATAAAAGTAAAAGGAGTAAGTTCAAATTGTTGGATATAACATTAATAGTCAAAATAAAATCATATAACTTTTTTTAAGTAGTAATATGACTTTTTAAAATCTTCTAATCTTAATCATTCATATATAATTGTAAGATTCAAATTTACTCCTTTTACTCTCACACGAGGTACACATATATGTTACAGCAAAAGGCGGGATATAAGAGATGAAGCAGTTCAAAGACAATTGGAACTTTACAAAATACCGAACCGATAATTCACATAAAATAAAATTTTGAATCTATATCCAAAGCGTCAAAATGATGAGGATGGATGGATGAGGACAGTTACGTGTGTTTATTGTATTGAAGCATAACATTTGCAACTGTCACTAATCACTACTTCACATTCTTTTATGCATCCTTTTCTATCAAACATGGCTGCAGGTTTTTTTCAAACACTCTTCATACCTGCGAGCCAAAAGAAGAAAAAAACTGATATTAAAATCTACCAGAATATGTAATGAAATCATCATAATATACCATACAATTTGGCTTTCTTCTTCACAACAGATGTATGATTGTACTTGCAAAGGTAAAACTTTGACATGTATACATCAAATACCATACAGAGACAGCAGTTCATCCTACATCATAGTTCGATTCATAATTTGGTTACTTCATTTCTATATCAGTAAGTTGATAAGATAGAAAGCACCAAAAGCTGGAATAATTCATAGAAACAATTTCCAAAATTTCAGTCTTTCAAGAAACCGAGTGGGCCGGCCTTAAAAAGAACAAGCACAGCCTTTATGAAGTTCAGCAATGACCATTAAAAGTGGAATACTGCATAAAGCTAACTCATGCAAACACACCCCCAGAGTTAAATCTCTCAAGAAAATGAGTAAGTCCTGGAATATTAAAAAGCATCACTTCAATAAAGATAAACAATGAACAATGAGATTATTGATATCTATATTGTCCATATAGGAAATGGAAACAAATGCCTGTGAAGTCATAAACCAAATGTGAGAAAAACAATAAAATTTGAAGGCTTGAAGCCATGGTCCAATCCAATTCAAATCCACAAAAATGCAAGTATACTATCAAGATTCAAGATGGAGTAAATCCAAGGCATAGTTATTCAACTCTCAAGTGACATACAGTGTCTACAATAAAAACAGCAGGTGACATACTACTGTATTACTTCCTGAAAACATTGCCATAGTCAAAATGGTTTCTGATAATTTGAAAAACAAAGAAAGTCATCCAACAGATTTTTTTTAGCAGCAGATCCTTTATAAATTGGATATTTAAATAAGCATATGAAAATATTAGGCAAGACAAATGTCATTGTTTCATAAGTAAACCATTATATAGTAACTTGAAAAAAGTAATTCATTAAATAACTGATATTAGAAGCAATGTGTACTTCACTTTACATACCAATAATAACAGTTTCAAATTTAAAAAAAAAAATACATAAAGAATTCGAATTAGGAGCATGAGAAGCAAAGCAAATTCCCTCTAGACTTTGAATATCATTTGAGTTAACTGAAAGGCATACTATTGGTCCCATTCAATTTTATTATTCTACACAATAGAAATCATACACAAGAGGATAAAACCAGACTTATGTTCAACATAAGCGATGACCTCCTCCAATCCTCTACTTAGATAAAGCATTCCAAAAACTGGATTGAAACCTCACACTACATTCCTCTCCCAAAGTAAATGAGATTTTCCCATTTCTCTTGGCAAAAACACAAAGAAGCAGTACTTCATTCTGAAAATTATCTCTATAAATCTTGTTCTGCGGCCAAAGATATATCTATAGTCCAGAATATCAGATACAAGTCCATATCAGGTCCCAACTACCAACTCTGCGGACAAACTAAGATGGAAAGTAAACATCAATCCTGCCATTCAGCTTCAAACAATCATAACAAGAGTGAGTGACAACCCCTGAGCGGATCTAAGCTCGTCCTCTGCCACAATAACTAAGTACCTTGCCTAATGCCCTCATCTTACATGATCTAGCCTACAACCCCACCCCCCACCTTTTCTTTTTTCCTCTCCTCATTCCTTCTACTTTTTACAAGTCTTCTAAAACAACAGGAATACTGAATCATTCATTTAGTGAGCATATGGACATTTCATAGTAGAAAATAATAATTAAAAGAAAAAAAATCGACTATTCCCAGTTTATTATAATGCATTATGGAGTCATGGACTGCCAAGAAGGTAAATCATTTTATAGATATATATACCCACCTCAATCACTTCATTTCACATTTGGAGAGGTAAATTTTCTTCCATGCACAATAAAAGTCTGTTCTTTCAATATATACTATACAACAACAACAACAAGCCTTATCTCACTATGCTTTCAACATATACTATGCATAGGGAAAATTATGAAAACATTGACAGTATGTAAAAAATATTCAATAAAAGAGACAACGACGCATCAGTTGTTGCAATGACTTTTTATATCTCTGGACGGGTCGGGACATAAATCATCTTCTAATCAACTCCTGTCTTTTGCTTTTGAATATATAAGAGAAACCAAAATCCTCAGACTGCTCATTTTTAAATGTTTGCTTCTTCAAGTTATGACATTGAAAAAACGAAAGTGATTGCCTCAACAAAAACATAACAAACATTGTCAAAGCCCTCCCATCCAAGTGGCTCTCAATTTATGCACCAGCCAAGCAACAATTGATATCATTGAACTGAAACTAGAAGCTCAGAAACCTCATCCTTGTATAGCTGCAAGCTATCCCCACCTATATCTAACATGTCAAAAACCACAAATTTCTAACCCAAAGACCATTCCCACAGGAGAGATACATTCACAACTGAAGAATCAAACATGGAGGCCAAAAAAATGGATATCAACTAAGCACTTAAAAATGTGGCTTCATCGTGTCACTCATGCATTTGAAATAGACAACACTATGATGCAACCAAACTTTGCAACCAAAAACCATATCATAAGATCGAAATTCAAAAGAAATCAAGGTAGTTCCGAAGTCCGAACTTACATATGAAACACACGATCTGGTTCTCTCAATCGAGATCTTCTTGTCTAGCCCCTGGCTCAAAATTCTGGTTCCCCCTACTCTCAGAATTCGATTGCCCACTGTTATTTCCACTGTTGTTGTTATTACTCGTCTCCGCAGAAGAGGCGAGTTGCCGAAACGGCCACGGCAAAGACACCCTAAACACCCTCCTTTCCAATACTTGCCGATTATCATCCCCACCACCGCCATTGCCACCAGAAGATTCAGCCGAACCACCTGGCCCCGCGGCTCGGCTCACGGGCGCAGGAGCAGGGGGGCCACCCCCACGCTGGGCTCTGTGCTCATAATCCTGATCATCGGTGGGGAGCTCGTAGCGGCAAACAGGGCATGAATTGTGAAGCTCCAGCCACGGCAAGATGCAATCGGAATGATATATGTGCTTGCACGGCATCTGCTTCGCCGATTCTCCGAGCTTGAAGGTGTCCTTACACACAGCACACTGCGATGAATCCGATTCCAGCAGCTCCTCCGTTACCGACACGTCCGGTAGCCCCTCCACGGCGGATTTTGACGCCGGCGGCGTTCCGTACCTGTTCGGATCATTCTCCGCGAGGTGCTGGATCAGCTCCTCCAGCCCAGGGCCGAAGAAGTAGTCGCCGTGGGTTAGGTTTCCAGGGAAACGGAAGCCGCCGCCTCCGCCGGCATCTCCGGAGTTCTCGATCACGAACTGGACGTTGGCGCCGCCAGCTCTTAAAGTTTGGATGTAGTTCTGGAGGAAGACAAACGGGTTGAAGGCATCGGCGGCGGCAGCGTGGGGAGCGCCGCCTCCGAACAGGGCGGAGAGATCGTCACCACCGGAGAATAGGAAGGGGAAGGTGCCGCCGATTCCTCCGGCGCCACCTCCACCGATGTCGGAATTGAAGGAGAGGATGGGATGGATAGGATTAGGGTTAGGAATTGGGGATTCGAGCTCTTCGAGGAAACCGCCGTTGCAATTAGGGCAGAGGAGTTCGGAGGACGAGGGAGGGACGATGGAGACGGTACGGTTGCATTGGTGGCAGAAGTATAGCTGGGGATTGCCGGAGATAACTCCGCCGCCGCTGTCGCCGCCGGAGAAAGACATGTCAATAAAAAGGGATGGAAGAGAGAGAAAGAGAGAAGGGTTTGTTTAGAGAGAGAAAGTGGAGAATCGAAGGAAGAGGGAAGACGAGGGAAGGAGAGAGAGAGAGAAAAGAGGGGCAAAAGCGTAAATAGAGTGAATCTTATGAAACCGATGGTTGGTAAGTGATGAACTTCCCCACGTGCCACTTCGAGAGGTGTGACTACGCGCCAACTCATTTTTTCAATAATACATGTCAATTTAAGAATTATAAGTATTATTAACCAATCTTTTCCATTATATTACTATTATATAGGAGTAGAACTATTAGAATAGAAAAAATAGACAAAGCAAAAAAATGAAAAAGAAAAAATAGTGAGCAAATAGAACTCGTTTTTAATTTTTTAGTATATTGAAAAACACAAATGTTTGGGGAATAACAAAAAATTAGTCAAAACAGTCAACAAAGTTTATTTAGTATTTTATGGCTCAAATAGTATTTTAATCATGGGTTTATTTTTAATGGGTTGGGTGATTGTGGCCCAAATTCCTATTTGTTGGCTGTTTTGGCTGGTTTTTTGTTGTACCCCTAACAATGCTCATTGAAAAATTATTGTATTTGGATACATTTGTGTCTAGATACATTGAATTTTTAATATACTAAAAAGTTAAAATAAATATTATTATAAGAGATTAATTTTGATGCACTCGTAGTGTAAAAGTATTTTATACTGTCATCTAATCAAAACTCTATGATTGTGTTTTCTTTCTCTACTATCTGAAAAGTCATACAAACAAAGCGTTTTGATTGGACGACAATATAAAATATTACACCAAAATTAAACTCTAAAAAAGTATTTATGATTTCAACCATATCATTATGTAAAAATGAAAACACAAACAAGTAGCTAGGCATGAATATCAAAATAAAAAAAAAATACTAAACAAAGAAGTTTGTGTTGAACAAAAAAAGTTTCTCCAAATTCCAATTCTTCGGCCGTGGAAAAAGGAATCGAAAGTGTGTTAAGAAAAGAATTAGAAATCAACATATGGAAGTAAAATATAAAGTACCGGTTTCCCTCATTAGAAGTTTAGAGTATTGTACTAGTGTTCTAAATATGCAAAACTATGAAAGATTGATTGAAGCAAGCAATGATAAGTCTGAAGAAAACCTATTAAAACCAACAAGGAATTATTCTCAACCAAAACGAAAATTAATCCAATAGAACCCCCATTACAATATGTTTGAGCCTTGTATTTGTATAAAAAGCTATTGAACCATATTTCTCTCATTCATTCATCAATCCACATTTCCATAACATTTGGCAAAAAGGCAAAAAAATCTCAAAGTTAATAAAGAGAGTTCATCAAATTAATCCACTAGTCATCTGCAATGGAAACAAAAGCTACTAGCAATCGACAGTACGAGGATTTTGAACCTTATTGCAGGTGGCTTAGAGAAGCAGGACAAGACATTCTTGAAATTGATGTGAAGGGTATTCAAATTTATTGCTTTTATATATATATACACTATTCTCTATTGATAACTTCATATTAAGCAAATTATATTTAAGGGTTTTTAATCATGATTGATACACATAGTTCAGCCTTCCGCCTATGTTACATGTGATTAGAGTTCGAACCTTAAAAAATTCTCTTTGATAGGCGATATGTAAATTATACTATAAATTCTCGTTGAGATTGGTGGTTTATCCTAACCCTATATGGGGATGTACCTTCCCTAATATAAACTTTTTGTAACAAAAAAAAATACTGTAAGGTAGTGTTTGTTTTCAATGACTCTGAAGTCAGAGTCAAATAAATCATGAAGTTAGTGTCACATGAATCAGAATCACATTGGCTCCAAAATCAATGAAAAATCAATTTTTCATTGATTTTCTGACTCTGACTTAAGTCAGAAAAAATAAACGTAACCTCAGTGTGAATATATTAAAGGACTGTTTGGTTGCATCCCCATATGTATAATTTTACACATGTAACTCATTAAAAAAAATCCATATTTTTATTGTGGCTATTTCAGCATATATTTACTTTTGATGCCGAAATAGTATATTGTAGCAAAATTAGAGAATAATAGAAAGAATAGCATACAAGTTAAATTAATTTTTCTTATTTTATTTTTTCAGGTTTCAAAAAGGAGCAACTTAAGGTTCAAACCAACACAAAAAGGGTCCTAACAATTCAAGGAGAAAAGCCAATAATGGACACATCAAATAACAAATGGAGCCGTTTCCACAAAGAAATTAGGGTTTCAAAAGAGGTAAATGCAGAGGAAATCAGTGCAAAGTTTTCCAAGGGGGTGCTTTCTGTTGTAATGCCAAAAATGGTCCAACCTTGGAAGAAAAACCCACATAATAATAATAATGAAGCCATGAAGAAGGATTCGAATTTATTAGGTGGGATAAAAATAAGCAAGAGGACAGCAATTAAGGTTGCAATTGTTGTGGCAGTGGTTGTTACTTTGGTGGCACTAGGGACTTATGTAGAAAGAATTGCCAAGATTGATATTTTTCATTTGAATTAATGTGCTATAGTTTATGAATTATTATGACAACCAAGAATGAAAATGAAGAAAGGGATTATTTTATGATATATTTTTTTATGTTGTGACAAAGAGAGCAAATTAATCACAAAAAACAGAGAGCGAGAGAGAGGAAATTGCCAAAGTTTAATAATGTATCTGCTTGTATCTTTGTGAAAAAATAAAGGAGGAATTCCAAATTTGATCATATAGTGTAAATTATACCTGCTTTATTGATATTTGGTAAAATTTAGTTTGATTTTATTATGAGTTTAATTGCGATTCTGTAAAACAGTTTTATATTGATGTCTAATCACATAATGTTATATAAGTCAAAAGTATTTTTATTAAATAGTAAATTTAAATCAAATTTATTTACTTATGTGACAGTATATGATTAGATGTCAGTGTAAAATTGTTTTATACTAACGGTGAATTGTAACACCCCGACTTTTATTAAGTTCTAATTAAGTGAAAATTTAGAGTAATTGACCTTAGTTAGAAATTTAATTAAGTTGGAGTGGATAAGTTTCTCCTTAATAAACCTTTATGTGTTGTATGTGTGTTGAATTGTATGTATTTATATGTTATATTTAATGTTTTAATGATACATGAGGGTAGAAATGATGTATGTATGAGTATGGCATGAGTTGGGACGTTTTAAAAGTGTTTTGGGGCAATTTTACAACCCAGTAATCGATTACCACGGGCTGGTAATCGATTACACTGCACAAATTTACGAATCTGTGCATTTTTACAGACTGTAATCGATTACAGATTCGTGTAATCGATTACAGACTGCGCAGTTAGAGTTTTTAGTGCGTTTTTAGGTCAAGGGTGGGCCCCACAACACCTCTATATAATACCTAGCCTCCACTCAGAAAACCTAATTTTAACATTCCAAATCACTCTTGGCAGCCTCCATCAATCTTTGTGTCTCCATTCTACTCTCTCTCTAACTCAAAAACCATAACTCTTCCACAACCCCAAACCCATATCAACTCTCATCCAACCACAAAACAAACCATATATTCTTAATCCTCTCTCCAAATAGAACATTTCTACCGTTTCTATTTTTGAAAGAAGCCATTCTTGTACCGTTCGTGGGGCTAGAGAGAAAGTGAGAAGGAAAGGGGTGTCTCTATGCATAGCATAAGAGGTCTACAAGAGGTAGGGGTTCTAGACATTCAATATTCACTGTATTTTCATGCATAATGATGTGTGTTTGTTGATATTATTGTTGATGTTCGTTTTTCCCATTATGGTTCATAAAAGGGTTACTTTTACCGATTGAATTTCGAAAAGAGAGTGTTTTATGGATGTAAAAGTGTTTTCAAACTTATTCTACCGATTGATTCTTTGTTGTCTGTGTTTTCTACCGATTGGGATGATCCTAGATCTAAGTTTTAGCCATTGGCTTATAAAAATTGTGTTTTTGAAATCCTAGAATCTGATTTCTCGCGTTCGTAATCGATTACACGGGTTCGTAATCGATTACGAGCTGAGAATTTCCAATCGCGAGCAAACAAGGCACTCTGGCAATCGATTACAGGGCCTCTGTAATCGATTACAGTAATCGATTACATTCCCGATGTAATCGATTACAACGTTGCAGATTTTACGAAAATTAACTGTTTTGACCCTTTTGTGTACCCTAATGTGTTCTACGACCCATATGAGTGTTATATACGATTTGTGCATGATTTATATATGTTGGTATGATTTATTATGTATATTTACATGTTGTTATGTGATGTATTGATGCTATATATGTATATATACCCTGTAAGACATTAATAACGGCAAAGTCGTCAAAAGGGACGTAAAGACAAAGTTACTGTTATAATAAAACACTCCCGTCTTTGGATACTGATGGGGTTGTAAGTCAAGGGATGGCAACCTTGGTGAATAGCCTCATTGGTAGAAGAAGACAGTACCCCCTATCCCCATAGTATAGGATGAGCTCATGCCTAGGGACTGGTGATGTGGAGGAATACAGGAGGGCGGGCAGTGCCAAAGATTGATTAATGCAAGATAAAGTTGTTTGGCTAAATGTATTATGTTATCTTATGAGTTATCAATTGTATATGTATAAGGGCACTAGTACACTACACCAAGACTTTATTTATTTATGCCATATTGACTGCTTAATTAAAATGGATAAGACGCACTTAGGTAAGACGTTCCGGGAAAAAGATTTCTTTTAAACTAATACCTGAATTGAATGCATTTATACTTCACCCATTTCTTAATTAAACCCGGGGCGGCTTCCTCTACTGAGTCACTTCCCAGTGCTCACCCTATGTTTTTCCCCCATATTATAGAGGAGCAGACAGAGCAGGACCATGGAGCTAGCGAGGAGCAGGGCCAGCCTTAGTTTATTTTTCAGTCTTCCGCTTTATAGACCTATATACATTGATTTGCATTTCAGTTATGGATTCATTTAAGTTGTTTGAGTTATTTATTTTAAGTCCGGACCTATGTTAGCCGGCAGCTATTTATTTGACATGTATTTATGGTAGAGTCTCATAAGTCATTGTCTTTGGCTTATGAGATAAAGCCTAATATTTATTCCTTGTGTGTTCATTGATTGTTGGAAGTTATTTATTTGATAGACTATTCAGTTTATATCTTGGCATGACTTATTATTTATCGACTATGTATTTCGCAAAGCCCTTATTTTTATATCGTAAACGAATTGCGAAAATTTTACTCCCGTCTATTTTTCGCGTATTTATTTTAAAGTAAAGAATAAAACATGATAACAGAAGGTGACCCTTATGAAATAGTCTAAAATGACTTAAGCATTAAGGGCTATCTAGTAGGGGTTACATGAATCACAATTAAACTCTCATTATATTTATCCATTTGACACATTTTTTAAATGTATTATTCATATACGATAGAGAAAAGTCAGTATAATTAAGTAAAAATCAATACAATAATTTTGTAAATTTATAAAATTTCTAAACTTAATAAATAAATATAATATGAATTGAATTTTACTAAAAATAATGTGAGAGACAGTATAATTTTACTTCAAAGTTAAATTAAACGAAGAATTTAAATTTTATTCACTATTAGTGTATAAATTTTCACTAAGTCATTGAATCATATGCTGTCACATTAACAATGATAATAGTTTTTCTCTTTCACTATCTAAAAAAATCATACAAAAAGTCATTGCATCAAAATTAAACTTTTAAATTAATATACAATAATATTAAGTGTACAATGAAAAATCAGTCAATACAGTCAATTGGCCTATTTTGGCTTTGATTTTGACCAAAATAATCATTGAGTTTGTAATTGACTCTCTTTTATTGACTGATTTGGCTGATTTTGTATAGTACATTTAGCATCATCCAATAATATAACATTAACTTAGAGTACAATAATGTTCAAATTTGATGGTTCTTCAGAGGCTATCAGGTTGCGGGGATAGCTCAGTTGGGAGAGCGTCAGACTGAAGATCTGAAGGTCGCGTGTTCGATCCACGCTCACCGCATTTCCCTATTTCCTTTTTTCTCTTCTCCCAAATTTTTCCTAGGGTTTTTTTCCTACACGCCACTACGAAGTACTTGAATTTCTTTAGTTCAACACTCCAAATTCATATCGCAGAATCTCAAATAAAACCTTCTTCGATGGGTTCTCGGGGAGCAAGCATGGTGCTATCGAGGGCCAACAGGATAAAGTCGAAGCTGCAGTCTGCACTTGAAGCTACCGTTTTGGAGGTAGACGACGTGTCGTATCAGCACGCTGGCCACGCCGCCGTTAAGGGTAGTTCCGATCAGGAAACGCATTTCAATGTGAGGGTCGTTTCGCCCAAATTCGATGGGCAGAGCCTCGTGAAACGACACCGTATGGTCTACGACCTACTCGCCGATGAGCTCCAATCGGGGCTGCACGCGATCTCTATTGTCGCCAAGACGCCGCAGGAAACCACTGGTGCCAAATGAAGTGCAAAAAGCTCGAAGCTTTTTCAATTATGGTGCGAGTGAGTAGTGTCTCAAAGTTTGAATTTTGAATCTGTTTTGTGATGAACCTTTTAGAATGTTTTTATTTTTAGTGGAAATTGATGCTTTAGTGTTGGTGCAAGTTTACAAGGTTAGATGAATTTGGGTCCTCTAAAGTTGGGGATTAGGGTTTATGCGTTAGATTACTAACAAACAAGATGTGCATGCATTAACAAGCTTTGCTGTGAATGAATACCTTGTGTTAATTGTTTTTGTTGCTATTGACTCTGGGATGAAGCTCCAATGATGAATTCACCAGATTCTGTAAAACTTCCAATTCAGTCGTTCCAATTTCTGAACAAATTTTCATATGTTGAAGAAGGTAATTCTGAGGAGCTTGTGTCTGATTGCTTGATTTATTGTCATCATTATTTCCAAAAGCAGCAATTCTAGGATCAGTGAATCTCCCTTATGTGGCTTCTCACTCTGTCACACACATTGGTATTGTTTGTTTTCAATGACTCGGTCAGAGTTGAGAGAGTGATAGTTGAGAGAGTGATGGAGTCGATATCACATGAGTCAGAGTCGATTTTAAAATTGACTCCGAACACACAAACACTTAACAAAAAATTGATTCTCTTTGACTCTGACTCT